>JABTTQ020002054.1:0-600000 GCA_016081115.2 Rehmannia glutinosa | reverse complement strand
AATTATGAAATTTTAGTTTTTGTGTTTGAAACATTATTTTTTTTTTGTTTTTTTGAAACATTAATTTTTTAATTATATTTAGTACATCTATATTCTCAATAATATAAAAATATATAATTATATATATATATACCACACCCGTATCCTTCAAAATTCAAAATATGTCGTGTTCATGTACCCGTGTCATATCCTATCCATGTGCCGTATCCGTATCAATGCTTCATAGTGCATAATACAAATAATTTAAAATTTTGGATCTCTGTATTTACTCCAAACTTAAAAGGGAGATCCTTGCCAAATATTTAAACCTCTATATAAATGCCAAAAATCCCATCCTTATATATGTAAACTAATTTGTGATTTATCAATTTTAAAATAAATAAATAAATACCTTACCCTTTACCATGGGTTGTAAACGAATCGATTAGAGCCGAATATAGTATTGTTCAAGTTTGTTTGATGTTTATCGAGTTTTAAAAATTGTGGTTGAGATTGGTTTGATTATTAAGCGAATCGAGTTAAGTCGGATTTTATACTTTATCAAACAGAAATTTTTGTTCCAACTTGGTTCGTTAAGTTAACGAATTGAGCTTAAATAAGCTTTTAATGATTGATCTTTACTTCTTTAGTTGAAGTATCGATTATATTGGTTTGACGTCCAACCTAACTACAAGCCCCCTCGGAAAAGCTATTACTTAAATTAGGAAAAAAATAGTATTTAACATGGGAGGTTTTTTAAATCATAGTTGAAAAGAAATTGTGTGTTGCCAAAAAAAAAACTCCTTATATCGTAACAACAGCGTTACTTACGAGTAGCAAAATATAATTAAATTGGAATTTCGACATTAAATAATTAGCTGGACATTCGCGAGCTTCTAGAATGACTCATCAATACCCACAAAATAGCCAATTATATAACAAAAATCAGATACTATATTAAGGATATATACTAAATAAAACGTGTACGTTCAATTTGTTAAATTAAATATAACGTGTCAAATTAGAGTTATAACGTTAAGTTTCCAAATCAAAGAACATTACAAAAATGATGGTGAGAGTGACAAATCAAGTTTAAAATTTAATTGTAAAACCACTACTATTGAGCTTCAGATGGTGTTTGGCTGAGCTTATAAGCTCTTCAAAACATCTTATAAGATGTTTGAGAGCTTATAAATTGTTTAATTTGTTTGGTAAGTTTTTTAGAAAAAGATGTTATATGCTCCCAAAATAAGATGTCAGGAGCTTATAAGCTGTTTTTAGAAAAGTAGGGGAACCATAACTTTTTTTCAAAATAAGATCTTAGTTCAACAACATCCTTTAATTTTGACTATTTTAATTACAAAATTGTCATGACTAACATCTTAAAAGCTACAACATCTTATTTTATCCAAACACTTCAACAATTTATTCTTAAAATAAGATCTAAATGTTGAAGCTTATAAGATCTTTTAAATAAGCTTAGCCAAATATCCCCTAATCTTTTTAAATTACAAATATCTTCCGTTGACATTGTTTTAATTTTACAAATTGCACCCATTAAGGTGATATTTGTAAAACAAAGAAAAAAGAAAAACTTTGAAAAAGTATCTGTAATTCCAAAGCTAGATTTTTGTAATATTGAAATATAACTGAAATATTGTATTTTTTTTTTTGATCGGTAGTGAAATATTGTATTGATAGAATCTTTGATTTACAAAGATAATGAATTATATAGATATAATAATATAATACTTGATTTTTGGATTATCTGTTATCTTTTTAATTATGTATACATACATATATATCTATCTATATATATATATATATAATATCAAACCTAAATGCTAAATGAAAAAATAAACATGATACATGTCATCATCTCATTATTCTAGATATATGTCAACTCATCTTTTTCTCAATTACACATGACTTCATATTTTATCCATGTAGACAATCCTATATTATATATATTTTTCATATTATCCACATATAATCTAAAAGAAAACAAACAATTCAAAAATAAGGATTTTATCTATAAAATATATTTTTTCATAAATCAAAGATTCTATCTATACAGTTTAACATAATCTAAAAGGTAAAAATCAAAGCTTATGTTTATACTATCTAAATAGTTTATCTGTATAATCTAAAAAATAAACTACTCTAAAAATGGAAAATGTATTTATGAGATACTTTTGATTAATAAATTTAGCACAATTAACTAATTAATTTTTTAAACACCAAAAAATCAAATACCAGTTATTGCAATATACAATTAATTTATGGAAAAATTAATGCAAAACGACTATAACTATGTAAATAAGAATGAAAAAGTTAAGTTATTTTGACAAACTGAAATACAATTTTTTAAAACCAAAATAGCTCATATTAATAAAATCAAGATAAATCCCGTGTATCACTTAAGTATTTTTTAGTATATACACACATATATATATGGTTGTCACATGAATAAATGTGAAGCGTCACGTGAAATTGAAAAAATGAGGAGTTAGATACATTTCTCATAACATATATTTTTTTAATGTATAGGTTGATTTCACCGATAGTTGTTTTATTTTATATAATTTACCAAATTATTAAATTATTAAAATCCCACATGAAACGAATATGGAAGGTTGAAGCAGCAAGGACTCTGCATGGCTATGGAAGCTTCTATCGATTACAGCTTATCGCATAAATCGCAGCAAAAACAGCACTCCACATTGTACTGATCTGCGATCATGGAAATTTCTTCTAGAAACCTAGACTGAATTAAACCCTAATTTTACGCGCGCTCCCCCAATCCATCCATCTCTGTAATTCTTCAAACCATATATAAACAAACAGAGCCTCCCAAAAACCTCAAATACTCTTCCCAAATCATCATCCCCTAATTAATTACAAAATTGATTTTACAAAAAAATGGCGACGGCGTTGGCTGGTGACGATCTGGCTCGAGTCTCGAGTAGCCGCCGGAGTTTCGGGTCGTCGAGCCGGTTCAGCTTTAAGGACACGTGGCATCAGGAGCCGGACGCGTTTAGCCGCCGCGTCAGGGCGGACGACGACGAGGAGGAGGATCTCCGGTGGGCGGCGATTGAGCGGCTCCCCACGCGCCGTCGGATGGGGAGGGGCTTATTGACGAATGTGCTAGAAGATGGGACGGTTAAAGCCACTGAAATCGACGTGAGAAGGCTTGGCGTCGATGAGAAGAGGCAATTGATGAATAAAATTCTTAGTGCTGTCGAGGAGGACAACGAGAGGTTTCTTCAGCGGCTGAGGAGCCGCGCTGATAGGTAGGTGATCGATCACGAGAGAAATTTCGCACGCTGAGTGTGTGTCTAGTGTGTGTGAAATATTTGATTTAATGTGTGTGTGTGTGTTTTGCAGGGTGGGGATTGAGACGCCGAAAATCGAAATAAGGTATGAGCATTTGGCGGTGGAGGGAGATGTTCATGTTGGAAGCAGAGCATTGCCTACTTTGATTAATGCTACATTGAATTCAATTGAGGTATGTACTAATAAAAAAGTGTTAATTATAAAATATAATACCTTATGGCTAGGGGTTGTGAATGAAACGAGCCGAACGTAGTATGCTCAAACTTGTTTGAATAAAATTCGAACTTTAAAAATTGTGTTTGAACTTGTTTGATTATTAATCGAATCGAGCTCGAACGAGCTTTAGCTTTAGTCGAGTCGAACACGAATCGAGCTCGAGTAGTTTTGACATTTTTACACATATTTATTTCTTCTTTTTCAATAATGGAGTCAAGCTAGAGTGAGTTTTATATTTTATCGAAGAAAAAATATATGTTCACGTTTGGTTCGTTATGTTTATGAACCCAACGAGTTTTTAACGATTCGATCTCGGATCGATTTCAAATCGAGTATCGAGTAGCTTAATTTGTTTTTTGAACACTACCTAATGAATTAGTCTAATTAAAATGAACCTAGCTATTTTTTAAAAATTTTAAATACTCCTTGATATTTGTTTCTATTTTATAAAGTACAATTGTCCCCAATCGCGGAGCAAAGGGGCCAACTTGGCCCCAATCCCCTTTTACTTTTTTTTACTTAATTTATTTAAAAATATATAAGTTATAGTTTATATGATTTTTCTTATTTCATTCGGCCTACTCCACTTCCATGGGCTAACTTACCCTATTTTTGTGGGTCTAATACCATTGAATTGTGGTTGTTTGCAATAATACTTTAATACAATTTAAATTTGGTCTTGCAATAGCTGATTTTTCTTCTGTGTTAATGGATGACAGACCGTTTTGGGGCTATTCCGGCTCACCCCTTCCAAGAAGAGAAAAATACAAATACTTAAAGATCCAATGGAATTGTCAGACCATCCAGGTGTTTTTCAGTTTCTGGAAATTAATTTATCTTATATTTTTTCCAAGTTTTTGTTTCTTACTAATGTTATATAAAATACAGAAATCTGTATTCACAATTTATAATTAACTTGGTTGATTTTCAGGATCACCCTGCTTTTGGGTCCTCCTGGTGCAGGGAAAACAGCATTCTTGCTTTCACTTGCTGGAAAGCTTGATGATAATTTAAGGGTATGTTTCTTTAGTCATGTATCATACTTTAGAAGTGTTTGCAAACTCTAAAACAAATTATTCTGAACTTCTGGATTAATTGCAATTTTAGTCGTCTAACTCTTAGAGATTGACAATCTTAGTCTTGTAACTTCTTGATGTGACACTTTCGGTTGTTGACGATTTTACCATTTAGTCAAACTAGCAATTTTAGTACTCAGAACTTTTAAGGGTCATTGGTATTTTGGCTAAATAGTAAGGGTATTATGGGAAAATAAAATATTGAACCCCTAGTTGGAACAAAAACGCACAAAATCGGAACTTGTACCGACCAAAATTGCACAAATTAGAATTTATCGGATCAAAATTGTACAATATCAAAATCTTACGGTATCAAAATTGCTATATAAAATATTTACATGACCAAAACTGCTTACCCTCTATAGTTACCGGACCAATTTTTCAACTAAGCCCTCTACTTCTGGATGCAAGAAACAACTATATTTTCCGTCCAGAAGCTAAGAATCACTTTTTTTAGAGTTTGTATCAGACACTCCCTTTTATCTACTTTTCTTGACTGAGCTGATAAGAAGTTCTTGTACAGAAATCAGGGAAGATAACATATTGTGGGCATGAATTTAACGAATTCGTTCCTCAACGGACGTGTGCTTATATCAGTCAACATGATCTTCATCACGGGGAGATGACAGTGAGAGAGACTTTAGATTTTTCGGGTCGTTGTTTGGGTGTTGGCCAACGATACGAAATGTTGGCTGAACTTTCGAGGCGTGAGAAAGAAGCTGGAATCAAACCTGACCCTGAAATTGATGCATTTATGAAAGCCACATCAATCTCGGGCCAAAAGACCAGTTTGGTCACAGATTATGTTCTCAAGGTTCTTTTACCTTTGCTATTTTGTGTTTCTAATGGGCTTCTTATCAGAGTGTGTATGAGTTTTGACAAAAGGACTGACTTTTTATAACCTCATTGACAGATACTTGGTTTAGACATATGCCCTGATACTATTGTTGGTGATGATATGAGAAGGGGTATTTCAGGAGGACAAAAGAAACGTGTGACTACTGGTACGTTTTCGACAATAGATTTTTTGTCTACTTTTTTGTTTTTGTTTTTTCTTTTTTTTTTTTCCTGTCGGTGTTGCTTTTAAATTGTATCATCATTTCAGGTAGCTAAAAGTTGTTAGTCAATGTGATATGATAGTGTTATTTTGGATTGTTTTTCCTTAACATGTCCCCCTTTTGGGATTTGTTATAATGATGTACGGAATTGGCTAAAAAATCACTTCTTAGTGTTTGCAATGCCAACTTTTGATTTTGATTCTTCTTCATTTAATTAGAATCTAACAGAAGGCGATTCTGGTTTGACTTTTATAAACAAATAAACATTTTTACAACTTTTTTCACCGAACACTCAACTTCCAATTCTCAACTTCTGATTCAATTTGCATACACTACCAACTTCTGCTAGAGTAAATCACTTCTTCTAAAAGCATAAGTTTTTGCAAACGCTCCCACACCAATGTCAATAATCCGGTTTTTTTTATCCGACGAGGAGAGACATATTATATGAATCTACATGGAGCAAGAACTTTCTTTGTCAATTCAATACACAGCCAAAAACCTTCAATTTGTTCTCTGGAAATCATAAAAAAAATTATTCCTTTCAAGACTTATGTGGTGGTCATTGTTTATTTGCTTTTCTGGTTATGACATTTACAATCCATTATTCTTGGAAATACAGGGGAAATGCTTGTTGGCCCAGCCAAAGCTCTTTTCATGGACGAAATATCAACCGGATTAGACAGCTCCACCACTTTTCAAATTATAAAATACATGAGACAAATGGTTCACATAATGGACGTAACCATGATAGTTTCTCTACTTCAACCAGCCCCAGAGACATATAATCTCTTCGACGACGTTATCTTATTGTCCGAAGGTCACATTGTCTATCAAGGCCCACGAGACAACGTCCTTGAGTTCTTCGAGTACATGGGATTCAAATGTCCCGAGCGAAAAGGAGTTGCCGATTTTCTTCAAGAAGTAACATCAAAAAAGGACCAAGAACAATATTGGTACAATAAAGACAAACCGTATAAATTCATCTCAGTCGAAGATTTTGCACAAGCTTTTAGCTCTTTTCACGTAGGCCAAAAGCTCGCCAAAGAGCTTAGCGTTCCTTATGATAAATCTAAAGCCCATCCACGAGCTTTGGTGAAAGAAATGTACGGTATTTCCAACTGGGAATTATTTCGAGCGTGCTTCTCTAGGGAATGGTTGCTAATGAAACGAAACTCTTTCATTTACATATTCAAGACTAGCCAAATTACGATTATGGCGGTTATTGCGTTCACGGTGTTTTTGAGAACGGAGATGCCATTTGGACAGCTTACTGATGGAGGGAAATTTTTGGAGCACTTTTCTTCAGTCTTATAAATGTGATGTTTAATGGGATGGCTGAACTTGCTATGACAGTTTTCAGGCTGCCGGTTTTCTACAAACAAAGAGATTTTTGTTTTATCCTGCTTGGGCTTTTGGTTTGCCCATTTGGATATTGAGAATCCCCCTTTCGATTTTGGAATCGGCGATATGGATCGTTCTTACGTACTACACGATCGGGTTTGCTCCTTCTGCGGGAAGGTAAAGACTCAAATGGTTTTGTTTGAAATTCTCACGAGTTTTAGGGAGTGTTTGCAGTCACTTTAAAAAAAAAAAAAGTGTTGGCTGAAAAAAAAAAGTAGTTTTTAGTGTTTTCAAATGTCAACTTCTACTTCTGATTCTGCAATATTTAACTTAATCAACTTTTAGCTTCTATTTTACAAACACTTCTAATTTATGATAATCAACTACTTTTCCCTTCTTGTGCTACAATAAATCACTTCCTAAAAAGCAGAAGTTTTCGCAAAGGCTCCCTTATTATATTTGTGTCATCAACCAATTGCTAGTTTAACATGTAATGATCAATGAGCTGACCTTTTATCCGCGTGCTCTTAGGTTCTTCCGACAATTCTTGACATTCTTTAGCATACATCAGATGGCCCTTAGTCTGTTCCGATTCATTGCTGCAGTTGGAAGAACTCAGGTTGTAGCAACAACATTAGGGACATTCACTTTACTTGTCGTCTTCGTCCTTGGTGGTTTTATAGTTGCCAAAGGTATGATTCTTGATATGGTTTTGCCACTTCATTACCTTTTGATATAATCCGCCTTATATGTCGACTTGATATTAAACGTGCAGATGACCTGGATCCATGGTTGAAATGGGCTTATTATGTTTCTCCCATGAGTTACGGACAGAATGCTATTGTCATGAATGAGTTTCTTGACGAAAGATGGAGCACTGTAAGTTTCTCATTAGTTTGCTTCATTTCTTCTTGAATTTTCAATCCTTGCAATTGAGTTTGCACCATTTTAGTGCAAATTCTGCACTATTTTATTGTGATCTCCAGCAGTTTGCACTAAATTCTGCGCTAAAAGGAATATTCCATAATAATCCATTTTTATGCAGTAGCGCAATTACACTATTGCGTCATTTCTGCCGCAGAACTGTTGACATCTTCAAGATGTCGCACTTTAGTACAGTGCTGGAATAAGTTTTTGCTCTAAATTGAAGATAGAGCACTCTCTTGGATATGCTCTTAGTGTAGAAACCTATTATCAAAATCCTTACATTTCTTTCTTCTTGCAGCCTAATACAGATCCTCGATTCCATCAACCTACAGTTGGGAAAGTTCTCCTTCAGTCGAGGGGCTTTTACACGGAGGATTATTGGTTTTGGATATGTGTTGCTGCACTCATAGGGTTTTCGATTCTCTTCAACATTTTATTTATTGCAGCACTTACTTTCTTAAACCGTAAGTTGTTTCCATTAGTTTCAATTTTACTGCTTTAAAAACAGAAATTGAGGTTTGATGGCTCTGGCTGATCTATTTTCAGCATTGGGTGATTCAAACACTATAACACTGGATGATGATGATGATGATGATAGCAAAAAGAAGAAAAATTCATCTTTACAAGGAACATCCGAAGGTACATTTCATCTCCACCATTTCATTGATTCTATTTTTTTTTCTCAATCTGTATACGCGAGGAAATAAAAATTAATAAGTCGCCCTTGAAATGTTTTGTAAGGAAACTTTAAAAACCTGCCAAAGTCTCAAATTTCAATTTGAGCATTTGTGAAAAACACTCAAACTAAAAATAATTTGTTTTTCTCTTATATGTTGCATTTTCACTAATTACTTAACTGCAGGTGTGGATGGAGAAGTGCAACAGACCAGTTCAGACTCACTTACTGGCACCGTTGATCGTACACCTAAAAAGGGATGGTCTTACCCTTTCAGCCTCTATCACTTGTTTTCAACCATATAAACTACTATGTTGATATGCCGGCTGTAAGTCGATTCGTTTTACACTTTTTGATAGGGATATTTATGAAAACACCTCCGAGGTTTGTGATAATTACAAAAAAAAGAAACCAGAGATGTTTCAAAATCACAAAAAAAATCCCTTAGGTTTGATTTTGTCTTAAATTAAGGAGATTACTGTAATTTTTTTATAAATGTTGGGGGGGGGGTTGAAATATTTTTTTCTTATGAAGGGGGGAAAATGTAAGACTGATCAAACCTCAAGGGAGTTTTTGCAGTTTTCAAAAACCTCTGGTTTTTTGGTAATTAGCCCGAACCTCAGTTTTTTTTTTTTTTAATTATCCCTCTTCTTTATTTACTTTTACGTAGACTAGAATCTTGGTTGATGAGTAAATTTCCAATTGGTCATTTTAATTGAAATGCCAGGAAATGAAAGCTCAAGGTGTTGAATCTGATCGTCTCCAACTACTACGAGACGTGAGCGGAGCTTTCAGACCGGGAGTGTTGACAGCACTCGTAGGTGTTAGTGGTGCTGGAAAGACAACCTTAATGGATGTTTTAGCCGGAAGAAAGACGGGTGGATTCATCGAAGGAGACATCAGTATTTCAGGTTATCCAAAAAACCAGGCGACATTTGCTCGAATTAGTGGATACTGTGAACAGAATGATATTCATTCGCCTCATGTTACCGTTCTGAATCTGTGCTGTACTCTGCTTGGTTACGCCTTCCAGCGGAAGTAAAGAAAGACACTCGAAAGGTTGTTTGAAAAATACACTTCAACGTTCAGTCTAATTATAAAACAAACTCAGCTATCTTTCAAAATTACAAATACGCTCTTAACATTTGTTTTTACTTTACAAATTTGCACCCTCGACAGGGTGTTAGTAATACCTCAGGGGTACTTTTGTAACTTTGAATTATAAATGGAACCTCAGGAGTAGTTTTTGTAATTTACCATTTTCTTTAGGGATAATTACAAAAAAAACCTGAGATTTGGGCTAATTACAAAAAAATCTAGTGATGTTTCAAAATTACAAAAAACGCCCTTCAGGTATGATTGTCTTAAATTTAAGGGGGGTAACTGTAATATTTCTATAAATATCAGGGTGTTTCAAAATTGTTTTTTGCTTATGAAGTGGGAAAAAGTAAGACGGAATCAAACCTGAAGTGTTTTTTACAATTTTCAAAACCTCTGGATTTTTTTGTATTTAGACCGAACCTCAGAGTTTTTTTCATGATTATCCATTTTCTTTATTATAGTTTATCTGCTACTTTTATTGAACTGGATTAAAGGATGTTTTACCATCTACACCCTTTTCCTACAGATGTTTGTTGAAGAAGTAATGGAATTGGTGGAGCTTAACCCCATAAGAAATTCCTTAGTTGGGCTTCCTGGTGTTGATGGTCTTTCGACTGAACAAAGGAAACGGCTAACAATTGCTGTAGAGTTAGTCGCCAACCCATCGATCATTTTCATGGACGAACCGACTTCTGGGCTTGACGCTAGAGCTGCTGCAATTGTAATGCGTACCGTGAGAAATACTGTGGATACAGGCAGGACTGTTGTCTGCACGATTCACCAACCAAGCATAGATATATTTGAAGCTTTTGATGAAGTATGATCCAGAATCTTAATAACTTCTTTATGATCTCTTAACTTTTTTTTTAATTCAATTAAAATCAATGGCTAATAATTGAGCTTGCTGCAGTTGCTTTTGATGAAGAGAGGAGGGCGGGTTATTTATGCTGGACCGCTTGGTCGACAGTCTCAGAAGCTGGTTGAATATTTTGAGGTGAGAAATGTCTCAAGCAGTTCTTGTTAGATTGCACGTCTAAAGCAAACTATTTCACACTTTCCATTCGAAAGCTCACGATTCTTTCAATTTGGTGAATAAGCTGTAGAAGTGTATTATTTTGCGTGGAAAAGTTAAACCAGAAGCACAATCATAAATATAAGGGATAATTACAAAAACACCCCTGAGGTTTGGGCTATTACAAAAATCCCAGAGTTCTTCAAACATTACAAGAAACCCCTTGAGGTTTGATACCGTCTTACATTTTTCCCGGTGATTTTCAAAAACATTTCAAAAAACATTACAGTTACCCCCTTAAATTTTAGATAAAACGAAACCTGAAGGGCTTTTTTTGTAATTTTGAAACTTCTCTGAAATTTTTTGTAATTAACCCAAACCTCAGTGGTGTTTTTGTAATTATCCCTAAAATATAAAGCATGTTTCTCCCCCTACTTTTAGATACTGATTATATTATGGAAAAACTAAAAATTGCCTTTTTTAAGCCAAAAGCCGACAATCACTTTTTTAAATGTTTGCGAACACTCCCTAATTTTCATCATTGGCAGGCTGTTCCTGGGGTTCCTAAGATTGAAGAAGGGTATAATCCAGCTACTTGGATGCTGGATATAAGCACTCCAGCAGCTGAGGTTCAACTCGGAGTCGATTTTGCTGATATTTATGCCAAATCATCTCTTTATCAGTGAGTAACAAAGAAAACTCGGGCCTTGTTAGTAACCGTTGTTAATGTTCTCTGTTTCTAAAGTCATTATGAATCTCATTTCCCTTCTAAATAAATTTTTCAGGCGAAATCAAGAACTTATAAAAGAACTCAGTACGCCTCCGCCAGATTCCAAGGACCTCTATTTCCCTACAAAGTACTCTCAACCATTTCTTACTCAGTGCAAAGCTTGTTTTTGGAAGCAGTATTGGTCTTACTGGAGAAATCCACAATATAACGCCATCCGATTCTTCATGACAATTGCGATTGGCGTTATATTCGGTATCATTTTCTGGGACAAGGGGCAAAAGACGTAAGTCGAATGATTTCTTTCGCTCTATCTGTCAGTAAGTTCAATTCTTGAAAAAGAATGTCAACATTGTAAGAAAAATTGGGAAAATAGTTTTTTGGGTCGTGTAACTTGGACTACATGGAGTTTAGTTATCTCGGCAGTCACTTTTAAATTTTGGTCCAATATCTTTCAAGAATTTGGATATTTAGTCCTATTCTTGAACCAATGGGTGCTAATGTGTCTAAAAAAGTTAGGGATTTTGGTGATTTGGCACAAAAACTGGCACGTCAAATCACCAAAAATCGACACACAACATTTAAAGATTTTAATATTTTGGTGGCAATTTTTTGGCCAAAATCCCCGAATTTTTCAACATGTTTACACATGACTGGTTATAGTCAGCAATTTCCGATCGAATTACACAATTCGGTCAAAATAGGACTAAAAGTCCTATTTTTAAAAGATATTGAACTAAAATTTAAAGGTGACTACTTAAAGAACTAAATCTCAAGATACCCTAGGTTAGACCGTTAGAGAGTTTTTTCATCTGACTTGACATTAACATTCTCTTGACAGCGAAAAACAACAAGATCTTCAAAACCTTTTGGGAGCTATCTATGCTGCTGTTCTATTCCTTGGCGCCACTAATAGTACTGCTGTGCAAGGTGTCGTCTCTATAGAGCGAACGGTTTTCTACCGCGAAAGAGCAGCTGGAATGTACTCAGCATTGCCTTATGCATATGCTCAGGTATCATAAATTTACTTAAAATCTCTAGTTACATACAAAAACTTTCGTTTACGACATTTTGATGGTGATTTTTCTGCAGGTGGCCATAGAGACAATATATGTTGCAGTTCAAACAGCAATATACACTCTTCTATTGTATTCCATGATCGGCTTCAATGGACTATTGGCAAATTCTTTTGGTTCTACTATTTCATGTTCACGTGCTTTCTGTCTACTTTGTTCTGTACGGGATGATGCTTATCGCGCTGACTCCAGGCCTCCAAGTCGGGCGCCATTACAGCATCATTCTTCCTTAGCTTTTGGAACTTGTTCTCTGGTTTCCTCGTTCCCAGGACAGTAAGTCTCTTTTTTCTTTTTCTTTTTGGGTTAATTACAAAAAGATACCCCGAAGTTCAGTCTAATTATAAAAAAACTCAATTTATCTTTCAAAATTACAAATACGTTGTTGATAGTTGTTTCTATTTTACAAAGGGACAATTACGAAATCCCCCCGAGTTTTGGACTATTTACAAAAAACGCACAAGGTTTTTTGAAAATTGCTAAAGAACACCTTTAGGTTTGATATCTTTCCCCTTTCATAAGCAAAAAAAACATTTCAAAAACATCACTATAGTCTAATTACAAAAAAAAAACTCATTTATCTTTCAAAATCACAAATACCTTGTTGATAGTTGTTTCTTATTTACAAAGGTATAATTACAAAATCCCCCCGAGGTTCGGACTAATTACAAAAAAGCACAAGGGTTTTTGAAAATTGCAAAAAAATCCCTTTAGATTTGATATCTGTCCTCTTCATAAGCAAAAAATATTTCAAAAACACCCCTAACATTTATAAAAATATTACAATTACCCTATTAAATTTAAGACATAATCAAACCTGAAGCTTTTTTTTAAAATTTTTGAAACATCGTTGGTTTTTTTTCGTAATTATCCCAAACCTCAGGAGTGTTTTTGTAATTATCCCTTTTACAAATGGCACCATCGAGAAGGAGTTTTTTGTAATTAGGCTAAACTTCAGGGGTGGTTCTTGTAATTTACCTTTTTTTTTTTTTTTTTTTTTCCGGGCCAATTTTAATTTACCTTTTTTTTTTTTTTATAGTGGTAGGGGTTCGAACCCGATATCTTTCGATTCTTTGAAATTCCCCCCCCCTCTAACTAGTACTCCCAACTTATTAGCAAAATCGATTATTCAATATAGGTCTATCATTTGCTGACATTTTTTTTTTTTTTTTTTTTTTTTTTTTTGGTTTTGGCAGCAAATCCCAATATGGTGGAGGTGGTATTACTGGGGTTCACCAGTAGCTTGGACAATATATGGGCTTGTGACCTCTCAAATTGGTGATTTAACGTCTCAATTTGAGGTTCCTGGAGTTGGTCTTATGACAGTTAAAGCATATCTCAAATCAAGTTTGGGTTATGATCACGATTTCCTTCCAATTGTTGGTCTAATGCACCTGGTTTTCATTCTCCTCTTTGTTTTCATCTTTGCCTTTGGTATCAAGTGTCTAAACTTCCAGAGGAGATGAAGGGGTCGAGATAGGCCTTCTAGGTCGGGCCCACCTCATTTCCTTGTGAGTGGCCCATCGGGTGAGTCGGCCCTGAAACCCACAACCAAGATGGGACCTTGACTTAGATTAAAGCCCATTAATTTGGCCCATTTGGCCAGGTCGGTCCAAATTAGTCCTCATCACGTATCAAGTTTCTAAACTTCCAGAGGAGATGAAGGGCTTGGATTTTCCTGAATTACTGCTGCTGCGGTTTTTTGGTTTTATTTATTTTTTTCTTTACATTTTTTTCCTTTTTTTTAATTTTATTTTTGTTTTGTTATTTACTCTATTAGGGGTAGGAAATTTATCATGATTCAAGAAATGGTGGGAGAGGAATTAATTGTCCTCTCAATTTGTCCACTCTTGTAAAGTTTACTTCTTTTTGTGAGTGGTGATAAATTTACACATTGTCCTTCTATGATTATATATCAATAATTTGAGATGAATTTTCGTTCAACATCAACTTTATTGAATAATAAATTTGTAATTAAATTTCGAATACATGAAATAGAAAAATATAATTACATTAGTATAGACTTGTTTATACATTGCTGAAAAAGCATCTTTATTGTTCAATTTTTTTCCTTTTCGACTTCAGAGTTCTTAAATATAAAATATGCATATCAATGTCCTATTTTTTTTTCATTCTTCTAATTTTTATTTCACTTTCACAAATGAAATAGTCAACACATTGAAATCCGACCAGCTAATGTGAATTCAGTTAAAAGCATGCGCACCTAATTTTAAATAAAAATTTATTATATATTAAACTAGAATAACACCCTTGTGTTACACGAGAGTTGTCCAACGATAAAACTTTAGTGTTATAAATTTAAAAGATTGTTTAGATAGAATCTTGATTTTTAGATTATTTTTACTCTTAAATTTGTTATCTTTAAAATTCAAAAAAAAATATTGTGAACTAATAGAATATTTCTCAAAAAAAAATTATCTTCGGATAAATTTGATCTTTTGCAAAATAATTGTGAAAAAAACTTATATTTTTTGGATTATATTTTATCTTACATAATCTTGATTAAATTTGTTATCTTTTCAATTTGTTATATTTTAATTTTATACATAAAATTGTCATGTGGAATTGGGAAGATGAGAAATTGACAGATATCTAAGATTAATGAAGTGATGACGTGTGTCAACTTGTATTTTCTTTTAGTATTTTTTTCTTTAGTGTATAGGGTTGATATATCAACTAATTTGACCATAAATATAAACAAATCAATGTTGAAATAACTCTAGACAAAGTAAATTGGTCATCTTAGATAAGATTCCATGAAACATAATCAAAAAATTAGAACACAGACATATATAGCTCTTTCATGGCATCAATCGTACATCACAACATCATTCAAATTTGTACAGCACACTTTAACAGTTGAACACTTAGATTCCAACAAACAAAAAAAGATACCACAAAAAAAGTAAAGGCAATCCCAGAATAACAAAGCTAGAGAAAAATAACGAATGAAAATAAAGCATGGAAAAAAGGGGCACAAGCCAATGGAACACTTAGGAAGTAACTTCTGAGACAGGGCCACGTGGCAACCGATGAAGCACGCTCGTCGGCGACGATGAAGTGGACGTCGACGATCGCAGCGCCTCAGCTAACGGTCCGCCCATCGGCGCCGCGAAATATTCCCCATGTCATGCCCCAATTCAACTGAGGTTTATTGTCCCTTTCATAGCTGACAGTTTGAGAACTGGGCTTATCATATCAATGCCAGTGCCAAGTTTTAAGGAAAAATCGGACGATGGGTTTTCAATTTCGGGCATTGAAATGGACAAGTTGGTGGCTGAGTAATGGGCCGCATCATTTTCATTCTCATGAATTGGTTTGGGCCAATCATCGATGAAATGCCGTAGGAACCGGCCACTGGGCTGGCCATCGTTTTGGGCCTCGAAAGGACGCTTTATCTTAGTGATGGAGTTGGAAGGCCTAGAAAAGTCAATTTGGAACTAAAGTTACAAATAAACTTTAACATTTATTTCTATCTTACAAATAATTGCACCCTCAAGAGGAGTAAAGACGGGTCCAGAAATATTTTACTACAGGGGAACAAAAGAAATAGAATTGAAAAACTACATAAAAAATAGTTAATGACGACATGCTTTTTCCTAACTAATATATAGATTTTAAAATTTTATATAATACTAACAATGGTATAACACTATGAACAATTTTCTTAATAATATTATAATACTTTTAATTTATAATGTTAATGATATTAGCGTTTTATATAAATAGGTTTATAATTTTAAAAATAAAAAACTATTAGGGCAGGCGCCCCCATAGTAGGAGTTGTAGCTCCATGTATGAAGAGGGTATTTGTTAGAACACCACACATGGGGATACTTGGAGGACATACTTCTCCAAATTTCCCATGAAAATATCCCGCACCCATTGTGTGCAAATGTTTTGAGTTGATGTGGCAATATCTAGTGCAAAGTTTGTGCCCAGACACTTTTCGTCCAAACGAAAGAAACATAAAATGGAAAGGTTAAACTGTGCAGTCCAAAAATACGTGGTTGGTGAGATATTTGATTATGGGATGTAGGATATTAGATGAATCAGATATTTAATTCATGATGTGAACTAACGGGCTCACACCTATTTGAAAGAAAAATTCTCTCCATTGTGAGTATTCTTAGACAAATACAAACATCAACTGAGATATTTGTAACACTTCAATGGGATATTTGTAGTTTCAAAAGCTAACCATGGGCTTTTTTGTAATTATACTAAACCCTAGGGGTAGTTTTGACCATTATCCCAAAAAATAGAGTTTGGTAAAGCATTAACATGGAAGCTTTACTGCTTTAGATAAGGGAAGCAGAACAAGTGGTTGGGGTTGATTCTGTGCACAATCATAAGTTCACAAAAATATCAAAACAGGGTCCTACCAAGAAGACAGTGGTGGGTCTAAACCAGCTCAATTGAGACACTAAAGAATCCAAAGTGAAATTCATTTTGAGGACCCCCAATCTAACAAGACCAATGAAAAAGTTGTTTGAGAATATCAAAACAATTGATGGCTTAGATCATTTGTATCAAGATTTAGGGACTTTCTTCCTTTTGGGGAACAAAGATTTATTCCCATATAATAATTATCTTCTAATATGGTTGAGAAACACCCAAAATTCCCAAGAGGGGGTTGGTAACATTTTTTCGGACACTTAATACACCATTAAGCTAAATCCTTAAAATCCACTTTCACATATTAAGAGAGTTTTTGCAAAAGCTTGTGTTTTTAGACAAGGTGATTTATTGGAGTAGAAATGTGTACAATAAGATAACTTCAAAATTGAATAAGTTGAACGAGAGTGTTTCAGTGAATAAGTCGTAGAGGTATTTTATTTGTATTAAAAATCAAACCAGGAGAAAATCAGAAATCCAAAGCACTCCTTCATCGTGCCTCCGTCTTTTCAAATACTTCCTAAATCACTTAGATTAAAACCTATATATCCATCTCCAAGAAATGACATTGACCATGGAGAAAATTGATATTCAAATTATAAGATGATGCTATGATATCCCAAAATAATGTAAAATCGTATTATTCAAATCCGAATAAAGAACCATTTTGCCATTTAATCTAAATTTATCATTTTTTCACCATTGTGAATAAATGAAAATCCTTTTTTTTTAAAATAAATAAAAGAAAATCTTAAATCTCAATAAACAAATTAACTAATATACCTTTGATTGAGATGAAGAAGATCCGTAGACTGCGACGGCGCCGTAAGGGTGAACGTATTCCCGCCGCCGCCGCCACCACCGGCAGCCGCCACTCCTTGCCTAGCAACAGAGTGGTTATTTTTCATGGTTTCTCCGCCGCCGTACGGCGCGGCCGCGGATGTGGGGATTTCCACAGGCTTTCTTGAACGGTTACGGCCACGGTGCATATGACGCTCACAGTACTTCATTCCGGCCACCACATCCCTCGAGCACCGCCATTTCTTCCCGTCGGTCCTCCGGCACCTCCCCGGCTCTGGATCCATCGCTGCTTTTCCCCAATACCCCGATTGCAACACTGATCCACCACAAAAAAAATCGTAATAAATATTACCAAATTACCAAAAATCAAGGACAATGCTTAATTCCGAAGCTAATTAGTTATTTCACATGGATCTCAAAAACGCCCAAACCTAGAAAATTAGGGTTTTCCTTTTTCATTAGCTCGCATAGCATATATATCAATCAAACGAAATTCAATTTCCGAATCAATTTCAAAATTCGAAAAAAAAATAGGAGATCTGATTAAATTACTTACAGGCTGGCTGGTAATGGGGATAATACTGGTTCAGAGGATTAGACAGGTAATATGGAGAAGAAGGTGAATTGATTAAACTTTTCTTAACAAGATGGAGAAGTTCATTAGGAACAGTAGCACCAGCTATCATATGCCTGAAGATTAAAGCCTGAAGTTCAAGCTCCTGCCATTGCGACAAGCTGAAATAGCTCCCCATCCCTGAAATCCATTTAAAAAAAAAACAGAGAAAAAAATTATTACAGTATTTAAACAATGAAACTTGGGGAAAATTTCATGCCGCTCAAGTAGGTAGCTACCCACTGAGATGTATAACCATTAGATCAAACATACACCCATATGAGTATATGTGTGTGTGATGATCTAAGGTCCATGACCCCAAATGGGTCGCTACAGCCTACAGGTAGATGTAGCTACCCATTTGGATGTATAGCCCTTAGATTAAATGCACACACTTAAGGGCCGTGACTCCAAGTGAGTCGTTAAGCGTAGCTACCCGCTTGGGTGGCATGGAATAGACCGAACATGGAAGCAAGAAAAGTAAATATGTGTGTGTGTGTGAGAGAGAGATAGACGGGGGGTACTGGGAAATTTGGTGGCAGAGGGTGTGTTTGGATGATCAGAATAAGCTGACAGGTTGGTGTTGGGTTCAGAGAAAAACAGGGGGAGTGCAGAAGGAGAAGAAGGATTAGAGTTAAGGATAAGTTTTGGTAGTTTTGATGAAGGTTGTTCATGTTCTTGGTCATCTTCTGACTCATTTCTCCATTGCTTCAGATTGAAGTCCATGGATGGAAAAAAAAATGGGGTCAGGGAGGTGAAAAAGAGAGATGGGGTTTTTGTAGTTATGGTTTTTGGTTGGTTGGTCTAGTAAACTGTGTTTGGGTGTGTTGAGCGAGAGCATGTTATGAGAAAAGTTGGTGAAAGGCTTTATGCAGGGACTTCTCTATGCCCACTTTATGTAATTAAAAAATTAAAAATAAAAAAAAAGTTTTTTTTTTCGGTGTTTATCTTAAAAGTGACTTGTTTGTTTGTTTTCATATTCTAGAGCAAACTACTAAATAGTAATTAAAAAATTTGTTTTTGTAGTTTGAGAATATTAGTTTTGGATTTATGATGACTAAAGGAGACTAATGTTTAGAATTACACATTTGATTCTTTAAATTGTTGTTAGCAACATTGGATTTATGAATAGTAATTAACTACTTATGTTATATACTTATATGTCCTAACATAGTTGGACTGTTAAATGAGTGAACAAAGTTGTGTTGAAGGTCATCGATCTAGTTCGAATCTTGGGAAAGAATTCTCATTTCATTTTAGAATAAGATCTTGTGTGATCAATTGATCTAAACACAAATCTAGCTAGGTCAATCAACAACTTTCAAAATCGAAACTTAACTCGATAAAAAGACTAGATTTGACTCGCAATTTCATAGGCCGGTAAATGACTATACTTATTTGGTCCGAAAGGCAAGGTCTGACTGTCAACAAGATAGGTTGAATATGTATTTTCATAGCATGGATCGGACTAGGCTCCAACAAAGCGACACGATAGGCGGATTGTGTACCCCAAGCTCGGTCTATTTGTGATTCTAGATCGGATACATCCTGTGGTACTATAGCGAACGAGAGGCGGAAATTAATATGGTGTAAACTTGAAAACTAAGGGGATATATGGATGTGTTTCCAAGTCCAATTTTGAGTTTTTAGTGTTGGAAAATGAATTTTCAAACTTTATTGGTTTTCATGTGATAATTGAGAATATTTTTGGTGCGTTATGCGAATTTACATTAGAAATGAAAATATGTTTGGTTATAGTATTTTTAACATAGATTTGCGTGATTGTAGTATATTTTGACATTGTTTTTCGTGATTGTAATGTATTTTCACATATATTTGCGTGATTTTGGTGAAAACTTGTTTGTTTGTATTTTCAAAAGAATCTTTTCATAAAAAAATGAAAACTAAAAATGACTTTATTTCTATTGAGAATTTCTTAAACAAACATAAATTCATTTTATATAATAGTTGTAAATTGGAAAATTGGATTTGGAAATAATTCCATACATAACCTAAGTTTTTTTGAAAAAAAAAAAACTAATTTTACTGGTAGTTTTTAGGCACAGTGACTTACCACTGGACAAGCAAGAGGGCACTTTGTGAAAAAGACACTGATCAGACAGGACATTAAAATAAAAAAGTGAAAAAAAAAAATTAAAGAACAAAAAACCAGTAAATAATAATTAAAAACAAACTTTGAAACAGTAGTAAATTAAAGGGGGAAGGGTTGGGGGTATAGCCTGCAGGCTGTCCCCTGTCTGTGCAGCTTTGGGAATAGAACAAAGAGAAAAAGCAACATCAGCTACGATTAGGGTTTCCAGGGACAAATAATTTAAATAAATTAATTAACAATATAGTCCCAAAAAAATACTTGTAAAAATGCCATTGTATTTAGACCTCATCAGACCAGCTTTTTTCTGTATCTGCACTACAAGTCAAAATATATCAGGAACATTATAAAGAGAAAAAGATTAAAAAGAAAAACAGCTGACAGTGCTAAATTCCATTTCAGCTAAACCCCAGAAACTGTCTGTGTAGTATTAATTCATCAGAAACAAGTGATCAGAAATTTGGTCAAAATATATCTGAGTAGACATAAGTTAATTCAGACATCAAATTCTCTTAGGACAGCCCATTATTTAGTATGGTTTTCTTTTCTAGTTATAGTGGATGACAAAACCAGGTTAATTAATGGCTTTTCTTTTTCTTTTTTTTTAGAAAAATATGGTTGACAACTCTTGTTATAATTAGGGTTATGAAAAACACTAGGTCTTTGGGGATTCTAAAAACGTTAGGAGCTAGGCAGGACGACAAATTGAGGTATTATGTTATGGGGGCACCTAAATAAGGGGATTGAGATTTCTTGTTCTATTTTCCTATTAACTCTTATTTTGTTACATTATATAAATGACACGGCATGTCAAAAATAATGCTCACAACTATAGTGAGTGTTTGTAAAAACTTCAAATTCTAAAAGAAGTGATTTCATGTAACCAGAAACAAAATTAGTTAAAAATCGAGAAGGCTGATAGTTTATACAAATAGAATCCAAACTTGAGAGTATTTGTTGAAAAAATTATAAAAGTATTTATTTGCTTGTAAAAGTCAAACCAAAAGTAGAATCGGATACCTAAATACCAATCTCTATGATTTTATATTATGATTAAATGAAACAGACTCAAATTAAAAGTTGACATTTGCTAACACTATAGAATGGTTTTTTTTCAGCCAAAAAAATTGAGAATCAATTTTTTTTAAGTGATTGCAAACTCTCATAGTTAGGATTGGATTTGGACGAAGTCTAATTGTTAAAAAAATATAGGCAACCAAGACAATGACTGAGATAGGGGACCATCTTTGGGTCCACCCCAAGGCCCCATTTATGTTTTTTTATCTAATTTCATTAGGAAATTAAAAAGTAAATAAATTAAATTATAGTTACCTAATTTACTTTTTTGAGTTTTTCATTCAATATACCACATTTTCGTTGTCTAGTTACACCATTTGGGTCTATTCTATGACGCCCACTTGGGTAGTACCCAAGTGGGATTTTTTTATTTCAAAAAAAATCTTCTATTGGCAATTTTATAACAAAAATCTTTTATAGGTGTGTGTTTTTATCGAAAATTAAAAATACGAACAGATAGATAATTCGGATAAATTTTCCCAAGATTAGAACATCTTATACTTTGATTATATTTCTTCTATTTTCACTCCTTTGTCTCTGTATTTCTTACTCGTTTTCATCAATCCGAGATGGTACTATTCGCGCGGCCCTCCTGCGCTGTGCTACTTTCCCTAAATTTGGACTATTCGGATGTATTTGCGAGTAAAACGGATATTTGGTAGATGAAAAAAACTTTTATTCAAAGAAATATATTACAATGGATACAAGAGTTCTTCTCCATAAGGAAAAGTTCCTGAATTTCTATCTGCCCAAAAAACTTTTTAGCTAAACATATTGAAAGAAAAGATACAAGGTGAGGTTGGTTGTTCGTGTGTGAATTCGGATGCCCCTCTCTCCCTAAACTATGAAGTCCTTTTATAGATGAAGGATACTTCATTCTTTTTACAAAACGTCATGCATGACGATTTTTATCCGAGCCCTACCATGTGAGTGTTAGTTCACATGTCTTTGTCTTCTTTTTATCCGAGCCCACCCATGTGAGTTGTTAGTTCATATGTCTTTGTCCTCTTTTGAGCTAGTGAATGAGAGAATCTTCACTACTTATTTTGTTGTCGACCTCTCTTTTTCTTTTTTCAAGTCGACAAAAATTACATTCATGTCTTTGTAGTTTTTTGCGGAGTAGGCGGCATGCGGGAGTAAGGGACCCGTTGCCCGTGTGAATTTGTCCTTTGTTGAATTTTTCTTCAAACCAAGGATAATTTCAATGTCTTTTAAATAATTTTTGGTGACCATGAGCACATGATAACCTTTTCTTTCTGATAATTAACTTTAATATTGCTTTCATCATTTAATTTTAGCAATTTGTTAATCACTTTTTCCAATCCTCTAATCGAAGAGGAATGAGATCCTGTCTTTGCACAAAGACCGTTGTTTCCATCTGTTCGGAGGGATGGTAACTTGCTTGCTCCCTAGCTATACCGATTTCGATATAATGATAAGGACTCATAAATTGTTCTTCTTCATCCCGCATATTGTGTACTTGAGACACTTATGAAGATATTTCGATCCGCTTGTTTAAGGACCTTTGTTCAAAGTCTTGATGGCTTTCTTGAATTCTTCAGAAATTCCTTAACCTCCAATAAATTTTTTGAAGGATATATGTTCTTAACTAGTCCACAATTAAATGCCTTGTAAACGATTCTGGATCGCTCCCTTCAATAAAATTGAAATAGGCGATATCTTTTTATCGATGGTAAAAATCTTTCCTCAAGTAGAGACTTTGTACGGCCTTTCGTGCTTTGGCAAAGATTTCAATGAAATCGCGATTTGAGAGATTAAATTTTTCTTTGTTTTCAAAGCTTGGTTCTTTGGGAATTGAATAAATTCTTCCCAATGTTTTCATTTTTCCGGAGATTTCTTAGCGCATCGAAAATATTTTTGGCTTAAGTCTCTTGTTCGAAATGATCTCTAATGGTGCGATGATCAAAGGCGGTGGTAAAGCAATTAGCTTCATTTCTTTTACGCAAAGGTTTTAAATTTTTATGAATAACATTAAAACCTTTTATTGCAAATGAGGCTTTAGCCCAAGATGTATATATTCCAGGATTTGATCCATTGAATACTACATAATAATTTTGCGGAGTTGGAATCTCCTTTTTCTCTTTCGAGAAAACTAAATCGTGAGATTTAGATTTTTGACTTGGGTGTTGAATCCCAATTCCAATGGAAGATGTTCCAGGACGTAACCCAGTAACAAAATCTTCTGGAGTAATAAGTTTTGTTGGAATAGCCAACTTTGGTGAGGTTTGTACCTCAGCTTTACTTTTTCCCAAAGTAACAGGGATAACAGGATTTGATAAGTCTTTATCGGAGACTGTAGTTCCTGGACTAGATTCATGATTTGCGGTATTGCTACGGAGTTGAAATTAACCTTTTGTTCGCTCAGTGAAGACTCGAGTAATTCCGGTTTTTGTGAGATAAACGCAATTCGTTCAAGAACCTTCTTTTTGAGACGAAGGTATGCGATTTCATCCATCTGCTATTTTTGAATAGTCGGTAGATTCTTGATAAGAACAATTAGTTCCTGGGTTTTTAGGCCCTAATTTATTTCCTATAAACGCGGAATTGTTCACTGCAATCATGTAACAAATTATCGGGTTAAACAATCGGCAAGAACATTTTTATTGCCTGCAATGTGTTCTACATCAAATTCATAATGTGAAAACCACATTTGCCATCTAACAAGTCTTCCTTGTTTGTAGTCTCTGTAATTTTTAGTTTGGGAAATATGTGAAGTTTTTATTGTCGATCTGAACAATAAACTTAATCGAGTTAAATATCTTTGAGAATTTTTTAATGACTCTCAAAACCGATAAATACTCATTTTCATTGCTATGATAATTTAATTCTGCTTTGAAGCTACCGAAGTATACACGCAAATTTTTTTCTTCTAAACTATTTTGTACTTTAGCCTTTAATACTCCTCCCCGAAAGAATGAGAGCGTCTGTTTCGATGATCAATTGATCATCGGGATTAGATGATAAAGTTTAGGAAATTGTATTAATTTCTTTTCTATCTTCCTAATATAATCGATGCTCGAATTGGTCCAATTCCAAATATGATCATTTTTTAGCTTTGTCTGCCAAAGGCTTTCTTATTTACTAATCTAGGAATATAACTTTCAAAGATAAGTTAAGACTCCTAAAAATCTCACGAAGTTGTTTTTATCCTGAGTTGATCGGAAATTTATGCAAATGCTCCAAAATATGGTTTTGAGGACAATGTGTTCCTTCCTCAATTTCAGGACCTAAGAAATTAATCTTTGTTTTAAACAATTGAGCTTTCTTTTTAGAAAGAATAATGCCTAATTGTTCTATTCTTTTTAACACAAAGTAGCAACATGCTTGAAATGTTCATTTTCATTTATCTTTGAGAACAATAATGTCATCCACATAAACACATCAAATTTTTCAAAACCTCGTAATGCATTTTGCATATGTCTTTGAAAGATTCTTTGGTGCTTGTTTTAATCCGAATGGAACGACGTTCCATTGGAAGAGTCCATCTGGACAAGTAAAAGCTGTTAGTGGTTTTGATTCTTCATCTAACAATACTTGCCAAAAGTCAGACTTACAATCAAATGAACTAAAAATCTTTTTTCCTCAAATGAGGGTTAATAGTTCATCTTTGTTAGGAAGGTTATGGCTATCTCCTATAGTAGCAGCATTGATTGCTTTATAGTTGACTACCATTCTCTTTTTTCCTCTTCTTTTTTCCGCCTCGTTCTCAACTAGAAAAGCTGGAGACATATGAGGAGATTTACTAGATGTGATAAGTTTTAACTCTAAGAGCTCACTTATTTGTTTAGTAAATTCTTCTCTATCTTTTGGACTATAAATCATGGGTTTAACCACGACTATTTTCGTGGATCTAAGAGCTTTATGGATGCTCTCATCCATTGTTTAGACTTAATGGGATCTATAGGATTTTCAGAACAAACTTTGTCAAGTAGTTGTTCTATAATACTAATTTTTTGCGAATTTAAATTAAAATTTTTTTCTTCTTTAATATCATCTCCCCTTGTTGAAAAATGTGGACTTCTTCTATTTTTTTAATAATAATAGCCCGGTTTTTGAGTTTTTGAATTCTTCTTCACAAACTCAAGAAAACCAGGTTTACCAATTGAGAAAGCCTTTTTACTTTTGAAATTATAATAGGCTCGTTCTCAAGAGTAAAACTTATTCTGTCGTAAATTGTATGAAGGGTTCATATAATTGTGAAATTGTTTCAAGAATAAGGTCAATACATGATTCTTGTTGATAAATGGTGAATATGAAATATTTCCCTGCAATTCTAATTTTTATGTCTTTACTGACTTTATTAATTAGAATTGTATATATTCGCAACTTTTACCTTTATAGGGTAAGGTGCTTGTTCCCGTGTTCTTCAGGGAATAACATATTTACTAGCTATGCAAAAGCTAGCACCAATATCTACATAACAATGTAAACTGATTAGCTTATAGCCGAAAAATTTTAACTGACCTTTAATATAAATGATATTTGGATTTGTACGGTTCCCCATACGCTTTTGTTCCAAATCGAGAATCTAAATGTTCCCAAGGAATTTCTTCAATCAAGATTGTGATGAATCCTCCAATTATTTCCATCAGATTCAATAATAGTTTCAAAAATGAAAACTTATGCTTCATTGTCAAAATGATCTTCGACCGGTTCGAATTCTGGGAATGATTCAAGAACCTCGCTTAGAAGTTTTACCTTATTAGGGTAATCTCTTCTATTAGGACATTCATTAGCATAATGTCCTTGCTCATTGCAAATCCAACATCTACAATTCTTTTTTCCTTTAGGACAAAATTTGTTTTTGTCTTTAGAATCAGGTTTAGGAATGATTTTCTTCCTAAAGTATTTCCCCGGTTTAAATGGTTTTCTTTTCTTTTTCCATTTATAATTTTTCTTGTATTTTTTCTTATAATAACTTTTCTTTGGAATAATACAACCATAAGCTGTAGATTTTTCCTCTATTAATTTATCACAACATTTTTTGTTAAAACGTTTCAGACTTTTTTGTTTACTAGAAAACTCACAAATTGATGCAATTTCTTTTTTAGCAATACGTACTGCAAAACCTAATGAAAACATTTTTACATCAGTTGCTTGTTTTTCAAATTCTTGTAAAACTCTCTCTCCTATTATAGGGAGTTTTTAATATATTGTCTAACTAAAGACGGGTATTCATCCCGAGGAAGTTTATAAAGATTTTCTCATAGTCACAAGTAAAATCATCAAGTAAACAAATATCACAACGTATCATATTTGCTAATCGATTAGTGCAATATCTTGCTCGATTAACTTTTCCCGAACAAGTTCGGTTGTTAAGTTAATACCAAGGAACATAATATAAAAACTATTAATAACTTCTTCAAAAATCATATTAGAAGTTTTTCCTATTGTTATCAATTGGTATTTTTACCATGGATTGAGCAATATCTGTTTTTATGCTCCATGAGTAAAAGAAGGGTATTTGGTTCTTCATAAGCATCCAGGTTGGTTTGAATAAGAAGGCTAATATCTCTCGCCCGTGTCTATCAAATTTCTTCTTTGATTCTTTGGTTACACAATCTATATTGAGTGTAGGAATCATCCTCCTTTTTGATCGGGAGTTTTGCTTTGCTCTTTTGGCCAATTTACACCTTCGGTGTTTTTCTCTTTATCTCTTGAAGTAGATGCATCCGCATCTTCCGCTTTAGGTTGTCTATTCATTCCGAAATTTCCTAGAGGTTTATCGGGTTTTCATCATCACTTTGGTTTCTTGATCATTGTCGGTTTCCCGTTTTCTTTCTTGATTTGAACAAAACATTTTTCGTATCACTTTCAAGATTAAAAAGTGTTTTAAGAAAAGGTTTTTCTTCAAGTTGTTGTATAATACGACTCATCAAAGGTCATTAATTTAACAAGTTCTTGAATTGGTTCAAAACCATTGATTTCTTCTTGATTGACAAGAATATGTTCCCAAAAATAGGTTTCAAGTTTTTCGAAAAAACTCATTTTTAGGTTGAAAAGGCCAAGTCAAGGCATTTGGATTTCTGATGAACCTAATTTTGCATTACCAACAAAATGATTTGGTGGTGAATATTTAAAACTAACAATTTTTTCAATAGTTTTTTTCAATATCTTCTTCCTTTGTAATGACTAAAGGATCTTTTTCTTGATATCATCAATTTTATCGAGAGATTTTTTGGATAATCTTACCAAAGAACAATCTCAAGATGCTCGATTTCAAAAGTTCTTCTTTCTTTTCAAAAGATTCAAATCTTTTTCAAGATCTCTAATATTCGAGAAACAGTTTCAATTAAAGACTTAATCTCGGAAGTGTCATAGAGTTATTCTTCTCCAAGAACTCTTTTCATTTTTCAAAATTCTCATAATATAGATCTATGCGTTTAGACATAGATTTTAGGAGTTCTCTATTAGAGGGTTCTCCGAATTTTTATGATGACTTAATGTTGGTTTAGAGCCATAAGTCGTTTCCCTTTAGCTATATCTATAGCCCAAGAATTTTCTAAGGGGAGTGATTTGAAAAACTTTGTTTCTTCAATCTTTCCAATATCGAAAAATACATCATCAATTTCAATGTATTCTTTTTTCTTATAGTCAATACTATGATGACTATTGGTTAGTGCATATCCTACAAGATATGTTATGCTAAAAACCTTATCGCCTTTGTTCATTAGATCTGATCTCTCAAATTTATGTATGAAACTTAAGACTTGATCTAAGTTCTTGGTTGTTAAACTCAATCCGAACTTAGGATAGACTGTGAACATAAATTTGTTGTAAATTAAATTTCCTTGTGCGGCACCTAAAATACAATCTTTTCTATCCCTAATTTGATTATCGATTAAGGCCATTTTTATAGGGAATCTATCCCTTCTCTAAATTCTGCCTTAATTAGTATTTTAATCGCTCCAAGATGTAAAACACTGATTTTTGTACGAATATCTTTGGAAATGCTGGCTAATTTACTGTTAATTTCTTCGCGAGTAATTAAGGGTAAATAAACACTGCCAGTTGTATCAGAAATATCAATATGCATTTCTTTACTAGAAATACAATAAAAAATTTCATTTTCCTTTTCAAAATATTATTCATCGTTTTAGGAATAAATTTTGGCAAGTTAAAAACTTGTTCTTTTTTGAGATCTAGGTAGTAGTTGCGATCTTTGAAAGTTTTCTTGTTTAAAGATAATACTAGAGTAAAAACCCTCGGTATTTTCTTGAAAATAATTTGTTGATCATCGAAAAAACTCGACTTATCTTCTATTTCCATTAAGATTTCTTAATTGCTCAAGATAATCATAATATTATTTATTCTAGTTATATAGATCACGAAGATCTTCAAATATAGCATCATGATCTCTCAATCGAGATCTCAAAATATTTTGTAAAATTCTTGCTTGTTCAAGCAAATCTAATTTTTCTTCTTTGAGAAGTTCAATTTCTCTTTCAAGAGTTAATCCAGGCATGTTTTAGAAATTTATTTAAAATAATTAATTTATTTTAGAACCGTATACACGCTCGATACCAAGTTTTGGCGGAATCATAAAATTATAATTTTTGAAAAATCATAATTTATTTTATAAGTTGTAGGTTTATAAAAACCATGACAATTAAAATTGTTTTTTGAAAATAATAATTTTTTCCAAAATTGGTTGTTAAAAGGTTTGTCCATATCAAAATGTATTTGGCAAGAATAACAATAAGTGACATGTGTCATTTTTTTGTATGGAGTTGGGTGGTGCCAACTTGGGTGGCATAGAAAAAACCCACCATTTGATTAAGGGAGGTCTTAGAACAGTGATCACAACCCATGAGGTGAAGTGTATCCAACAATATTTTCATTTATTATTTTATATTTTTATTTTTGCTAGATCCTAGCTAAAATATTGTCATTAGTTGCTGTCCAAGTTGACACATGTAAAACTGGAATTTTGGTTTTGACAGAGAGCTCCAAAAATTAATTACTGTCTCTACTTCTCCTCAAAGGACAGTCATGTATAATTGTTTATATTTAAAGTTTCTACCCCAGTACTCTATACATATTACACTTTCCAAGATATTCTAGCTTGGTCCACTCTAATAATGTGTGAGAAAATAAATAAAAAACAAATTGGTTCTCTAGGTGTTATTCTCAGAGATAAGATCATCTGCATTGGAGCATGTAAATTAAGGGTTTTCTGCCTCCACATGTTATGACAATGATAATCGCGAGGTTTATCAGCATTGCTTTATGGTCAAATGTGCTAATTAGTAGGTCTAATTGGTAATTATTTGGTGGGTTAGTGGTAATTAATTACTTGGGGAGTGGTCTCTGGATAGAATTTTTAATAACGTGAATCAAATTGAGAAAAATCACATAAGCATTTATTCTTAATTATGTGCCTAAGTGGAGTTTTGGGCGTTTTTTAAAAAGCCGGAGCAAGCTTGTTCCTAACTTCCTATACTAGTCCGTTTACTTGAATTGAGACATCGGATCATATCGGGTCCAGTGGCGGACGCAGATTCCGGCTTTGGGGAGGCGAAAAACGGATCGAGTTCATAAATTTAAATTATGAAAAAATATCATATACTAATCATAATTACTAGTTTTTTACATTGTAAAACACAATTACTTGAAGTTTTTATCAAAGTTGGGGGGGACAATTATAAATTAATTCCTTTATTTTAGCTATAAAAAAATAATTTAGAAAACTTTTTTTTGGGGGAGGGGAAATTTGGAATATTTTGTGGGAGCATGAGCCCCCCTTATCCCCCAGTCCGGTCCGCCATTGGTCGGTCCTTCTTGATCAAATTTGTGTGATTGATCTCATGGACAATATCTATGTTCTTCTTGCTTCAAAAAAGAAGAAAAAGAAACTGGTCAAATCCTAACTTCAAAAAATAAAAAATAAAAATAACGAATAAGTACATGAATTATAAAAAGTTTATCGAAATAGCAAGCTTTTATCTATAAAAATGCAAAAATGATGGTTTGATCTTAAAAAGTTTGTAAAACTTGCTCAAAGACGAACTTGGGGGGGGCTCAAAGATTATGTGAACAATATAATGAGAGAAAACAAGATTTACATATGGTTTTTATTGATCTTGAAAAGGCATACGATAGAGTCAACCGTGATATAATGTGGCGCGTATTGGAAAAAGAGGAATAAAAATAGCCTACATAGATGCCATAAAAGATATGTATGATGGTATAGCAACATGTATCGGGACACCAACAGGAATCTAGTGAATTCCCAAACACTATATGGGTTTTACATTAGGGATCCGCTCTCTAAGCCCGTACCTTTTTATCCTAATAATTGATGAAATCAATAAACACTTACAAAAATCCATCCCTGAATGTATGTTATTTGCGGACGATATAGTTTTAATTGATGAAACAAGGGAATGAGTAAACGCAAAATTAGAAGTTTGGAGAGAAGCACTAGAATCAAAAGGTTTTACTATAAGTAGGGCTAAAAGCAGAATACATGGAATGCCACTTTAGTAAAAACAACGAGAACAATGAGACGAAGGTTAAAATTGATGGACATGAAGTGAGTATAACAAAGAGTTTTAAATACTTAGGATCTATAATTGAAGAGAACGGATAAATCAATAAAGATGTCACACATAGGATCCAGGCGGGTTGGAATAAATGGAGGAGTGCATCTTCTATCCTTTGTGACAGTAAAATACCATTAAAATTGAAAGGAAAATTTTATAAAACGGCCATAAGGCCGAAATGCTTTATGGAGCGAGAATGTTAGGCGACTAAATATGAACACGAACAAAAAATGAGGGTAGCGAGAGATGAGAATGCTAAGATGGATGTGCGGACACACTAGATTAGATAGAATAAGAAATGAACACATTAGAAACAAAGTGGGAGTAGCACCAATAGGCGAGAAAATTAGAGAAACACAATTAAGATGGTTTGGACATGTTTATAGGAGACCTTTAGATGCACTGTGCGGCGTTTAGAAGGTAGAGAATCACTCACACAAATCAAAAGAAAAGGGAAGATGTAGGCCTAAAAAGACTTGGAAAGAAGCTATTAAACATGACATGTTATACCTAGAAATAAACGAAAATATGGCTTGATCGTAAACGATGGCGCGATATGATCCGTATAGCCGACCCACGTAGTGGGATTAAGGTTTAGTTTGTTGTTGTTGTTGTTGTATTAATTTGAATTAGACCACAATTTTTTCTTGTCGAGTAGCACAAATTTGATCAAAATCTGGCAAAGCTTAGAGTTTTACTCAAAAGAACATTATTTACCCAAAGAATGAGATCTTTTGTTGAGAATGGACAATACTTGATTTTTGGGGTCCAACTAGGGCCTTAGAATAATCTCTTTGGACAATTACGTATCATTCCATGTAATTGCATCCCTATAGATCTAATAGTACAAATAGAGATGGCCACAGTTTTTAGCCTCTTAGAGTGACAAAAAAATTCTAAATTATAGTGGAGGGCAAATATTCCAAGATTTGAAGACAAATATTTTTGAAAATCATATATTTGTATGGATAGATTTTGAAGGCAACTGCTCGATCCAATCCTACATCACTTATTCACTTTCGTCGATACAACCTTCATATAATGATATCTAGGTTCAAAATCAGTAAATACCAAAATTTATTTCAAAGATATGGTAAAAAAAATGTTACATTTAAATGCCTATTCGTTGTGGAATTTGTTTGAGTAATTAGGTCTAGCAAATATTGTTGTGAGCTAAAAAAATTGACAAAATTAGGGCGCGATTAAATATACTTTCATTTTGAAAATTTTCATTTTGCTAGAAAATAGTGGTAAAAGAAATTGTAGAAGAAAAAAGATGACTTTTGAGAGTGTGATTGAATGTGAGATAAAAAGTAATGATGAAAGTTGATTTGATTTAAAAATAATAAAATAATAATTTGATATGATTGGTAGTTAGAAATGTGTGAGCGATTGAATGAATAGTGAAACTTGTGGGAGAATGTGTAATAATGATTAGTTTTTTGTTAAAAAATGTGCAGATGTGATTGATGAGAGAAAAAATAAGAAACAAGTGAAAGTGAGAGAATAGTATATTTTCTCAAAATTTTCATAAGCAATAGCATGTTTGGTCAAAAAGAATTCTTCAACGGAACGAAAATAAAATTTATTTCACATCCAATCGCAGTCTTACTATCTAAACAAACAAATCTCCACATATAACCTGATTGCAAACAGTCAAGGACAAAAATTTACACAAATTTTTTTTTATTAGTTGATGGCCATAACTATAGATGTCAAATGAGTTGGGCAGTCTTGTACTAGCCGCATGGCCCAAAAGAAAATCTGGTCATGTCGGACCAAAATTCAGTCAGATTGTCATTTTGAAGTATCAAACTTGACCCAACCCCGACCCATGAAAAATACAAATGAAAAGTCGGTCGACCCACGATTTTGGGCCTAATTGGTAGGATTGAATAGGGTCGACTTTTCTTTGACTTACACAATATCACAACTCAGTCCGATCCTAACACCATGTCGGATGGATCTGTCTCTGGAGTGGGCTAGTTTTGACAACTCTAGCCACACCATAAGTGTTTTTGATGTCGTGTTGGTGTTATTTTTCACATCCAACATGGGGTAGAAAGGTAATTTAATATGGTGACCAATGTGGTAAGACTTGAAGGATCCAAACATTATCTGAGTGAGTGTCAGAAATTGGAGGTGGGGGTGGGGCTAATGGTCCAAAATTATGTGATGACTCAGCTTCAATAGATGTGACAAACTACCGTTTTGTGCTTGACGTGACAATTCAATGCAGAAGAGATATTTCGTTGAAACGGATTTTCAAACATGACTTTGTTTTTCTTCTCTAATTAAATGAAGAATGAATATTTTGATTTTGAAGATAAAATCATGATTTGGAGAAAAAGTAACTTTTTTTTTTTGAAAAAAATAATAGAATGGCCACAATAAACGTGTTCTTCAAATAAAAAGATAAAAAATATATACGTTGGGTAATTCAAATTATTATTTAGGACGTCGTCTCATAGACAATCGCCCTTTTTGTTATAATATTTGCTACTGTTATAGGAAATTTAAGTACTTAACAAACTGATTTAACTTGATGATATACTAGCTATCTTATGAAGCTATCTCATCTTGTTTGTATGGGAGCTTATTAGTCTAATATCTACTTTACTTCAATATATTTGAAGAAATTTTAGTCAAAACGTAAAATTAATGCAAAATAAATGTAACATAATTTTTAAAATTGACGCAATTCATGCATTAGCAAGACCAATATATTTACGCTTCTTTTTTTTTTCCCTGAAACGATAGAATATATATTCAAAACTCAAAACATATATATCAATGGTAAAGCTCCACAAGAAAACAATCACTCGTCAAAGGGGAAAAACGAGACTAAATAAACAAACATAAAACAAACAAAAAAAAATAAGAAAACAGACGAAAAACAAAGCACTCCGACAGGAGTCTAAACTAACCCAAAAGGGGGACTAGACACTCATCAAGGGAGGCTCATAACTAAAACAATCCGGGCATTAGCTATATCACGTACTGCAAGACATAAATTACTGAACCATATTATTTAAGCTTGTTTCGATCACATATTATTCCACTCTTTTTCTTACTAAAACCAAGTCTAAAATATAATGAGCCCCAACACTCAAAACTTTCATAAACCAAACTAAATTTCAACTAATTAAACAGTAAATCAGATAAGTTATGTTTTATAGAACCTGGGTTATATAGGAAAAATTGATTAACGATCATTGTGAAAAAAAAATGCCACGTAAACTAAATGACAATAAGAGTCCACAAATAGTAAACGTGATATTACCTCGACAAAATAAGTCACGTGAAAACACGTGAGAGATTACATGGGATAGTCGTGTCGCGTGCGGGCGTGCTAGCAACTAGCACTTTGTCTTTTCCTAAAACAAAATTCTACCCACCTTCGTCATAAAATTCTTATAAGATTTTAAATAAAAAATAAATAAAAAGGTTATGTAGTATTTTAAATAAGAAATACTTCTTATTGAAGAATGAAATTATACTGGTTTCATTTATGTTAGGGGAAGAATTATCTTAGAAGCAGATTTTAGCGCTCTTAGACCGAGATAATTTTGGCAAAATCACCAAAAAAGTTCATTTCGAGCGAAAATCGATCTAGGCCCCTGTCTAGACGGCAAAAAAAAAAAAAACAGCCAAAAATAAAAAATATTAAAAAACTTGTTGTTTTTCTAGGTATCAGCTTAGGCGTCCTAGTGCCCGCCGCTAAGTGCTGGGCTGGCGCCCGACTAATGCTAACGATTTATGCAACAGTGCTTAGAAGACTATATTAGAATAAAAATACATTTGAATGTTTTATTAAAAAGGTGAAATGATATATTTCAAAAGAATATAATTATCTGTGTGTTTTGTAAAATTATTTTTTTGTGCTTTGTGCGAAAAACTTTGAAGTATAAATTTATATTTGTTACAATTAGTGAAGAACATAAAATTTTTAAATATATTTTTTTAAATTATATTATGAAAAAAAAAGGAAAAATAAACATAAAATAAAGTCCTTGTTGAATGTTTGAAACATAAATGATTTGGGCAATAATTTTATGATAGGAGAAATATGAAACCAAAAAAGAGAGGGAAAAAAAAAAGTAAAGCAAGAGGAGTAAAAAAAATGTCACGTGGGTCCCACGTGAGCAGCTGGGTGACATCTAAATTCTGACAGTGTATCACTGAAAAAATCTCTGACACCAAAAGAGAAAAACTATACTTTATTATTCTCTCACACACAGTTGACAAGATTTATTATGAAGTTTCTTTCCTTCTCTCTCACGCAGAAACAGACACATGTGATCCAGCTTTTTGGTTGCCAAAGATTGTTTTTTAGGCAACTAATTCAATTCTTTTTAATTATATGAAAATTCTAGGTAATTTTAGATAACAATTCGGGTTGTGAGGTCGAGTCGTATTTGATTTGGTTTGATTTTGAGTTATGTTTAAAATACATTAAAAGTCAATTAAAATATAAAATAATTACGTTTTAGATAAATTGATAATATCGTGTCAGATTCGTATTAGTCGTGTTCGTATTCGGATTTCTTTTTAGTAATTTTGAGTGAGGTTTGTGTCGGGTTATCCATTGATCCTAAAAATGTTCCTCCTCTTGAAACCGGCTTTCGCTCGAACTCCATTTGTGACCCTGCACAAAAGGGGGCCGGAAGGGTGTTCAGCGTCTTTCTCTCTGATGCTTAAGTCAGTAGAGTATTTTGCAAGAAATAAGCAAAAATATGAAAATAAATGTAAAAAGTGTGATTAGGATAGAAATGAACCTGGTTTGAGCTTTTATAGCTTAGCCCGATTAGGGTTTTAAGTAAAATCAAGTGCATTTACGATTTGGTAACAGAATCATGATTAAAATAGGACCGAATCTTCTGAACTATAATTTACCTTTGAATTTGGCAGCCCGAGTTGAGCTCACCTACTCCAGGTCGTCAGTTCGACTATTCATATGTGGAACCTTTGCTCAGAGGGTTCGAGACCAATCTTGCTCATCTACCTCATCCTGTTTTCCAGACCGAGCTCTCACTCTTCAGTTCATTAGCTCAGCAGGTGAGGCTAAAATGAATTTTGCCTTGGAATTTAGTTGGCCCAATCCCATTAACAGGACCTTTCAACCCTGCCCATTTACAATAGTTTCTCATGTCAGTCTGGCTTTAACAAAGCCCACCAGTTCGACCCAGTAGCTCTCTTTCTATTGGCCTTTATCAACTATTTGTCTTTTCCAGCCCATGAGTTCACTAGTTCATCACTTCATTCGTAGCTAGGTTTTACTTGGGATTGATCTAAATTCACCCGATAGGGCTTCTTAATGCGACTCAACTACAAGAGTTTATTAGTTCGGTCCAATGGGGAAAGCTTCTCAGCTCGGCCCAGGAAGTCATTCTGTATCAACTCTCATTATTATCGTGTCGTGTTAGAGATTGTCACCCCTTACTAATTGGACTCTAATTTACCAGCAATAACAGCCGATCCAAGGGTGAAGGCCCTTGTTACTTGTTCTAGATTAATGGGTATGTGTCTTCAAAATTAGATTTATTTAAATACTCCAGAAAAATAAAGAATAAGAAATCAAATAACCTTTTTAGGTGAGTGAATTTATGATAATACTTTCAATCAAACACATGCCGTAAGAATACTACATTTTGTCTTAGGGTTTCAAAGCAAATGAAGCATACACATTGGAGGGTGGGGATGGGGGGTGGGGGGGGGGGCTGCTTGAGCAAAAATAATCATCAATGGGCTTAAAAACAAATCCCATATCCATTTTGCTTTGGGTGGTTAAGTGGGATCAAACTGTCCAGATTTTAATATGTTATCAAGGTCCAGATGGCTGAAATATGTTCAAAAATCTGCGTACAGACCAATAAACATTTTGGGCTTAATTGATTTCATATCTAGGGCCGGCTAAACTGTCTTCATGCAGTCATGCTCAAATAGATACCTGTCCGATCATAAGCCCAATTTGTAGTATAAAAACATTTAGGCCATTAAAAGCTTCTGAGCAAGTAACATCCTAATGGACCTGATTCCTCTGTATACAGGCCTAATCTTCTAACATAATTAGCGTTCTATCTTTTTATCATAATATTATTATTGATATATGTTAAAGACAGACAAAATATTATTTATATATATTTATATGCAAAATTTGCATGGTTTAACTGGTTAATCCCTCTACTTTATATAAGTACATTAAAACATACTTGAAATATAACATCTATTAGATTATTTCCATTAGTTTATTGTATTTTTGTGTGAGTTTACACTATCTTAGAGGGAAATTTCGAGGAACTCAATATTCAACTCAAACAATCAAGTATATATTTCACTCTAAATTTTAATATTCCATTTTTATTCTAAGTATAATTTCTTTTAGAAATTATTATTTGTTATACTTTGAATTAATATATTTATCGATTTATAATTTAGCATATATAATTATATTTTTTATTGATGTTTAATATTTAGTTTTACTTATTTTATAAGTAAATCATGTTTAATTTGTTATAAATGTGAAATTGAACATAATATGACAATTAACAATAAAATATTAATTTACAAAAGAAAACAATACATGATAATTAGAAACATAATTTATTAATTTACTTTACTAAACAAAAAACATGAGTGTTCCCCCAAAAAGTAAGAAATGAGAGAAGGAAAAAAAAAAGAATACAGGTGTGAACTATCACCGCTACATGTAGTAGTAAAAATAGTGGAATCCATCATTTCACTGTCACATTGGAGATGCTCTAATCATATAAAATATAATTTTTATAAATTTCCTGAATAAATTTATTTATAATATTTTCCGTACTATAAGGTGTTTGCTTAAATCCCAACTTAGAGATAATCTTCTTGTATAAACCATTATTTTCACAATTAAATAGTAGGATCTGTGACGTAGAACCAAGTCCTCCTAAAGTAAATAGAACAATTATGTTCGACCCCACAAATCTAATAATAGTTGATTTCTCCCCAATCGAACTCAACGTATGCTATTAAATATGAGTTCCCACCAAATCTTGGAAGCTCGCATATACCTAAAGCAATTTAGTGTAGTTTTGTATGAAAAGAGCATATATATATATAACTATATAACTATATATATATAGTTATATTTAATCTTTAAATTTTATTGGATAACTGATTATAGCTGTCGTAATTGTTTTATTAATCTATAAACAATGAAGAGAAGCAAAAACTATGAGGGCCAATAAAACATTATCTAAATGAATTCAAATTTGAGGTCACAAAATTCTATTATTTTTTTTTTTATAGAAAAAGGTTAAATCATATCCCATTTTAGTGTAATATTAATCTATTTGATAGTATTTTCTTTTCTTTCTATGCAATTTCAATTACTTAATCATCGACCATTAGGCTTAATTTAGATGTAGAATAATATAATTAAACGTCCCCAAAAATAAAATAACATAAAAAAAAAACTATTACAAGATGCCAAGTAGCATTGGATTCGAGAGAAAGAGTGAAAGATGTACATGTAGAAAAAGACAAACCTCCTGTGCATTGTGGACAAATTCTGGTAGATCTAAATTATGTAAGTAAACAGTGTTTACAAGTAATTGACTGATTAGCAGAAGTACGACGTTATCTGGAACTTACTAGGAGCTTTCTTTTTTTACCAAGCAAATGTTCTTGGAGAATCATTAAATATGGTAATAATAAAGTACTTATATAGTTCTACCTAAATTGAATCAATGACATTGCTAGTAACTACACACTTCAGACGATCCCATTCTCTTTTCACAGGTGTCAAATGGGCCGGGAGCAATGGTGTAGTCGAAATTATTATGGGGTGTCTTGATCACGAAATTGGAGTGGTAGGATAAAAAAACTTAAAAATATACACATAAATATTAACTTAAAAAAATGTATCTACTAAAAAAAATTGTTAAAAAAAGGGGGGGCGGGGCTCGGGTCGGTCCCCTATCTCCGCCATTGGCCGGGAGGTCGGGCCGGCTACTGGCCCACCCTAACCAAAGAGAAAAAGTTGGCCGAGCCAAAATTCTATGGAGTCGCTATTTTTGGAGCCCAAACCCGTCTCATGCTTTGGAAATACACATAAAATATACCGGGTCAATCGGGGCAAATGAACCCGATCCCTTTCGAGACTATGAAAATACAATCCAGCCCGGTCTGTTTTTAAGAGCTCTATTTAACTTGGACCCATTCTTATAAGTGCAGGCTTTAACTAACTCATTTTAGCAAACAAACTTGGGAGGAAATGACAACAATGATATATATAAAAGCACTATAGGTACAAGATTTGCTTGTTGCCTTTAATTAACTTATGTCAAGTAACTAATATTTTTGGCTTACCAAATGTCACATAATTAAGGTATGAGCACGGGCAGAACCATGAGTCGATACTTGAAGGCCAATAGTTGGAAGATCAATTACATATTTAATTATATAATATTAAAATTTAAAAACATTTTTTTATATTCAAATACAATGTCAACAATCGTTATTCAGTATTCCAAAATACATTATTACAATCCTATTATATTAAAATTTAGAATGTCTCTCTTACACGTCACAAAAATCATCTATAAGTAAATTTATACTAATTTTTTGTGCAATTTGTTTTTCAATATATACAAGTAAACAATCTATTTTAAATGAGGGCTACACAATAGTTTATTCAAACTTCAGAGTATGAGTAACCACATATTAAATATGGTTGTTTATTCAATACTCGTGGGCTTGTATAGTTTACAACAATTTTATTGATCAAAATAATTTGAGTTCGGGTGAAAATACTAAACTACCACATATTAATATATAGGTAGTTTTCTTTTTTTTGACAATATATATAGATAATTTAAAATATAGATTTTTTTTGGGTGTGGGGGTAACCATGAACGTGGCTCCACCACTGTTATGAGTATAATCCGATCGATAAAAAGTATCTCGATTTCAATTGTTATGCTTGGACCTAGCAGATTTGTGACCTGCATTAACTCAACAATTCAAATAATTATTGCTGATAGCAACAAATTTCTATAACCAAACATATTTTCACTGTTGCACAAATTCCATTAAAAAGTTGAAAATGTATTTCAATTAGATGAAAAATCACGTTTCTCATTGGAATGAAAACTGTATATACAACCCCTAAGTTACAACTTACAACCCATTATAAAATCAAGATTGAAGTATGATGTGAAATATCAACCCAGAGTGTTAAAATCATATATATATTTATAGTATGAGAAAAATTGCATAAATAAATCGTGACTTGGAATAATTTATGTATTTTATATTCTAATAAGGATAACTTCATGTTTTAAATCTGATGCATTCATTGTTTGTATCATGTCCATGCCTTTTCTCATTTTTCCATTGGCCATTTTTGAGTTGCATCGAACTCATAATAATCTCCTAAAAATTGAAACATTTTCAAATTTGTGGATTGCTACCTGGTCCACCATTTTTAATGAGGAAGGCTATAGTCGACCCATCATTCTCAAAAAACTGAAATTTTCTGATGCATACGATACTCCATTAACTAAAGTAATCGAAAATGGTGGGTCAGGGTTTCACATTTTTCAAGTCGTGCGATTCAAATCACAAGAAAGATTTTGTATTCCATAAACAATTATTGATGACAGTTGGACACTAGAAAAAGGATTAGTGTTTTTTTAATGCAAATTGGATTAATGGCTTTTTGTTTTCGACCCAAAGTATCCCACGTCAATTGAGTGCACACACCTCGCACTTGTTTCGGATTATGAGACATTTATCCTTTCTAAGGATTGTCTGTCTAAAAAAGAGAGACAAACTCACCTTTAACACTCCGCATTAGTCAGGAATCGAATTGCAATTACAACCCCTTAACTACTTAGCCAACCCTTAGGGTTTAATAGTTTTCTTCTTCAATAATAACAAAAATATATTTTTTGTTAATTAATTTGAAACAATCAAGATATAAGATCTTGAAGCCAAAAACGGAAAAATCCAAATGAACTCACCTTTCAAACAAGAAAAGAGAAAGAGACAAACAAATATCTAAACTAAATAGATATTAGATCTGAGATGTGATATTTGGTTGGATGAGTGACTACTTGCACTTCCAAATAAGATTTGGACGATCCAATCCAAACTTCTTTTTGCAAATCTTTCAAAAACTGATGAAAAACTCATATATAAATGGAGAACAAAATCAACTTTCACTGATGGAGAAACCTACTCTCACCAAGTAGAGAAATTGAAAAAACAAAAAATGGAGAATAAGTAAAGAAGAAAAAACAACAAGAAAATTATTTTCCCCTCCTCCTATCATGGATGAAAGAAAATGTTATTTTTGCAGAGAACAAGAAGATGAATGAGGGGATGGTAGCTGAATGAGGGGATGGTAGCTGAGGCGGACAAAATCAACAAAAAATGAATGAGGGGATGGTAGGCCGAGGCGGACACATCTCACAAGGAGGGCAAAGAGGCCGCTCCCAAAACAAATTCATAATTTTTTTTACTATGTATCATTTTAAACATTAAAATTATATATGAGGAGAATTTAGTATTCAACCCCCAAAATTATGCAAAATGTATTTTATTTTCTCCAACTATAGCTCCGTTTCCATTATAATTAAAATTATGCGTCCGCCGCTAGATCAAATTGCTCCCCAGGGCATATGCGGTAGTGAAGATTTGGTGGGAACTCATCTTGAATAGCATCCGTGTGGGTTCGATTCGGGAGAGATCGTTATTAGTAGATTGGGGTCGAACATAATTGTTCTCTTTATCCGGGAGGATCTGGTTGTCGTCGCCAGACCGTCGAGAACACCGGTCGATCGCGTGCACATGCATCCCCGCGTTTACCTTAGCGCAAAGCAATGAGGAGTCGGAAAATTTGTTGTCGCCGAGCGTAGTCGGCGTAGCGCTCGAAAGCTGAGCTTATCAAAAAAAAAAAAAAAAAAAATAGAAAGTAGGATTGTGCAAAGTCAATTAATGAATTTTTGAATTAAAGTAAGTTACTGAAAAAGGTGGGACGACCCATATGGTATATATGGAGCGGCATTTTCACGCATGCATGCATATCTTGCGCTCCAAATCCCATGGACTAGAAGAAGTTATTGTCATTTGTCAGAATTCGTCTTCTTCTTATAGTCTTCCCACTATGGTTAATTTATTATAAAGTTGGATGTGATTTTGGTAAATTGAATAAGGATTTGTTTGAACTTAATTTCATTTCAATTTTTGTATAAAAAAATAATTCCATTAATTAATTCAAACTAACAGTGCATGAATAGAAGATAGAAACAAAAATGTTAAAAATCATAAAAGATGAAACTATAAAAAAAATTATATCATCTAGATTAATAACAAAAATCGAACTTAACGCATACAATATTGGAAATTCGATCATGATCTGTTGAATACCATAATATATTCCGATTTGTTATCTCTGTCGGCCAAATTGAAAACTTATTGGCTTGTCGCCCGTAAGAAAAAAACAATTCTCCAAGACGGTGATAAAACCAAGCACCAAACAACGAAATCACAAAAAAGGAAAAAAAAAACACATAACCCGGATCAATGTTGGGAAAACCACTAATTTATAAATAAATTCATAAAAAATTGTAAATAGGGTGATTTCAGCAAAAAAAAAAAAAAAAAAGCCAAAATCACCTCTTAATAATGAAGGACAAGAAGCAGACAAAAGAAAGAGATGATATTTAAAATATTTTTTTATTATATTTTAAAAGAGATAGAAAGTATTTTGGAAAGATTAAATGTTTTAACTTTGGGTTTATTTCCTGAAAAATCCAACGTGCTCTCATGAAATGTTTTGCCCGTGTTCTGACTTAATTTGACCTTGCATTGCAATCGTGCATTCATGCCCATCATTTTCTGGTAGAAGATAGTGCAAATGTCCTTTTCTGATTTGTACCTCAAAGTAAACAAGAAAAAGTTACACTTGTTTCGAGATGAACTACGGAGTATTTAATTATCTTTTACTTCTTTCACATGCCATAAAAATAAAATTAACTTGCAAAATTAAGAATTAAGATACATTATGTTTTGATTTTGATGTTTAGTTTGAACGAAAATAAAAAAAAAAAGAAAAAGAGATATAAAGGCGCCATTGGATGTGAGGGAGATTTTATTTTCGTTCGCTGAGAATTTTTTTGACCAAATATACAATTATTTATAAAAAAATTCAAAAATATACTATTCTTTCACTTTCACTTTTCTCATATTTTCTCTTATCTATCACATCTACACTTTTTTCATAAAAAAAACTAATCATTATTATCTCCCACAAATTTCACTATTCACCTACTCACATATTTCTACCTATCAATCATTATTTTACTATTTTTAGATCAAATCAACTTCCATCATTACTTTTTCATCTCACATCCAATCACATTCTCAAAATCCATCTCTTTTTTTCAATTTTCTTCACCACTATTATCTAGCAAAATAAAAATTTTCAAAATAAAAGTATATTCAATCGCGCCTAAAAAATTAAAAGACAACATATTATTACAATCGATGGACCGGTCACATGTGGAGTTAGTCAAGAAAAAAATATTTATATTGATAAAAATTTATACAATATTTCCAATTGTTTATAACAATATGATTGATAATAATTTTATTTTATCACAGTAATAATTTTTATAGATTTAATATTGTCAACGCAATTTTATCTAATTATATTGTCAATGATTATAGTTAGAACACAAATATTGTCTTATAGTAATTGCCCATTTCTTGTTCTAACTATATATAGCGTTGATAATCAATATTGATAATTCATTATTTTATTCATATTACTAATATCATTAATGGAACTCACCTATACATTTTGTTAAGTTAAACTTGTGAAACTTATTACTAACAATTCTCTTGTCATGCACTCATCAACCCTATATACTAAAAGAAAAAACAAGCTGTCATATGTCTTATCATGAGCAATTTGGTACACGTGTCAATACATTATTCTTCCAAATCCATGTGTCACCTTCATATTTAGCCACTTGGCAAACCATGCCACCACCTTATTCTTTCAACTATAAATTGATTTACTATATTAATTTACTATCAATTTATCATCAACTTAATAATTAAATTTTCTATTTCCATATATAACTATTAAAATCCAATCAAATATTTAACAAGCAAATTAAATAATCCCAAAAATCAAGGATATAAAATTAGGAAGTTATTTTTGAGTTTGCAAATTAATTATGATTTAAATATTATTATGATACAAAAAACAAGGATATAATTTCAATTATTATCTCTAATACTTATTATACTTTTAATTATGATTTAAATCATATACGGGGGTATAACAATTATATTAAATATCTTTTTTAATCATGTCAATGATTCATTATTTTTACCACAACTAATTTATTAGCTTTTGTGCAAAAACAAGCTATGGCCAAGTATTTGAAATTAACACAAATAAACAATTTTATAGAGATTTTTTCCCTTTCCAGAAAACATTCAAAGATTGAAATTGCACTCTTTCAACCATTTAAAACTAATACGGCTTGAAAATTCGTTATTGTGACGAGGATGTTACACTTTCAAATAGAACAAATAATGTAGTTTACAAAGAAGTTTTTAGAAATTGAAATGAACGATTGTATGATACTTTCTAAATTTTGAATTTCTTTTTAGTATTTTTAATTAGTATTTTGAATCTCTTATAACTATTAGAGTTTGCGACACAAATTTTATTTTTGACAAATTCGTATAACACACGGGTGTTGTTCTAGTTAGATAATAGTTAACCATTAATAGTTTTTATATTATTACTTGACATTTAAACTACGATATTAATTTTTCTCGCGGTGTTCGAGAGAGAAAAAGGTAGAAAAAACTCCTTCCCTCCTTATTTTTCCTTATAATATTTATTTTTGTAAGTATACACATATATTTGACATATTTATATAATATGAAATATAATTAAATAGTTGTCCAATGGTTAAGACCCTAGATTTAGGGGTGTGCACGGATTTGGAGATCACCGAACCCGAACTCGTATCCGAACCGAAAATATGCATTGACTTTTTTGACTTTCTCCAAACCGAACTGCATCTAAAATTTACATGGTACGGTTAGATTTTTCAAATATTCGTATCGAGAACTGCATAAATCGCATCAACCGAATATCCGAAACTAGAACCGATTTTGAAATATTTTTTATATATACATATATAATATTTTTATCTTAGTTATATTTTGATATTGAATTAATAAATATTCCTTTGAAATTTAATACTATATAATACTAAAAATTATCAAATTGAAAATTTGGCATATTTTATCAATATGAATAATTGAATATATATTTAATTCACTAATAGTTACGTCATATACTCATATTAGTTCATTTTAATGAACCAATACATGAAATTATAAATCATATTTGATTTGTAGAAAATGTTTAAATTTGATAATATTTTACTTATTAAGGATCATAACTAGACTCATCCTCTAATCAAGAAATTAATTGAATTAAAATTAGTTAAATGATTAGTACATTGCACATAAACTATAGTAATCATCTAACCAAGAATCAAGACATATAATATAGAATATTAGTCAATTGTATTTTTCCTAAGTCAAGAGCCCATGACAAAGTGCCAAGATTATATAATATTATTGTATAATGGAGGCTACTAAATTTGTCATTAGTTGAGATTCTACAATTTTACTACTATTACAAATAACATAATATCTAAAACATATTATATTAAAATCCAAAAGGAAAAATCAATACTTTTAACTATAAATTAGATGAAAATGATTTAAACGTTAAATTGGTATTAAACCAATATGTTGAATATATAGTCTATTTCATAAAAGAAAGATTTATAATTACAATATTAAAATTTTAGCACTTAAATATGAATTAAAGAAATTTTATATACAAGTTAAATATAAAATATCAAATAGTTAAACCCATATAGTACTAATAGTTTTAGTATGTATTTTTGAAATTGCACTAAAAAAAAAGATTGAAAGTATAACCGTTTAATGATTTTTACATTGGTTTTTTTTTTTCACATTTTTGTGTGTTTTATTTGTGAAATATTTGAATTTCGTTTCTCCGAACCGTCTCGAACTGCCCGCATCTTGTCCCATTAGAACCGAATCTCCGTACCAACCGTCATCTAACTTTTGGGACGATTCGGGACGAAGATTTTTTTATGGTTCGGTTCTAGAGATTTAATTTTGGAATCTCCAACTTGGACGATTATGGAGATTTCTAAATCTCCGAACCGGACCGGACCGTGCACACCCTAACTCTAATGCTCAAACTAAAAATTTGGCGTTCAATTCTCACCACTCCCTCCCCTTCCACGATATACAGTACTCAAGAAAAAATTAAGATAAAATTAGATTAAATAGAATGATGCTACACTTCAACTTCTACTTAACTGCAAATGTAATATTTAGTAATTACCCATGAGCCCTCCTTAGTCCCTACCCAGTGGTAAGGAGAAGACCTAAGAACCACTGTGTCCTAAGTTCAAGTTCCATGACACATCTCAACTGATTTACCAATCAATAATTATGTACTGCTTCCCGCGATAAGTCTTGTTGTAGTCCTTCAGGACCCTACGGACGAGCCTTGTTGGGAACCTCGTGATTTACATTCCTTCTTGAAACCAGAGGGCGAGGAATTACATTCATTTATGACTCTAGGAACAGGATGGGGTGGGATTGTGGAGGCCACAATTAGTCCCACCAAACCCGTGAGGGTGAATTCCATGGGACTAAAATTTTCTATTCCACTTTTCATGTTCCACTCATTTTCTATTACATCAGATGAATGACACGCGTCCAAAATGATGTCGTAATTATACATGTATCGTTCATCCAATTATGGAATATCAAACATAATAGAAAAAGTAGAATATGAGATGTAATCCCAATTCCATACCAACTTCTTAGGTGTCTATTCAAGTGAATAACATGGAATATGCCCAGAAAAGTAAATAAGTAATTAGTAAGTGGATCATTATTTATTAATTATTATATACACTTGTAATTAGATTACCACCCCCTTGCCTCGATCCTATAAACCCCTGATTTCAAATCAGCAAAAATCTCCACATTCTCAATCCTTCTCTAGTTCTCTTCCTCCCCTGCCCACTGGCCCACTACCCCTCGATCGCCATTACTATTTCTATCCAAGCTTTTTTCTCAATTTCAAACATATTCAACTTTCTTCCTCCTTTCTCCCACCTTTTCAAACCCATCATCATCAATATCAACTTTTTTGATTTCGATATTTCTTAATTTCTCCGAATCACCACCATCTCTAATAATCATGGCTCACAAACAATTATTGCACGAGCTACTGAAAGAAGATCAGGAGCCTTTTCACTTAAAGAGCTACATTTCAGACAGACGCTCCCAGCTGAAAAAATCCTCTCCAAAACCCACTAATTTGCAAATCAAAAAGCGAAAATCCAATATTTCCTCAGAAATCGACTCAACCAAACGCGGCACTAATCTCCGCAACCACGCCTGTTTTTTCTCGTTCCAGAATTACTCGCCGGACGTAAGAAAATCGCCGATTATTGATTTTCACGTGCCGTCGAAAACCGCCGATCTATTAGTCGAAGCCGCTATGAGGATCCAAAAGCGGTCGAGGCCCAAACCTGTGGGGTTAGGGTTGATTGGGTCATTTTTGAAAATACTGAAAGATCGGAGTAAGAACAAAAAGCGTGCTATTGGGGGTAACGAGTTTAGTGTCTTGAGAAATTGTGAGGTGAAAGAAAAAGAAACGTGTGAGGGGTATATGGAAGCATCCGCTAGTACTTGTGGGAATGAGGAAATTATTAATGGCGATTTTGCGGTACGAGAAACGCGATTTTGCTCTAGCCCTGTTAGCCCTTTCAGATTTTCTCTTCACAAAAGCGCGTCTTCCTCCGGCCGTCATACGCCGGATTTCTGTTCTCCGGCGGCTTCTCCCAGTCACCGCGTAAAACAGGTTTGACTCCACTTTGAAATTACTTATTTAGTAAAAAGAATAATCGTCATAAATTCAATTGAGATCATTTATTACATTTAGCGTTTCATCTAAATCTAAATCTAAATCTACATGTGGAAATATGACTGTCATAATTTACACTTGAGATCTACTGATACTAGAGCTGGCAAAATCTAGTCCGGCCCACGAGCCGACCCGATCGGCCGATAGTTGGGCTGGGCTGCAATATTTTTAGCCCGAAAACATTTAGGTTTTTGGCGCAACCCAAATGACCCGTAGTCGGGTTTTAGCCCGACTTTTGGCCCGACCTTACGCTTTTAGTGTACAACATATATACATGGACTGGACCTGGCGATGCATTTTTGTAGCCCGATCCGGCCCAAAAATTTTAAAAAACCCGGGCTTGGGACGGGCCAGCCCAGGCCGTCCCATTGCCAGCTCTAACTGATACCATAAGAATAGAAAATAAAACAGTAAATGAAATAGAAAATCTCAATTGCTAATCATAGATTTTTTCTACTTTGGCAACTAAAATTCAAATTGTTCTACTTAGACCATCTCTAGTAGTTTGTACTATTTTGGTGCAGAGTCTGCACTACTTTAGGACAGAATCTGCACTCCATCTCCAGCAGTTTGCACTATTTTCTGCACTAAAAAAGAATATTCCATAAGATTCTTTCTTTTATTAATTTAATATTAATTTTTATTACTTTATAATTGATTTTCACATTATATTAGTAATTTTATTTAATATAATATTTATTAAATTTTTATCTTAAAAATAATCAATTTAAAAAATTACATCTCATATTATTCAAAAAACTTATCACACATAATTAAATTAATTTTGGTATTATTTTCTATTAGGTTAATTGAAATATAAATTCAATTACAATATTTTAAAATAAGTAAAATATATTAACAAATTTCAAAAAAAAAAAAGAGATTTGGCGTCAAAAACAGTGCAGCGCCACATCATATGTAAACTGGCGCAATGTTTAGCGCACTGCTGGAGGCTGGATTTTGGCGTGGGGCGCCATTTTGGTGACTTGCTGGAGTTGCTCTTAAGCACCTGAATTTTGCGAGTTATTGCACTTAATTTGTGTAATTTCCAAAATTACCCATAACATTTATGGTTTTTTTGTTGTCATTCTTGAAATTGGTATAAATTTAGTGAATATGATTGATCTGATATGATGTAATGAACTATTTTTATTTTCTAATAAAAATAAAATTTTAGAGGTAAAAATGTCCGTATCCGCAAAGTGAAAGAAAGTTACATTGGATATTTTGTAACAAATAAAAGTCTAGTAGGTTGAGGAGGAAAACATGAAAATTAAGTTTGGATGGTTTATTGTAATTTTCTCTTATGCAAAAACTCGTATGAGACGGTCTCATGGACGGATCTAAATATAAATAGAATTTCAACCCAAACCTAAATCCGAACCCATAAAAAAGATCGATATTTTTTGTGTTTTGTATGATTCATCTCATTGAGCTTAAGTCCTCATTCTCTTAAATAAACTGTGACAAGTGAACTCAATAAGGATAGTGAACTACTAAACTGTGTATTACGTTGGACTTGCTTGTGATGTCGGTATATGATCCCTAGCTTGGTCTGATTTGTTCGCCGAATGTCGACTTTAAATCTCGATTATACCCTTGTATATTTGCGTCAAAATTATTCAATAATCCACCAGTTTCTTAGATCAACATACCTTTTTTTATGTGTTGGTATTAGCATCTGTCTTTTTGTTTGAATACTGAACTTTTCCATCACGCCTCTGCCACCAAAATCTGTTTTTTTAGTTATCAAGTGTTGTCTCCCCATATAATTTTCCCACAAAAAAACAAAAATCTTGATTTGTTTTTTACCTCGTTGGATTCTAATGATAATTGCCCACATTACAGTCACCACGTTAATTTTGTATTTTAACTTAGGTGGAAAAGTAGTCAGATGTCAAGTCGGGGTATTTAATATGATAAATTTTATACACGTGACAATTATTCGTATAACATAAAAGGATATGAAACACCATTTTCATTATATAAATCTATCATTATCCAATATGGTGGAATATGAAGTAGAACACAAATGTAGAACATAATATCTGGTCTAGTGGAATAGTTATAGTTACGATCTTGAGAATTATCTTTAAAAAACTACCATGAAATTCAACCTAATTACACAAAAATTGAGCTATTTTCAAAATTCAACTTATTTGTGCAATTTGTAAAAGAGAAACAAATATCAATTAAATATTTGTAATTTGAAAAATACAATGTACGAAAATTCTAGTTCTTGACATGATTTATTTCAGTTTACCGACATAAATAATATTGTCATTAGATTTTATAGTAACTTACAGAATAAAAGAAAATATTTTTCTCCAAATTATATTTGCAAATCACCGATAGATCAAGGATAGTTTTTTACCGACAAAAATATTGTAGGTATTTATCAATAGTTTTAGATTTTTTCGTAAGTGTTTACCTACAATGATTTTACCTACATTTTACACTTATCTTAATTCTTATTTTCTGTATGTAAACTGAATTTTTCTTTTAGTGATATAGTTGTTTGTTTGTTTTTTAAAATAAAAAATAAAAAATGAAAATAAACTGAATATCTAGGGTATATTTTGTAATTAACTCTTAAATCTTGATAGGAGAAGGAAAATAGCACAACTGGAGAAGATTCAGATAATGCACTACATGTAGTAGAAGAGGAGAAGGAACAAAGTAGTCCAGTTTCAGTATTAGACCCTTTCTTTGAAGATGATGGACATGAAAGCGTTGATCCAGAAGAAGAAGATGATTATGATCTCGAGTGCAGCTACGCAAACGTGCAAAGTACGTGCATTTTTTTCCGAATTTTTTCAATTATTTACATTTATTTCAAGCATGTTACATCCATTACCATTTGATCAATTTTGGAGTCCAGATCTCCTGTTCCACTATGATGACTGTCACATTTATAGTACTCATGACATCATCTTGTACACGTGTCATTCATCCAATACAACTGCACATGAAGTGAAATAGGATTGTGGAAAATAAAATCTCGATCAATAATCCACTAGTTATTTGTTTCGTGGTCTACAACACATGTGGGCTTGCTATTTTTAGTACTGTTGTTATAACTTGTACATCAATCTGTATTAAACGTGACGTTAAACCATAAGATAAGATGTCAATAACTTATTGTTCGGCCCACAATTAGGTGGGTTGGAGTTTTTCTTTATTGTCGCATTGCATTGCAATTATTGAATTTTAAAAAATGATCTGGATATCTATCACTCCTATTATGTTGGTGGACATCTTTAATCTCTGTTTGGTTGTATATCATAATATGAGTTATTAAATTTTCATTACAAGCTTATATTTTGTCGGGCCGCAAAATTATTTTCTTAGAACTCTTTTCCTTAATAATTTGTAGAGTTACAGAGAGAACCAAAGTTTGTAGCTTTTGCTTATGCTCAGTTTGCAAAAAAAAATATCTTTTAAAACGATAAATATCCCCTAACATTTGTTTTTAACTTAAAGAACCACACCCTCAAGAGACCTCAAAAGGGGTATTGTTAGGTAAATACAAACCTTAAGGGGGTATTTGTAATTTTAAAAGATAAATGAATTTTTTTTTTTGTAATTAGACCAAGCCTCCGAAGTAGTTTTTGTGATTATCACTATTGAAAATTCTCATATGTGTATTTGCAACAGTTTTTCATATTAATTCCATAAAATAATGCATTTGCATCCACTGGCGGAGATTGGGGGCCACACTGGGTCCCGACCCAGATTTGTCTCTGGCCCAACATTGTTAAGAAATTATTAAAGAATTATATGATTATTTTTAGTTTTCTATCCGGCTCATCCACTTTCGTGTGATAGAGCACCCCACTTGCTGGCTCCTGATTGCTTGTGCCAGATTGTGATTGATTATTTCTTTTCCCCAAATGCAGGAGCGAAAGAGCAGCTTTTGTATAGGCTTCAAGATTTGAGAAACTTGCAGAACTGGATCCGATGGAACTGGAGAAAAACTTGCTGGAAGATTCAGACGATGAATACCAAATAGAAAGCGTTGAATCGGAGGACGACAACAAGCCAATATTGTCACTGTACAGAAAACAGAGTGTAGAGACATTTGTAAACGAAATGTTTAGCCTCCAACATAATAATTCCAGGAAGATCATGTCTACTGATCACAAGAAGAGCAAAATAATTTGCTTGGGCAAAAAGAATTTGTGTTGAATGGGGTGGAATTCAAACCATTGATACGATGGTGGAGTTAGATTTGACGATAGGATTTGATGGACGGAAAAACATTCCCGAGCGGATTGAGGAGACGGCAGCAGAACTTGAGCTAGCCATTTTTGGGGTACTGGTGGAAGAATTATCAGATGAGTTTGTTAACAGGGATGAACAACTTCAAGATATGTTCCCATAGAATGTAGATGATTTTTGTTCAAAATGTTTTTTTTTTTTTTTTTTTTTTTTTTGAGGGCTGATCTGAGGGGGTTGTATGGATTGAATGTTGGGAGTAGTAGTTGTCTTATGTACTGGTAGATGGTGTATGCTAGGTTCTTTGTTGGACGATACTTGATAATTAAGATAAAAACTTGTGTGAGGCATCCGCACCGCGCAACAAAAAAAAAGTAGTACTCTTAACTCTTATGTGTACTAAGTGATAGGGATCAACCTTGTGCTCCTTGATTGAGACGTGTGTTGTAAGAAATAAATGATCCGGGTTCGATCCCATACGAGTGTTGTGTCCTCTCCCAAATTCTTTTCATTGTATTAAAAAAATAAAAAAGTATACTAAGTAATACTTTTTTTTTTTACCTTAAAAATATTATTGTTTACATTAAAAATATTTTTTTTTGGTCGTATAGTGCAACTATCTGGCAGAAAACCATTTCAATAATTAATGTAACCTCTAATTTGATTAACCATACATTTTATGTAGGCCTATACGAAATTACGAATGTGTGAGAGTAAAGGTGAGATGTACACCCTGAATCAGATAAACATGTGATTTTGATTTTTAAATGCTTTTTGTATTTTTAAAAACCCAAAGGGTGGAGGTTAAGGTATTCCCTAAACCATGTATTATTGATATTTTATGAAAATTTTGGACTTACACAAGATTTTGCATACAAACTACAAGCTATAGAGTGATCAAGAATCAATCTACAGAACAGGATTTTCTACATCTTTTGATGAACTCTAATAAGACCTTGAATCTCCCTTTGTACATCAAAAAAATTATACTGTACAACTTTGGGACTAAGCACCAATGTTTGCAAATGCATCGATAACTTTATTCTCTTCCCTAAGAATGTGAAGATATTTTATATGTATATACAATGGCGTAGCCAGGACAATATAGATAAGGTGGGCCAGACCTGCAGACACGAAAGTGGGGTGGACTAAATATAAAAACCATGAAAAATCATATAAATTTTAACTAATATATATATTTTTTAAAAATTTTGCCTAGTAAAATTTTTTTTTTTTTTTTTTTAAGGGGCCCGGGTTGGCCCCCTTGGCTACGCCAATGTGTATATACACGTGTTGAGCATCAAATGAAGGTGGAATAAGAAATCGATTTCTTGGCGAAGGTGGTAGCTCCCCTTTAACTTTGCAAAATTTCTAAATTTAATATAAAGTTAGTTTTATGGTAAAATTATCAATTAAAAAATTTAACTTCCTAAAATAACTGAAAATGCCTTTTATTTGTTTTTTACCTTGAAAACATAAATAAATATTACCTTCTCAATTTTTATTTTCTGGGTTTGTCATACATATTAGTTCTAATTGATATATTAGTTTAGAAAATCAAGATGGTTTCAATTATAAATACCGTATCATTCTTAGGATACAATCATATGCTTCAATTTAAATAAAGATGAGAATTTTATCCATTTCTTTTGCCCGTGTGATCTTCTTTGTTTCTTCACTTATTTCTTAATTCTTACCAACCATTAATTTGTATGAATAAAATAGAGATGGCGATCAAAACTAGCCACAACTTCATTAATTAAATCCTCTTAATTCCTAAAAAAACGGAGTATGAAATCTAAGGTATTCGAATTGTTCAAAAAAAAAAGCAGAAAATTTGGAAATCAATTGGGGCCACCACTATAGATTTCCGGTAAATCCTTTTTTTGAAGGAGGAGCCAAAAATTTATTATTACTTATGTTGGTGGAATTTAATATGTGTATTGATGTTATTAGCTGTATTTGTTTGGAGATGCAAAAGTTACCTACATTATGCATAGGATGCACTAAAAGATAATCTATAAAAAAGTTAGTTGAGATTTGATTTGGTTATCGAACTCTTGTCAAAGTAAAAAGGGATCCAGCTTTCGATTTTTCACCTAATACAATCATAATACTGAACCATATAATTAATCAATTGTTTGCTTTTAACGTGGGTCGTAGACTGTCACTTAATCAAATAAAAGTAACTGTTTGTGCTGCAAAAATTGGCAAATCACTTAAAGTTAATAATGATCTAATTTCTTCTTCGAGCTAGTAATTATTCGATTGGGAACTTGTCCACAATACATAGCAAATTTTAGATGATCCCGAGATTGTCCTGAGCGCCCTTTCCAACGCTCAAGTCGATCTTGGAAATAGGAGAATTTCAAAGCAAAAGACAATAATTAATCGTAATTAACTCATATTATGAGAATGTGCTTGCAAATAATGAGGAGAAACCTCTTTCATATATCATAATTTTTTTTTTTTTTAGGGAATCTTTCATACATCATATTATTTAATCATCTTCGCTTAGATCATGAATAAGATGAGTCATTTGTAAATAAAATCTTGAATTTTATGTAATTTTTTATGTATTTCGAATGTAACCCAATTGACCAAAAACTAAACACAAACACGACTTCGATGACCGAATTGTCACCTCTAGATTTAATAACCAATGATTAAAAAATATTTTTGTTTTAATAATGTGGACCTCTTTAAATACTTAAGAATTGTTGTGAATGTGAACTTTAGTCCAAACCTACTAAAATATAGGTTCTTCTCCATTTAAATATTATTGATCACTTTTAGGTTCCAAGTTCAAATATTAAACTTGAATTAAATAAATTGGTTTAAAATCTCTTCAATTTTCTATTTTTTTAATAAGTTGTGAGTACTGGTTGGAGGGGAGGAGATAGATTCCAAATAAACCGAAAGATACGATGTTGAACCCTAATTAACACTCTTATAAAGAGTTGTGTAGAATACCACTTGATGCTATAAGCTAGTGGTTCTTCAATTTTCTATATAAAATGACTGATTTATTGCTATTCCACCCTTTTACCAATCCAATGGTTTATTTCACTTTTTGTTTTAATTTCTCATATGCTCAAAATTAATTTTGAGTCGTCAAGTTTTTTATTATCCTCATCTACCCCTCGATTACGCTAAGCGCTCGTATTGATGGGCCCAACTACATTTTTAGCTAGACAACTCGGAATCCGTCTTCATATCCATCTTCTTAATCCAATAATCCACTTATGGGCCTTAAACGGCTGGCACCCATACATGTTAATAACTTTATGGGCCTTATGGGCCTATTGTCAGTAAGAAAAAAACAACTTTATGGGCCTATGATTCATAATTGGGTTCCACGATCCATCCCACAAAATTTGGGTCGATTAACTTTCTAGTTTCTACTTGGGAAACTGCGTTCAGGTGGCCCAAACAAACGGTACAAGTATAACCACCATTATGTGTTCGCCTGAATTATTGCACGTCCCTTATACAATACAGCCTGTTCTGAGCTGGATCTAATAAATTTGTGTTCTTTAGAATTATTATAATTTTTTATTAGGCAAACTTATAAACTGCAAACAACTATATTTTGATTTCATGTTCTTTTTAATTATTCAAATATGGGTTTTTAACCATGCCCGAGCACGATGTTAAGATATGTAACTCAGAGAGAAAATATAGGGAACCATTTGTATTGGTCGTATTAGCTTAAATGCAAAGCAGCTACAACAGGATCTTTATACTGGAATGTAAAACAGAAAGAAAGGAACTACCAATGGGCTCATAACACGTGTCCCAGTGCATAACGGAAAATGTGAAAAAAACGTGATACACTGAACTAAAACCATGACACATTATATATTGTAACACCCCCCCGTCAAGCTGGGCAACGATGATGATCAATCATGCCAAGCTTGGACAACAGAAATTGAAACTGAGGGCCGGAGAGAGACTTAGTAAGCAAATCAACAAGCTGTAGCTTCGTTCCAACATGCTGAAGATGTAAAAAACCAGCCTTGAAATGGTTGCGCACTAAGTGGCAATCAATATCAAGGTGTTTGGTACGTTCGTAAAATACGGGATTCTCCACGATGTGAAGGGTTGCCTTGTTGTCACAGAGAAGGGAAATGGGAGTTGGTAGTGACAGACGCAAATCGGCAGCCAAGTAAGAAGTCCATTGGAGCTCACAAACGGTTGTACCCAAAGCACGATACTCGGCTTCAGCCGAAGAACGTGAGACAGTGCTCTGTTTCTTTGTCTTCCATGAAATCAAAGAGTGGCCAAGGAAGACGCAATAGCCGGTGAGGGACTTGTGAGAATCAGGACAAGAACCCCAGTCCGCGTCGCTATAAGCCTGAAGAACAAAAGGGGAAGAAAAAGTGTAGAATAGACCCAACGAGGAGTGCCTTTGAGATATTTGACCAAGTGTAATGCAACATCCCAATGAGGTGACGAGGAGAGGTAACGAACCGACTCACCGGTTGAACGGAATAAGTAAGATCAGGCCGAGTGAAGTTGAGATAAAGTAGTTTTCCAACAAGACGACGATACTTATCGGGGTCAGGAAGAAGAGGACCGTCAGCAGCAGAAAACTTGAGTCCTTGAGGGAGAGGAAGTGAAACGGGCTTGCAACCCGAAAGGTCGGTATCATGGAGGATATCAAGCACATACTCGCGTTGATTCAAGTAGGTGCCATGGGAGCTACGTGCAATTTTAACGCCCAAAAAATATTTGGCAAACCCAAGATCTTTCATAGTGAAGAGACCATCCAAATATGCCTTACAACGATCAATCTCAGTCAAAGAGCAACCAATAATTAAAATATCATCGACATATACAAGAAGAGCCAAGAAAGTCCTTCCCCGTGTCTTCACAAATAGACAATGGTCATGAGCCGACTGTTCAAATCCAAAATCCAAGAGTTTAGCACACAATTCCGAGTTCCATTGCCTCGAGGCTTGCTTCAAACCATAGAGGCTACGCTTAAGATGACAAACTTGGTTCGGGGACGCCTTAGTGTAACTAAGAGGGGGTGTCATATAGACTTCTTCATCTATATATCCATGCAAAAACGCATTGTTGATGTCAAGTTGATAGATAGACCAATCTTTGGCGTAACCATTGCAATAAAAAATCGAAATGATCACCAATTTCGCCACCGGGGAAAACTATCAAAGTAGTCCACACCTTGGACTTGATGAAACCTTTTGGCAACCAATCACGCCTTGATCGTGCTATAGAACCATCATGATTTAGTTTGGTTTTGTAAACCCATTTGCAACCGATCGCTTTGTTACCCACAGCAATGTAGTTAACTCCCAAGTGTGATTAGATTCCAAAGCCTCGAATCTCATCATTCATAGCCTGGACCCGGTTAGAAGATTTGCTAGCCTCTTCTTAACAACGGGTTCCTGTAGACATCGGATAAATTGGCCAAAAAGGACAGATAAGCATGCTCGACATCACGTAACTGCGAGTGCTTTAGGAAGGAGGACGCGTGATTCTCGGTACTACGATGTACGAGGGAGCATAGCCGTGAGAAGTATGTGGAGTTGAAGGATTTTGGAGATGGAACAAAGAAAGAGGTAGGAAGGAAATCGGGTAATGGCAAAGGAATATCAGCGGATGAGATGGGATATTTTTGTAAGGAAATATGTGTTCGAGAAAATGTAACATCCCTAGAAACAAGAATTTGGCCAGAATTAACGTCATACAAACGATATCCTTTTTTTCCAATAACATAACCAATCATAACACAACGAAGTGCTCGAGGAGAAAATTTTTGTTTGTGAGGAAAGGTGTTTGTTGCAAAAGCCAAGCAATCAAAACCTTTAGTCTAGAGTAATCGGGTGTGGAGTTATCTGCAGTTTGAAAAGGGTTTTCCAAGAATGAAGGGCACTAGAATCCTATTTATAAGGTGAGTCATGGTAAGAATAGAGTAGGGCCACAACTTAGGGGAAGGTTAGACTCAAACTCAATGCTCGTGCGATGTCAAGTAGATGGCGATGTTTATGTTCAACCATCTTGTTTTTTGTTGTCTTTGTGTATGTACAACTAGTCTAGTGCAAGATGCCATGAGTTTTGAAGAGATCTTGGCATTCATGACTCAAAAATTCCGTCCCATCTTGGCATTCATGGTTTTGACATTGGTATCAAATTGAGTTTTGACCATAGAGAGAAATGTACGGAGAGTGTGAGGTGTTTGATGTTTGTGACTCAAGAGAATACCCATGTTGATCTATTGTAATCATCAACCACTCGCAAGTAGAAAAAGAGTATTTGTCACAAAAAATTGATTATAAGGTCCCCATATATCAATATGTAAAAGTGAAAAATAGCAAAGAGAATGTATTGTGCTTGACGGAAATGATAATCGACTTTGCTTTGATAAATGACATGATATCACAAGGTGTAATTTTATTCAACTCGAGAAGAAGTACATGATGGTTTAATAAAACTCAAATGCTATAAGACAAGAGGTGACACATGTCCCTTTATTGTGCCAAAAATCAAGGTTATCGAGATGCAAGAATTAGATGTTACATGTAGCGGCTAGAAAGTGTGTTTGGGATGGATGTGCGGCGGGAGATGGACCAGTTGCGGGATGTAGAGTTTACCAACCAACTTTCCAATACCAACAACCTTACTTCTCCGCAGTCCCGCAATTCACAAGAAAAGGAAAGAAAATACATTTAAGATGTGAGGACAAACAAATCCGAGCTACTCGGAGCGATTGTATTTAAAAGAGGAACATAGAGAACATCAAAGAGAGTGAGTTGTGGGGTGAGAACAACTTGACCAATGTGAGTGACTCGATTTAAAGAACCATCGCATATAAACGGAAGTATTTTCTCGTGACGAGGCATAAGGTGAGAAAATAGTGTGTGATCATTGCACATATGCTTACTAGCTCCGATGTCTATTATCCAACTTCCTTTCCCAACTTCTTCATAGGAGGATAAAGCAAAATCAATACCAAAGATTACCTCCATATTCCACAAGGTGTGCAAAGGACTTAATACCATCGGTTTTGTCAATGTGTGAACCAGTTTTGCTAGACAAAAATTTAACCACTTATTGCTGGATTAAACCAACAATATTAGGACAATTTGTTGCGAATGTAAGGCCCTACCAACATGTTTAGATTCATCACAAGCATCGCTGTCCACCACATTCGCCGCAGACCGACCTCGTTCTTCCCTTAATTGTTTGTACTAGTCAGGGTATCCATGGATCTTGAAACACTCTGATATTTCATGCCCTGTGCCATTACAATGCTCACAGACAAGCTTTGCTTTCTCCTTCTTTGTTCTGCGTATGGTTCCCCTACCCATGTCTGCATTGGTTCCCCTACCAAAGGTGCTGGAACCTCTACCAAAATTGCCAGGTTTATAAGCATTTCCTCTTCCAAATTGACCATTTCCTACTCTAGATAGCATAGCTGCATTATCCTGTGGTTCACTGAGGTTTGTAAGCACACATCTCTGTTTTTCCACCCTTAAGATCATGGAATAAACGTTCACCGTAGCGGCGGATCCATCAACAAAATCGACTACGCACATGCTCATATCCTTCATTTAATCTCATTAAAAATTGGATCAACTTCCTGCTCATATCAACCTCATGTATAGCACTTAATTTTTCCACAAGTACATGCAGTATCGTGACCGAAAATCCATATTCATCCCATAATTTCTTGATTTTGTGTAATTTCTTGAAATAGAGTTATTTCCCGTAAGCGTAGCAATCTCCTTTTCTAATTGAAATAACAAAAGACCGTTGCTCTCACCAAATCGTTGACTTATATCATCCCACAAATCTTTCGCAGAATCCGCATATAAAAACCTCAACAATTTCTTTTCAAATCGAGTTCAATGACCCATAAGTAATCATGCAATCGGGTTTTTCCATTGATCATAGGTAGGGAATCAATATTAGGTTTATCAATCTTTGCCATCAATAAATCCTAGCTTGTTCTTAGCTCCCAAAGAAATTCTAACGGATCGACTCCGGGGGTAAGAAATTGTTACCAGTGAGAGGATTCGTGACTAGTGCCATCCCTGGGTGATCAGAACCTTGCAAATGCAGCGGATCATCCTCACGAGCTACGATCGGAGGAGTGTCTGTAGGTACCTCACCCATCAAAGCATGCAGTTGATTATTCCTTCGTTGTTGTCGCGCCATTTTTAAGTTGAATTAAGCTGGAGAACCTGTTCTGGATACCATGTTAAGATATGTAACTCAGAGAGAAAATATAGAGAACCATTTGTATTGATCGTATTAGCTTAAATGCAAAGCAGCTACAACATGGTCTTTATATTGGAATGTAAAACAGAAAGAAAGGAACTACCAATGGGCTCATAACACGTGTCCCAGTGCATAACGGAAAATGTGAAAAAAAAACGTGATACACTGAACTAAAACCGTGAAACATTATATATTGTAACACACAATTTGGACAATGCGACTAAAAGTACTCTTTATGTTTAACTGAATTTTTATTTTGTGAATTTAGTAGCTTAGTTTTTTGTGAGGTTGTTAATTAGTTACATGTTTAGGTTGTTAATTTCAAGGACCGAGAATCAGTAGAGAAATCGGGTTTCAAATCGAACTAGAACCCGTGTGACAACTGCTCCTTCGATTAATCCAAAATGAGGAACCATAATCGATAGTTTTGGAACTAGAACTGGCAGTTTTAGAACCATGGCCACCCCTATATTAGACTCAAAATAATATTTATTTTCATTTGGTGACGTTTGAACGAACAACAAAGAAACAAAATGATCTAAGGATCTAGATTCCCATCAAACTTATAAATCTGGCTAAGAAAACCCTAATTGTTCCAGCAAAATCCTGAAAATAAAAGAAATCATAAAAATGTGATGAAAAACTCTCACAAGAGAGGTATAAATGAGTTCCATCCGTGAATAGGGAAGATGCATACTTTCACGATTGGAGAGAAACTACTCTTGTAAAGGGGGAAAAACATAAAAATTAAGAAGATAAAGAAAGGAATTAAAAACATAAAAAATCGATTATTTTCTCCATCCTCCATGAATAAAAAAAGATTAGATAGAGAAAAACCACGGGGCTTGGCCCACCTGGCCAAGACCACACAAGGACTTAAAGTCTATTGTAGGAGTGAAGGTAAGGAGTTCAAATCATTATTCATCAAATTGCTCCATAGGGAAGATTCGAGTTGGTGAAATTTTGGTGATAACTCATATCAATAACATTCGTGTAAGTTCGATTCAAGAGATCGAGATCAACCATTAGATTTGAAGGTTAATTCGAGGAGAGATCAACTATTATTAAATTTGGAGAGTTGACTTGCTATGATGGGTCATAACTACTATTCTCACACATAGTCTACCAAAGTTTAAAAAAAAAATTAGAACGAGAGAAAGTAGGTTAGTGAGTTTTTCTACTCTTTCAATATAAAATGGGAACTAACTTTTTTATAGTGTAATAATGTGTAAACCAATATTAAACGTTTCATTTTAATGTTTGATAAATATAAACAAATGCATGCAGCAGCCAACGTCGTTGTCTACTTTGGCTCTGAAAGCTACTGAGATTTTTGAGTCATCATTCTATCCATATAAATTTATATAATCTGTAGACTAAAACTCAATAAACAAAAAAAAAATATAAAATTCTGAAAAATATCCCCACTCTTCTTCCACTCCCCAAACACCAACTGTCAATCTGTCATCTCTTCTTCTCCTCTGTTTTAATCTCCATCAAATGAATGAAATATTCACATACCTGTAAACCCAACTTCAGAGAACTTTATGGATATGGCCGCTGAAGAAAACCAAGCCACCAAAATCTGGCAAGTCAACAAGGACCGATTAACATGGATGCACCAAAAATCGCCGACACGCCGCGTATCCTGAGCCGATCCGCCGGAAAATCCTCTTGCTGCATCTTCAGAGTCCCTCAAAGCCTCATCGACATCAACGGCCGCTGTTACCAGCCCCACATCGTCTCCGTCGGGCCCTACCACCACGGCGATCCCCGCCTGAAAATGATCGAGGAGCACAAATGGCGATTTTTAGGCACTCTGCTAAAACGAATCGAAATCAAATCCCTAACTCTATTAGATCTATTACAAGCCGTACAGTCTCTAGAATCCAGAGCCAGAGAATGCTACTCGTCGGAGATCCATATTTCCACAGATGAATTCATCGAGATTTTGGTTGTCGATGGTTGTTTCGTAATCGAGCTTTTCAGGAAATTCGGAGGCGTAGTCGCGTTCGAAGCCGATGATCCCCTGCTTTCGTTGTCCTGGGTTTATTCGTTTTTTTGCGTGATTTAATCAGGCTTGAAAACCAGATCCCCTTTTTGTTCTCCAGTGTCTGTTCGATCTGACCCGAACACCACACGAAAAACCAGATCTGGATCCGGATCCCAATCCCACACTGTCGAATCTGACGCTGAAATTCTTCAACAACGCACTCCAGAGATCCGACGAATTCGTAAACAAATCCCAAAACCTCACCGGCAAACACCTCCTCGATTTCCTCAGATCCAGTTTTATCCCCAACGGTTACCAGGAACCAAACCAAACGAAATACAACAACACACACGTGATCCAGTGCATCTCCAAGCTCCGACGAGCCGGAATCAAACTACGCCCCTCAAACGATCCAAGTTTCCTAGTAATCAAATTCAAACACGGCGTAATCGAAATGCCAACGATTACAATCGATGATTTCATGAGCTCTTTTCTATTAAATTGCGTTGCTTACGAGCAGTGCCACAGGGACTGCTCGAAGCACATGACGACGTACGCGACGCTCTTGGATTGCCTGATCAACACGTCCAAGGACGTCGAGTACTTGTGTGATAAGAATATCATCGAGAATTACTTCGGGACGGATGCGGAGATTGCGAGATTCATCAACGATTTGGGGAAAGATGTGTCGTTCGATATCGATGCGTGTTACCTGTCGGGTTTGTTCAATGAGGTGAACCATTATTATACGAACCATTGGCATGTTCATTGGGCAAGTTTTAAGTATACGTATTTTAATACGCCGTGGTCTTTTATATCGGCGATGGCGGCTTTTGTTCTGTTGGTGCTTACGGTGGCGCAGACGTATTTTACGATTATTGGTTATGTTCGTCCGGCTAATTAGGCTTTCATTGGTGTTCTGTTTTTTCCCCCTTACTTTTGGGGTCAGAAATTCTTTGAGGATGACACCAGTAATATATTGCCATTTTTCAAGTGGAAATTAAGTCGTTTTATAGGGTAATTACAAAAGTGGCCCTGTTTTTTTAGCTTAATTACAAAATACTCTAGTTATATTTCAAAATTACAAAAACACACATAAAATGTACGTCGACCTAACTAAGTTGGGTTGATGTCTCGGACCGAATGAGATAGGCAAAAGGCCTGATTTATTTCCGACTTCTAAAAATGAAGCCAAGTCTAGCTTTGCAACCTACCTTGAGCTCATTTTGACAGCTCTAGTAGACATTATCATTGAAAAAGGAATCTTCATGAAGTTTCTCGACAGTTAGCATCCACAAGACTTATCAAGACATGAGTGTAGGGATGACATGAGGTGGGGGCGGGACGTGTATTTAAAGATCCAACCCCGCCCCGCCATATTGCCCCGTCCCATTCCCCGCTATGGAGCACTCGCAGAGATTAAATCCCGCACCCGCCTTGCATGGGGTTGATCGGCCCCGCTCTGCCCCGTTTGCCCTACTCCTATAAACCATGTATTTAAATATTGGTCAAATCCTCATATGGTCAATCTAATCAATCAATATTGGCAAGTTATAACCAAGTAAAAGTAAAAGCCTGAACTAGCGTGGTGGCTTCTCTTTCATTTCTTTACTTTCTTAGTAAATTATAAATTATAAATTATAAACTATTAAAACATTCTTTGCAAGACTATTGGCACACGCATATCTACTGCACATAATGAATTTGCTCCAATTTGAGTCAAATTTGGGAACAAGTAATAACCAAACGTGGAAGACAAGTACTCTCCATTTGAGCACTTAGACTAATAAAAGTCTCCGAGGAAGAAAGAACTAGTAAACTTCAATTAATTTAAAGGGATAATTATAAAAAAATCCTATTGTTCGGGCTAATTAGAAAAAGCCCAAAAGTCTTGAAAAATTACAAAAATCTCTTGTAGTTTGATTCGATCATACATATTCCCTCTTCATAAGAAAAAATTATTTGAAGAACCCTCCTAACTTTTATAGAAATATTATAGTTACCTTTTAATTTAAAACGAAAACAAAACATCGATGGTCTTTTTTATAATTTTCAAAAATCTCTTGACTCCTTTTGTAATTAGCCCAAACCTCAAGGTATTTTTTAAATTATCCATAATTGAAATTGGATGTTTGAATAGTTACTGGTCAAAGATTTTCCAACGTTGAACCGTTGATTAGTCAATTCAAACTCCATCCAAAGGACATGGATTTGCCACACATATAAATATATCGTCCCCCAAACCAAACTACATATATTAACTTACCAAAACTTTCAAAACACACACATTAATTTCCTCAACTCCTCCATTCATTAAATCAACCAAACATCATTCATTGTTTCCTCAAAATCCCCAAAAGATCGTGAAAAAAAAAAAACATCAAGACATGGAAACAACGGTTTTACATGCATACGACGTTGATAATACCCAACAAAATTGGACGACGACAAGTAGTTACGAATCGTAAGAGCTAGAAAATGGATTTTTGAACGAGCGATGATCAAGACGATGATTTGGTGCAAATATTGAAAGGGTTTCTAGAAGAATTCGACGTCGAAGGGCACGAAATGTTGAAGAAATTTGTTTCTAGGGTGGAAAAGGATGCCCCAATTGAAAGACTAATAAGAGATACATTAAGTGATTTTCATGGAAAGCATGTTTCAGATAAATTGGAAAAGTTTGTTACAAAATTAAATAATGGTGGGAAAAATTGGACTAGTAGGGATAGAGATGTAAATGGTGATAATTCGAGATTGAAGCATAAATTAGAGAGGTTTAAAGTGAAGGCTGTAAATGTTATTGGGTCTGGAGTTGTCAAGGAGCGGGAGGGGTAATAGAGACAATTCACAAGGGTGATATATGGACTATACGTTTTTTTTTTTTAATTTTTATTTTGCTTATTAATTTTTTTATTTATTCCATTTGTAATTCTTATAAAAGTTCATTCTTTTGAGCTTGGGATTAGTTAATTCGATTTTTTTCATTTTCGTGTTTTTATATATTGATAAGTACGTATCAAAAGTACAAAATAATAATCATATATTATAGTTACAATGAACCCTGAACCCATATGTACCAAATATACAAAATAATAATCCTATTTGATATATGGCACATTAAATAGGTTAAACGCAAAATCACTTGGGATAGTCGCCACGGGTATTACTCGCATTGACGAGGTTCGAGTTCGAGTATTTGCAATGACGTGACTGATTTTTTTTAAAAAAAATAGGTTAAACGCATACATGTCGATTATTTTTTTACAAGAAAAATAATTTTATTAATAAATTCAAACTAATTTATAATAAATCGAAAGAAGACATAAACAAATATGTTAAAAAAAGCTTCATAGTATTGTTCAAGTTTATTTGATTTTTTTATCGAGCTTCATAAATTGTGTTTGAATTTGGTTAGAGTATTAACTGAATCAAGCTTGAACGAGCTTTAGTTGAGTCAAACTCGACTAGCTTGCTTGATATTTTCACACATATTATGTTAGTTCTTAACTAATCGGAAGAAAAATATATTCAAACTTGATTCGTTATATTAACGAGCCGAGCTCAATCGAGCTTTTAAAGATCAATCTCGAATAATGTATCGAGTAGTTTAATTTGATTCACCCCTAAATTTATACTCCAATGAACAAATCTATTTTAGGCATACATCTACAATTTAAAGTCAAGGTCGGGCGAGGGAGGAAGGTTGCGGGATATTTTGTTAGTAACTATCAATAAATTAAACGGATACTTACAAAAACCTCCCATATTTGGACTAATTACAAAAAAACCAAAAAAATTGAAAATTATAAAAAGTCTCGTGAGTTTTGATTCGTCTTACATTTTCCTCCTAAACAAAAAATATTTCAACAAAACCCCGATATTTCTAAAAATATTACGATTCTACTCTCTTAAATTTTAAACATAATCAAATAAGGGGCGCTTTTGTAATTTTAAAACATATCTCGAGTTTTTTTTTTTTAATTAACCAAACCTTAAGGGGTCTTTTGTAATTATCCCTAAATTAAAAAAACCAAAAATAATCAACTATAGGGACTAGTTTAATATTAATTAATTAATTACCGGTTGACATTTTAGAATAAAGTAGCAGCCGAGAAGTGGGCCATGCATGGTAGGCAGATCATGAACTTATACACATAATATGTGGGGGACACATCTAGGGGTGGGCATTCGGGATCGGGTTTTCGGGTACCCGACCGACCCGATCGGAAATTACCCGATCGGGTCGGGTATTTTTAAAAAAAATCGGGGTTCGGGTACCCCGATACCCGACATTAAAAAGTCGGATCGGGGATCGGGTTCCTTAAGTGGAACCCGTAAACCCGATCGGGTACCCGCCCATTTTAAAAAAATAAAAAAATGATATTACTTATTTATGTTGACTACCCAATACCCATTTTGACTGACCCATTAATTGAAAAAGAAAAAAACAAAAACCTGCAAACACATTACACACAAACCCCAACCAGTAAACCCATTTTAGGTTTGGACTTTGGAAAAATAGAAATGGAGAGAGGCCGACGGCAGTCACGGCACACCCTTCCTCCAGCGGCTCCCGGCGCGGCAGGGAGCGGCTCGTCTCCGGCAGGCGGCAGCGGCAGGTAATCGACTTGTGCTCTACTGCTCTGGCCGTGTATGACTGTATGTATGTGACTGTGAGTATGTCCTTTTTTGTTTAATAGGTTGGGTAGTTTGATAGTAATTTATTAAATTTTCCAAGTAAAGCACTGACCTTCTGGAATGATGTGAATCCCATTTCCATTTGTTCCTCAGCAATGTCAAGTGCTGTCTGACGGTTGTTGTTTACCAGTTTAAGATTCACTCTTTCATCCCTTACAAGAATGCCGACCAGCTTTGGGTGCCCGAAACCCGACATGGCGGATACCCGACTTTTTCGGTACCCGAAAAGTCGGGTACCCGGCTTATTCGGTTCGGTTTCGGTACCAAAATTGCTACCCGACTGAGTCGGGTACCCGACCAAAACCCGAAAAACCGAAAACCCGACCCGATGCCCACCCCTAGACACATCTATGCTATGCAAAATCATGAAATAAAACACGTATGTATATATAGAGATGTAAACGAGTCAAGTCGAAGATAGAATGTTCAAGTTTATTTGAATGTTAATTGAGTTTCAAATTTTGTGTTTGAGCTTAGTTTGATTATGAATCGAATCGAGTTCGAACAAGCTTTAGTCGAGCCAAACAAGAATTGAACTCGTAGTTTGATATTTTTACACATATTTTATTCTTTTTTACTAATCGAGTCGATCCGAACAAGAATCGAACTCGTAGTTTGATATTTTTACACATATTTTATTCTTTTGTTTACTAATCAAGTCGATCCGAACAAGAATCGAACTCGTATTATATTTTTACACATATTTTATTATTTTTTTACTAATCGAAATCGAGCTTCAACTTTTAATGATCAATCTCGAATTGAGTGATCGAGTAGCTTGATTTATTGTTTAACCGTACATATATATGGGGGCCACATTTCACCTAATTCCCAGCTAAATTAATACTACTACAATTTTAGACAGAAAAGATTAATGACACACAGACAAACTCAATTTCCAAATTTCAGATTTAATTTCTGAATTGGAATGATGAAACAATAGAGTTATGCATATGTTTAAAATTTAAATTCCACAATCATAACCTAGGCCATGTAAGCCTAAAAACAGGGTCTTTTTTAAATAAACTCAGAAATTACCAAAATTGTCTGATAATTCTCTAATGTATGACAATATGTAGTCCAGGGCGGGTCCAGGGGCCACCCCCAACCAATTTTTTTCCCTATTTTGTTCTAAGGTAAAAAAAAATGTTTTTAAGGGTAAAATATACTTGGGGTAGGGAAAATTGTTTTTTGGGCTAGAGGTATTTGGATCGGCTGGCTACGCCACTCGTAGTAATGGCCCCAAAAATTCTACAAAAAAATGTAATAAAAATGAGAGTAAACACCAATTTTGTTTAACTTACTATATACACAAATACAATATATGATTATATGGTATGAATTACTCATTTTATGTTCGCTTTTTGTTTCGAGGTTGAAATAATCGTAACCTGCCCCTGAACCAGGCTTTTCTCACGGCCCAATTACAGTTACAGTACGAGTATTTGCATATTTGGGCTTAAAAATAAAGAGGACCCCCCATCAATTTAACAAGACTTGGGCTTTTGTCCAAGCCAGTATCATTGACTATTATAACTTGTGAATCACAGTCCAGCTAAATTTCGGTAAAAAATAAAAAAATCATTTTCCTTTTCTTTTGGGTTTTTTTCCACCTAAATGTAATTGACAATTTAGAACAGGACAGTATGAAGTACGTTTATTTAAATATATTAAAAAATATTTCAAAAAAATATATTTAAAAAATGGATTATTTTTTTAGTACAAATGGCAAAAATAAGAAAAGAAACACACACACTTAAATAAGATAAGGATCCGAGTTAATCAACCCGACAAAGATAAGCCTCTATTTTAAAAGTGTACAAAATATAAGTTGATCTTATAAAGAAAAGATTATCAATGAAGCAACAACTTAAAAATCAATGCCGACAAATTGTGGGGTGGATGTCAAGGTTTAAATTCCTACTCCATCAAATTGCTCCCCAGTGCATATGCGAACTGGTGAAGATTTGGTGGGAACTCATATCAATATCATCCGTGTGGGTTCGATTCGGGAGAGATCATTATTATTAGATTGGGAGGTCGAACATAATTGTAAACTTTATCCTGGGAGGATCGGTTGTACGCCAGACCCCATTAGAACAATGGTCGGTGCGTGCACATCCTGCAGATTTACCTTGACGGTAACAATGAGGGTCGAATCGTTGTCCTCGAAGATAGTCGGGGCGTAGTTTGGAATAATAAAAAAAAAAAAAAAAATTCAATGCCGACAAACCTTACATAAATATTGGCCAGATTCAATTTTCGGGCCCACCATTATCCATTGTAAATTACAGCAGTTTAAACAATAAAATTTACCTCCACAATTAAAATGATAGCAGCAGTTATTTGAGGTAAAAACTGTAGAAAATTTGGTAACAAATATATAAAAAAATTACTATTAACCAATGGTGTGGCTGTAGTCATCTAATTTGCTCGTTAATTGTAAAAATGGACGCCAAAAAGGAGCTCACGTCACATTGTTCAACAACAGGAGATGCCTAATTATCGTCAAGAGAAATGATAATTACTCTTAACCATTTTGCTTAATCTCTAATTATCATTAAACTTGACTGCACCAAAATTATTGGTACTTAGTCCATTGCTGAACTACTGGGCCCCAACATGGAATTTCTAACAAAAGTGTAGGGCGATTGGATTGGATATCTTTCATTTTAAAAAAATTCATTTTGCTAGAAAATGGTGGTGAAAAAAGTTTTGGAAAAAAAAATGATGAGTTTTGAGAGTGTGATTGGATGTGAGATGAAAAAATAATGATGAAAGTTGATTTAATTTAAAAATAGTAAAATAATGATTGAATATGATTGATAGTTAAAATGTATGAGTGAATTATTGGGTGCAATTAAGTTGCATCCATATTTGAGATAATAAGTAGTCCTATTTAGATGAGGTTTATCTAAAACCTCTCCCATTAGACTCTAATCGAGATATGTGATTGAGATATATATTGATATATCTCCCTACAATATCAGTCTAACTGAGAATATCGTTCCCACACAAAAAGAATAATCTCTCTCCTAAAATTTCTCTCTACGGTTTTCTTCTTGGAAAGTATCATCAAAGTCTCCAAAGGTTTAAGGTGTGCACATCCAAGTAAATAATTCTAGTAATTATTTACACCAACGAAAAGGCGGTTCGTGATTACATTAGTGGTCCAACCAATATATGGGGTTTATTCGTTGCTCACGATTCAATCAAGAGGAGGCTTGTAGATGGCGTAATCATGGATCAAACAGAGGCATTGTAGCGGCTTAATCCTGGCTATGTGGATCAACAGTTCCGTTGCAAATATGTATACTCGATCCACCCTATATGTGCAAATATATGATTTAGATATTAACCCATATTTGCTTATAGTGGTATCAGAGCGAATAGGACTTGTTCTCGCTTATATGATGTGCTTGAGTTTGATAACATGCATGATTTGATTTTTTATTTGAAAATTGTGAATCTGTACTTCTGTTTTTATATATGCAGTGTTGGTGTCAAATTGTAGATCCCAAAAAGACGATTAATTTGATATATTATGCATATGAAACGATTTAAAACGAATAAGTTATGTCGATTCAAAGTTTTTGAGTTAAAACAAAAACTTGCATTGAATACGTGCCAAGAGGTTGACATTCAAAACTGTGTGGAAAATTTTGTACAAAGCAGGGACATATTGCTGATGCTTGGCTTGGCACGTTGCATCAGCAGCGTATTTAATTCTTTTTTTTAAAAAAAGGAAATTTCATATGTATTGATAATGTGGCGTAAAATTATTTTTTTGTGTGCATTTTTTTTTGTTATAATATTAATGCATGTAAAAATATTTTGTGCATATTAGTGTTTGCAAAAAATATTTTTGCGCATAAGAATGCTTGCAAAATTATTATTTGTGCAATATGATGCATGAATAATTATTTTTGCACATATGTGGCAATGATATTTTTTTCTTTCGCATTAGTTGCATGAAAGAAAATTATTTTTTAAGCGCATTAAGATACTTACAACAAATTATTATTTTTGTCCATTGTGATGAATGAGAAAATTATTTTTGCACATTGGTGCATGGAATTTTTTTCCGCATAAGGTGCGTAAAAAAATTATATTTATTGCGCATTGAGGTGCAAGCAAAATATTCTATGTGATTTTTAAATTTTTGAGTTGCATGCTTTATTAATTGCTTATGTGATAAAAATTTTTGTGCCGCAATTTATTTTGTTAATGTGATATGAATTATCATGTGTTGGGAACGAATGGACGTTGACATACGGGTGCTCATGTAAGTGAATGTTTACTTGTTTTATATTAATATTTTTGTGGGAGTTAATTTTTGACAATATTATCTCCACATGATGCACCATATGTCAATGTCGCCCATGGGGGCTATATTTGTTTTTTCAGTAACTACTTATATCGCATAGATGCATGCATGATATATTTATGGACTTTGATAATTTTATTCATGGATCGGTAATTTTTATTGTGATCTTCAATTCGGTGGGAGATGATTACTAGCCATGGTGGCAAATTTTCGATCTCATTAAATTGAAGAAAATAATAAACATTATTTGGATCCGAATAAATTTTTTAGACCAAGACCTAATTGTTTGCGCAATTTGTTGAAATGTGTTTTTATACCAAACTCACCAACTTTTGTTTAGCCAATTTAGCATGAAAATAGACAAAATATCCACTATTGTCGCGACTTAGACGCGGACAATATTTTTGTGGATTAAAGAAAGTATTTGCGCTTTATTTGTTTAAGCCGCAAATGTGAGAACTTAATTGCCCGAAATAATCGCAGTTGAGATGCCGATGATATACTTATGGATCAATAATTAATTTTGCGCTTTAATTTGTTTAAACTGCAAATTTAATAAAATGAGTTTAAGCTCTATTTTTGGAATATGAGCTTACTCCCAAGTAAAAACTCTAGTTATCCAAATTCGCTATTTGAGTTGAATTAAGGATGTTAGTTACTTGTGTGTATTATTAATAAAAATCGCCTATCTAGAGGTTGATTATAAAAAGTTAAGAAATACACAAGTTAGTGCACTTGTCGCTTATGTTGACCGACATAAACCAACTCGGGTGAATGTTGGAAAAAACGATAATGTAGCTTGACGAAAGCAAAAGCTAAAACTAGAACCATAAATTGATCCATAAAGTGACAATAAGTCGTGTCACCATATTAAATGAGGCAATTAAGTATCAACAAATATTAAGTGCACTTATGAGATTGGTAACTTCGCTCGTAATTGTACTGAGATGAATTTTGACTATTTATTTGCTCTCTTATTTTTTCGCTAATATTTCCAAATCTCTCCATGGGTGGATTGTAGATATTGGTTGACTTAGCATGTGGTTTTGAGATTGAGCAAATGTATAAGACTATTATCGGTTTGTGCAAAATAGAGCGCACAAGAGAGGCTAAAAAGAGTCACCTCAAGCTCAACAGTTGGTGTGAGCAACTTGATGTGTCGATATAGTCTTACTCGGATAAATGCACTTGTAAGATATTTGTTGTGTGAGAAGACTTGTCTATCTTTTCTTTGTGATGCTTGGCTTTAGATAGTATTTCTTTTAGATCTTCTAATGATATCATGGTACGTGAGGTTAAGAGGACGACTGCATTAGCTCGAGGAGGCTTTATTGTCTAACTCGCTAAGGTCAATCTCCCTCTACATTATTTTTTTCAAGCGGGATAAGCCTGCTGGAAGAATGAAAGCTGACTATTTTTTCCTTTAAAGCTAAGTCCACTAAATTGAGTGCAGACTTATAAGTGGGAGGCACAAATTAACGCATTATATTTTCTTTCATTGTTATTTACGCTATAAATTAGTACATTCTCACTCTCATCAGCTAAAAGCGCCAAATTGCTTTGAGCGATTCTTAACAGATGGAGATGTGCTAATAGGGAGCGAAAATAGTGTGTCTAATTAGTTTGGACACACAGTTGAAGAAAATAAAATTGCAAGTTGAATGGTGGTTCTAAATACTTTGCACTGTATGAGCTCGCGAAGAAGAAGGGTCAATCACTTCAAAATGGTTAGATTTGTGATGGCGCAAATTGATTTGTGTGTTTTGTTGTTGCCTACATCATAAAAATACGTGTCTCCAAACGATTCTTCAACCCCGTATGAGCTTTAGTTTGGTAACAAGCCCAAATTAGTGGGTTTGTGCCTATGTAAGTTCGAGAATATGTGTTCTCAAGTGGAGAATCAAGTCGCACGATTTAGGTTTCCCTTCAAAGGGATTTCTTGAGCACATGTGAAGTCATAAGAAATCTTGAAACTATACGAGTTGCAAGATCCTTAGGAGGCGCTCGTTTCTCTAGCGAGGATGTTGTATTTTGTACTCATCTAGTAATCGTTGGGATAGTGGGAGCGACACTAAGACAGTGGGAGCTAGTGCCTCACACGCAAAGGATTCTCAAATTCCACGAGTAAAAGGAGTGAATATGAAATATTCCACATCATCTATATGAGATTGAGTGGGTATCCTTCACAATTATTTTTGTGGGTGTTGATGAGTCGATAGAACATGTGACTTCACTCGATGCCCTAAGTGGATAGTTGATGCGAAGGAAAAGATGAGTCGAATGACTATGAATAATGTCTAAGAGCTTGTTAATCTTCTGTCTAGATGCAAAACCATTTGAAACATGTGGTTTCGGAAGGTCAAGCGCAATATAGATGGGTTGATTAACATGTTTGTAGCTCGACTAAGGACGAAATATTTACGCCTGTTAGAAGAGCGTAAATTATTTTCTGAGATGTTCTCCCTAAGTGGTGAGATTGCCTCAATTCGCCGATATATCTATTATTGCCACTTTCATCCATGGTTGTCTTGGATGATTGATATTGACATAGTTCGGTGAAAGTTGAATAAGGAGATCCGTGTGGATCACTCATTTGAATTCAATAGTGGAGTAAGAGCGCATTGATTGCCGATCAAGAAGCTCCACTGACTTGAATCATCATCGATTTCATCGAGCTATCATTTTGATAGGCCACGATGGTCAATTAATTCACCGAACATATGTCAAGAGTTGTATCTCACCGTATATGGCAAAAGTGTGATGACTGAAACAACAAGGAGTTATCGCCACTTAGTGTTGGTTGTCTTTGCACTCCATGGTGAAAGATTATATTCTTACTCAAGAAACGATATCTTCTAAGATGAAAAGAAATGCTAGCTAGTTTATGTAAGTACTATCGAATGTCTCATGTGCGCGCTATGTGCGTACTAAGTCGATCAAGTACTTAACAAAGTGTGATTGGTGAGTGGATATCGGTGATCCATGCGCTATTGTGATGCCGATAAATGGATACTTAGACATCTTAATAGATTGGTCTATGATTTGCTAGAGGCAAATTTGGCATCATGAAATGATACACATTGCGCGCACATTCATGATGTATTTTGTTGTCTTGTGATAGTAAAACTGCTTTGGTGTATGGTTTGGGCGCCGAACATGGATGGTAGACCAAACATATTTACTCGAGGCCTTACTTTACTTGAGAGTTTTTGCGCATAGTTAATATTATTCTCAGGCATAATTCTACGAGCGGTGTGGGCGCTCATCCCTTTTACGAGCCTTTGTTTGGAGATATGCTCCAAAGGCATGTGAGTCATTAGGGATTAAGTAAGAATTGATTATGTGTCCTTTGAGAGCATATTATGATTAATGAGATATGGTGGATTCTCATTATATGTTTGGTACTGAATTTGTGAGTTGTCACCAGGCTTTGATTGGTCCTCTCACACGGGCAATCGCCCTGGCGCTAAGAGAGCGAGCGGGATGAGACTTAAAAGATTATGTCGCATAAGAAGGTTTGCGAATGATCGCCTTCGCTAGAAAGCGATGAGAAGGTTAATAAGTATAATTAATATCGTCTTAACTAGAGGTTAAGATGAGATCCGAGTTGATTGATTATGAAGTATGTCCAAACTTCATAAAATCCTCGCTTGTAGCCGAATGTGTGAACTATCGTATGACATTTTGGGAGTGACTACGAGTAGTACGCAGTCGGGCGCTTGAATAGCGATCGGACTAAGATTTGTATGATGTCTAGAGCGTGACATGCCTAAATTGAGTGGGAGCTCCATCATAGCATGTATTCATACTACATGTGCTTTGAGGCGACCACCTATGGAAAAGTGATCGAACGGGTCCCCGCTTCACACCGTGTGAGCCCATATTATTTTCTTGTACCCTTTGGGACTTTGGACCATGTCATGAGGTGTAAGCTTGATGACACTACTTTAGCATGTATCTAATGGCCATGTGTGATTCGGTCCTGGGAGCATGTCTAGGAAAGTCATCAAGACCAAGCTAATTGGCATGTGGGGCCAAAGGAATAATTAAGTTGGTAACACACTTATGTTCTATGATTCATAGCCTGGCGACTTTGTCGAAATGTGTTTGACTAGTCATGAATATAGAAACATATTTGAGTGAGTCGAGCATGTTCTATTTATTTCATTGAGGGATCTAGAGATGCTTGACTAGGTGCGACCACTTGGTTTGGGGTACATAACGAGTTATTGAGTTGTAGGTTATGTTAGTTTGGTGATGACTTAATATAACTCTCCTCACCTATACTTTCTCCTTGGTCGCACACCTTATTCCTTGTATGAAAGAAGAGACGTGAGATGAGAATTATGAGGATATGATTCAATGAGTCGAGTCAAATATGCATGATTGGGTGCAATTAAGTTGCATCCATATTTGAGATAATAAGAGCCTTATTTAGATGAGATTTATCTAGAAACCTCTCCCATTAGGACTCTAATCGAGATATGAGATTGAGATATATATTGATACATCTCCCTACAATATCGATCTAATTGAGAATATCGTTCCCACACGAAAGAATAATCTCTCTCCTAAAATTTCTCTCTACGGTTTTCTTCTTGAGTATCACCAAAGTCTCCAAGGGTTTAAGGTGTTCACATCCAAGTAAATAATTCTAGTAATTATTTACACCAAATGAGAAAGGCGGTTCGTGATTCCGCTTTGTGGTCCAACCAATCTATGGGGTTTGTTCGTTGCTCGCGATTCAATCAAGAGGAGGCTTGTAGATGGCGTAATCATGGACCAAACGGGCTTGTAGAGCGGGCTTAATCCTGGCTATGTGGATCGATTCCCCGTTGCAAATAGATATACTGATCCACCTATATGTGCAAATATGTGATTTAGATATTAACCCATATTTGCTTACATGAATGAATAGTGAAATTTGTGGGAGAATGTGTATAATGATTAGTTTTTTTGTGAAAAAATGTGTAGATGTGATTGATAAGAAAAAAAAGTGAAAGTGAGATAATAGTATATTTTAACATTTTCATAAACAATCGCATGTTTGGTAAAAAAAATTCTCCAACGGAACAAAAATGGAGTCCCCTCACATCCTATCGCGCCGTAGTTTTCAAGTTGTTTTTGGACAACAGTCCACAACTCCTCGTTTGATGACGGATACCTATTATTTTAATTCTTCCAACCTTACACTAATTTATGCTTGAGATAGCTACTCCAACCCCTCATTCCCGTCATCTCGTTAAACTACGAGCTTGCTTGACCGATTATGGTGTAGTTAATATATCTCAACCGACCGTACCAAGGCCGTAACAAGGTCCTCCCCAAAAAGAAGGAAAAATGCTTCTCTCGATTCGAACTCTCATTGATAACCTCCACCGTGATTGTTGTCTCATTCTTTTGCGCGATTCGCTTATACCTCATGCGAATTATTATTAGTGATGACAATGGGGCGGGTTAAAATCCGACTGCATTAAACGGGACGAGCCTAAACCCGGTCACCCGAACCCCACGGTGGGTTATGGAACGGATTTTGGAAAACCCGTCGGACCCGTCTCACATATAAATATATATAATTATGTTTATAAAAATATATTTAGTCCTCGATTCAACACCCAACTAGATTTAATATTTACTTTCTCAATTACAATTACAAGAGAAGTCTCATTGTCTCTGTGTGACTTCAGGTCTCGGTGGACGCCTCCCATCTAGTAAAAAGGGTCTCTCTAAATTACTTGAATGTTCTTGCTTTTCTATTGCTCTAAATTCCCTTTAGCCCTTTGATTGATTATTGATTGCTCTAAATTTACAATCTTGCTGATTAGTTTTACAGTATTGAGCGTTAGTATCTTTGGCAATCATTTATCACTTAATCCTATTTAATTTTTTTCATGATAATCTTGAAAGAGTAATTAACCAAAGTATTCTTTTGTGTTTCATTTAAAATTACGTACAGTGGCTCCAACTATTTATACATAAATGACCTAACAAATGAATGGATAGGTATGAATCAGGAAAAGATAAATACAAAGATACAAAATATAGTCATCATTATCACGCCCCCTCAAGCGAAGCTGGGTCAGAGACAACAAGCTTGCCGCACAGAAGAATGAAGTGAGGTCGTGCAAGAGATTTAGTCATGATATCCGCCAACTGATCAATAGTGGAAATAAACTTAATAGACAGTGCACCAACAGTCACTTTCTCACGGACAAAATGAACATCAACCTCAATATGTTTCGTGCGGGCATGGAACACGGATTATTGGTCAAGTAAGTAGCGCCAATGTTATCACACCAAAGTGTAGGGGAATTGAGCATGATACTGTATTCAACACAACTCAGCAGTTGCAAAGGTAATGGCACGACATTCTGCCTCAGTACTAGACCGCGAGGTGGTGGGTTGTTTCTTTGCAGACCATGAGACTAAGTTAGAACTAAGAAAGATACAATATCTGTGTACTTCGCCTATCATCTGGGCAACCAGCCCAATCGGAATCAGAGTAAGCATGTAATTCAAAGAGTAGAAGAGGAGCGAAAGAAAAGCCCATGAGAATCGTGCCATTTAGATATCGGAGAATACGTTTGACAACAGATCAATGGGGATCACGAGGAGTGTGCATAAACCGATACACTTTGTTGACAACAAAATTTATCTCGGGTCTTGTGAAGGTAAGGTACTGAAGAGCGCCAACAACACTACGATATAAAGTTGGATCATGAAAAGTTGCAAGGATGATAGAAGAGGAGTATCATTAGGTTTAGGCTTTAGCATCCGCCATTTTTGTGCATTCCAACAAGTCGGCGATGTAGCGTTCTTTGAGAAAAACAATAAACCTCGTAAGTCGAGTAACTTGATTCCCAAAAATAATGATAAATCACCAAGATCCTTCAAGGCAAACTCATTATATAATGCGAGGCAACATATTGAATGTCTTCAAGCGTAGAACCGGTTAATAGAATATCATCAACATATACTAAGATCATAAATCGTAGCATCGTGTTATGGCGCAAAAATAGAGATGGATCAGATTTGGCGGAACAAATCCCATATAAATTAAGAAACTACGAGATGAGAAAACCAAGCCCGAGGCGCTTGTTTCAAGCCATAAAGTACCTTTTGGAGCTTACAACGTGAGTAGGTAATTTTGGATGAACAAAACTAGGAGGTTGGGACATATAGACATCCTCGTAAAGTAACCTATGTAGAAAGACATTGTTGACATCAACTTGTCGAATAGGCCAACCATGTGAGATAGCAAGAGCCAAAATGATGCGAATAGTGGTAGGCTTAACGACAGATCAATGTTTCGAGTAGTCAATGCCTTCTTCTTGATTAAATCCCTTCATCACTAATCGAGCTTTGTATCGTTCAACAAAACCATCCGCCTTTCGCTGATTTGAAAACCCATTTGCAAGCAATAATATTAGCATTATCGGGTTTTGGAATTAGAGTCCAAGTATTATTCTCAAGAAGGGCTTTATATTCGTGTTCATGGCATCACGCCATTGATAGTGTTTAGATGCAATAGAGTATGAGGTTGGTTCGAAATCTAAGACTGAGGTAGAGATAGATGGGCGAACAAAGGTTGTGTATGTGATGAAGTCATAATTTTTTTTGGTGAGTTTAGTGTTGTCACGGTTTCGTGTGACCATGGGATGAGAAGAGTAGGTGTGGCGATGGGTTGTGAAGCATGGTGAAAATGAAATCCAACAAACCGACTTGGGGGTGGATAGGCCGTTGTTGCATGGATAATAGAATATCCGTAGCGGCATTTGGCAAAAATGAGTGACTAGGCTTGTGACAAATTTTACACTTCGGACGAGATCCAACAGATGAAGGTTTTGAATAATTCGGGAGTACCGAGGTGATGAGGCGGTTGAGAGCCACATAGGAGGAATTAGGTGGAGATGGTGTGGGAAGTAAGCCACGTTGATTAAGGGATGTAGATTGGAATTGAGTGTTGAGGGCAGTGATGTGTGTAGAATCGGTAGAGGGAGGACCATCATCAAGAAGAGTCCGTTGTTCATAGGTGAGTAGTTTGGCCGTGAGATCGAGAATGTGGGTGTGGGGACCGAGATTTTCAAAATGGAGGTAACGAATGAGCGATATTCAATTGGTAGTCCATCAAGAATGGCAAGAACAAGGTCATAGTCAGATAAAACACCGCCGATGGCAGCGAGAGATGTAGAGGTTGTGGATTTGCTGAAGATACTCGGAGATAGAAAGCGATCCCTTACGAAGAGAACACAGTTTTTAGGCCCGAAGAAGAGATTTGCGAGCAAGAGACTATTTCATGAAAGAAGCATGGAAATAATCCTAGAGGTGACGAGCAGTAGCATGATTTGTTGCTTGATGGACTAGAGAGTCCGATAATGTGGAGGTGATGCAAGCAGTAACAAAGCGATCAAAACGAGTCCATTTAGGAAGGGAAGATAGTTTGTCGACGGGTGGTTTGAGATAGTATCATCAATGTATCCAGTGAGATCGGTGAAGGTAAAGTAATTAAGAATTTGGGTTTGCCATGTGAGATAGTTGGTGTGGTATAAGAGAACCGTAACAAAGCTCTTGACATGGTGTGTGGGGAGTGGGGCGACGATTCAATGAGATGAGGAGCCATTTAGGTAGAAGACAAATTCGAGAAGAGTGAAAAGGAATATGAGACGCATGTCATTAGACTACGATACCATGCTTACTCGATTCCGATTGGGCTAGTTGCCTGGATGATAGGCGAAGTATGCACGAATATATTGTATCTTTCTTGGTTCTAACTTAGTCTCCTGGTCTGCAAAGAAACAACCCACCACTTCGTGGTCGAGTACTGAGGCAGAATATCGTGCCATTGCCTTTGCAATTGTTGAGTTGTGTTAGATACAATCCTCTTAAGCAAAATCGTAATCGCTAAAAAATTATAGTGGATTTCAACCCACGGATCTCGGTCCAAGACGGGCGAGGCGGGCGGTGTGGGATGGCCCCGGGTTTGGCCAAATTTGTTTTAGACCTGCCCCATTGTCATCTCTAGTGACCAAAATCCATGAACTTTAGCAAATCACTCATTATTATCCGTATAATTTGAATATAATATACAATTCTCCTAGCGATGACAATTTTGCTCCTACCGCATATATCATTAGTTGAACTCGTGAATCGATAGTATGACCAATTTAAACACCGACTTGATTTTTGAAACATATATCTTACCAATAGTGATTACAAAAAAAAGGATGAACATCATTCCCGTGGGCCGCCACGCGCTTCTTGCTTAGACCTTTTGTGGAGGTGGTGAATCACGTGATGTCCTCAACAAGTCGGGGTCATGAGCCGCCATGACCGAGTCACACACATAAGAATCCTCCTCCACCCTGTTACTGGGGTTTCAAACCTCCGCGCATGTTGCGGGTGCCACCATGCCAAAGAATAGACAACACGTCACCGAGATCTTTTACTAGTTGAACTATGCCCAAGACACCAATAATGATTACAGTTTTGAGGGAAAAGGTATAAAGCCAAAGGTTGGAATAGAAATAAGATATTAAGGTAAAATAGATTTCCAAGAAAAATTTGCAGACTAAGAGGCTCACGTAGTAAAACTTATGAACCACACAAGAAGGACAGAAAATTATATTTGTGGTCACTTTCTTAGCCAATAGCTTATCAGTATCTTAGTGGAATTTAGGACTAGTAATTATTGGGATCTGACTTCATCACTGTCTATGTTACTGCATTTATCATAACGTGAAAAAAATTAATAATATTATATTAAAGTTTTTTTAATAAAAAAGAACAAAACAGTAATGTAAATAAAAATATATTTTTAGTCTTTTTATCAAAATCTTAGAACCAAATATAGTTTCACTGAAAATGTATTTAATTTGAAAATATTTCGAGAATATTTTCTTGGGAATTAATGTGTTAATTTGAGAAATATGTTTGAAGAAATGAGTATATAAAAAAGAAACTAAAGAAATATTTTTTAAAGAAACTTAAGCTCCATTTGGATTGATGTATTTAGAGCTACGAATTTTAAATCTACAATAACAAATCGTTTGACGTTGTTTGGAACTTTGGATGAATTCATTCTTTAATGAATTTCATATCTATGAAAGCTATTTTTGAAATTATTTTAGAGAATTCAAATCTATCTCAGGATAGAAGTTATTTGAAATCTCCCTAAATTTAAATTCATTCTCCCATCCAAACGCAAACTTAAGATTTTATATTTAAAAAAACCTGACACCCGGTCCAATTGCAAATCGGTGCTCCAACAAACGTTTTTGCGTTTGAACCAATCAAAATAGGTGAAATCACACAAATTATTTTTTTTTCTTTTCTTAAAAATTATCTGAAACATGGTATTTTGTTACATTTATGTAATTATTTAAATTTTGTGGTATGTTATATATTTTTAGTTGGTTGTTATATAATTTTTTAAATAGGCATGATCTTATTAGTTTTTGTAATATAATAAAAAAATATAATTAATTTTCATTAGACATGTTGAAGTGTTGAACTTATTTGCTGGTTAAACGGTAAATTGTTTTGTTCACTAATCCAATTTTTAAAATATTGATGTAAACTTTACAAATACGATTGCTTTTTAAAAGTAAATTTGAATTTGAAAATGAAAATAACAAACACACTCTTTTTCTTTATCTATTATTGGAAAATAAAATTCCCAAAGTCAGATAATTCGATAACTAGATGCAAATCTTTCAATCACCTGTCAAAAAAACTGAATTGAAGTCCTTTAACGTCAGCGCAACCAATTTAGAAATTAAAATAATTGGACTGTATTTGAGGTTGTTAATTTCCTATTAAATTGGAATTTCGATGTGCGAATAAATCGATAAATTCTTTTTTTATTTTAATAACTCTAGCTGCTCGGGCTAAATTAATCCATCAAACCGCACTTTTAGTGGTCCAAACAACGGACTAAGAGGGTGTTTGGCTAAGCTTATTTAAAACATCTTATAAGCTCCCCCCGCATCCGATAAACGTTGTTTTAGGAGCTTATAAGATATTAGATTTTATTTTAAAAATAAGTTGTCGAGTGTTTGGATAAAATAAGATAGTTGAGCTTATAAGCTATTTTTATATCTTATAAATTTATTAAGTATATTTTTGTCTTTCAAATGTTTAAAATAAGGAGCTTATAAGCACTTTTAAAAAAGTTGGGGTGGAGGTACTTTTTTTTTTTAGGAGCTTATAAGCTCTCTAATCAAACTTATTTTTAGAGCTTATAAGCTCTTTTGGAAAAAAATTACCAAATACATTTTAAGAGTTTATAAGTTTGTTAAACATCTTATAAGCTAAATGTCTAATGATAGATTGCTGAATCCAAATCTATTAAGTGTACTATGTTAACTTGTACTGTATTTTTTTAAATAAAAATATATATTTGTATACTCATTGCATTAGAACTGGTAATAAGGACCATGTCTCGGATATCAAGTCCGGCGCAAGCACTGGCGTAGCTGGGGGCCAACCCGGCCCTGCCCCCCATTTTTAAAAAAAAAAAAAAAAATTTTTATAGGTAAATTTTTTTAGAATTTTTTTATTTAATATTTACATGGTATTTTTGGAATTTTTATCCTGGCACACCCCAATTTCGTATATCGGCCCACTCCCATTTATTTCCTGCTCGCCATTGGGCAAGTGATTTAATGCTTAGGTTTCAACCTAGATGAGAAGCGAGAATTGCTGATCGATCAATCATAGGCCTGATGTATTTTGCCGTATAAACAAGACAAAGAAATAAGCCAACACGTGAAATATTTGCAAGGGTTGTTCTTTGAGTCCGTGTCCTGCTGGTCTTCTCTTCTGCAGGTTGCCACTTGTGCATATTCCTAAATTTACAACATGTATGGTCAAGGGCTTCAGTACGGTGGGACAAGATACCTTTTTTATAAGAAATTAAAACAAAGTAACCAGGGGCTTAGCCTAGCCACCACAAGAAATTGTGGGGTGGAGGTTAGGGGTTCAAATCCTACTCCATCAAATTGCTCCCAGGGCATATGCGAGTAGTGAAGATTTGGTGGGAACTCATACTGAATGGCATCCGTGTGGGTTCAATTCGGGGAGAGTTCATTATTATTAGATTGGGGGGTCGAATATAATTGTTCTCTTTACCTGAGAGGATCTGGTTGTACGTCAGTAGACCCCATCAGAACACTGACCAGTGCGTGCACATCCCACGGTTTACCTTGACGGCAAAGAAATGAGGGGCACATCATGCGATTTACTTTGGCGGTAGCAATGAGGGGCGAATCGCTTTCCCCCGCGTAAACCCTGAAGCTAAAAATAAAAAAAAAAGGAGAGAAAAATTAAAACAGTGCATTATTTATGAATGGAACTGCTACCGTGTCGGCCGGTAATATAATTACAGATGTGTGCCCTTTACGCGTGCATCTCAATCCCAAAGGACGAAAACTGACTTTTGTAACTTAATAACCTCCATTGCTTCTGAAATAAATAGTAATTAGTCGGCTAATCCTTGCCTCATTTACGCGTCGAATGTTTTAAGAATGAAATAACGACTAAACCATGCCATGTTTTAAGAATATGCAAGTGGATTAATGGTGAATTTTTTTATTTTTTTTTGGGAGTACATTAATGGTGAATGTTGATTACGAGTAGGGGGAATTCACCAACTCTTTGATCATCACTTATATTATTAGTTGAAGAGTAAGTCTCATATGAGACTGTCTCACAGATTTAAATTAATGAGACGGATCCAATCCATTTTACAAATCAAAACAAATTAGATCCAAATTTAAATGAGTTAGCTAATACGGGTCATTTTAGGATTCGTCTCACGAAATTAATCCATGAGACCGTCTTATATGAGTTTTTGTCTTAGTTGAATTGGATTGGATTCGGATATTCTATTCTAAAATCGTGTTTCATATCTTATTTTACCGCACTGATGATTGCCACGTTTATAACATTTACCATATTGAAAAAAACACAATTTATACTTGGAAAATGATATGGTAAGTGTTATACACGTGACAATCATACGTTCGGTGGAATAGAAGATAACACAATTTTGGAATAGACGATTTCTTCGGCGCTTCAAGTGCATCGGGGTCCGGGTCCAGGTCCAATCTCCTGTTCTACTTCCCTATTCCATTATATTGGATTACCGATACTTGTGCATTAATTATGACATCATCTTATATATATGACATTAATCCAATACTGTAAAATAAGAATGTGAAATAAGAAACCTCAATTCATTTTTAAAAGTGGTCCACATGCCAATTTGGATAAATTTAATTACACGACAATTATATATGATTAACAAAATTACATGTTAAATCCTATTGATTTAATAGAACATTTAATTGACCTTGTGATTATAAAAGTAAACCCTAACTATAAGTCAGATTCCTCTACCACAAGAGTTTTCTTTCCAAAAGAAAATATACATAAAAACTTGAGGAATCAAGAGAAAACACAATTCTACTAAACCATGATATTATCAAAATTATATAATTACCTATGTTGTAAAAATTCTCGCGTCGATTAGTCCACGCCTAGTCGTTAGCCACCACTTGTGTGCCTCGTTTTTTCCCGAGTAAGCCCCGCCTAACCTTGCCTAGGTCCGCCTAACTCCGCCAAGGCTCCGCGCCTCACCTAGGCGCTAGGCCTTAACCTCGCCGCCCCGACTAGCGCCTACCGCTTTTTATGACATTGATAATTACCATATATCCTTTTATACAAAGTTAAATTTTGGTTTCTTTATATTCTAACATCAAGATGCGTCATCTCATATAAATTAGCAAAACAAGTTTCATAATTTATACATAATTTAAACCATAGTATATGTATATGTAATTATCAACCTTTTTGCTATCCAGGTCACAAAAGATTTAAATATACATATGCAATTGATTAAAATCTGAAAAAGTGCTGAAAAAAATCTGTTAGTTAGATCAGTTGATAAGGTTTGAGATCAAAATAAGTGAGATTGGATTAGACATCACATAGAGAAAAATCTAATTCATAACACATCAACGTCTCACATTCCAATTCCAGCAAATGCAATACATAGATAGGGTGAAAAAGGTTCCATTAATTTCCCCTTTCGTTCAAATCAAATCACTAATTACTAATTAAACTGTTGCGAACGTAAAAATAAAAAAAAAAGGCTTCCAACCCAGAAATCCAACACTTCATATGCCATACACCACATATCCTCTCATTCAGGCATTTCATCAAACAACTGGTGTGCACTCATAATTTTTCTCACAGCCTGCAAATCGCTTAACTCAGATATCCACAACAAAAAACAACAACAACACATATAAATGGAAGCCCTAATCTTCCCAGATGTATCATCAAATGCATCATCTAAACCTGAATTAACATCATACGATGTCACAATCCACCGGAGGCAGTAGCGGGCGCCACCCAATTTACCGCGGAGTCAGGAGGAGAAAAGCCAGCGGGAAATGGGTCTCCGAGATTCGCGAGCCGAGGACCCCGAACAGGATATGGCTCGGCACGTTCCCGACCCCCGAGATGGCGGCCGTCGCCTATGACGTGGCGGCGCTGGCTCTCAAGGGCCGAGAAGCCGAACTCAACTTTCCGAATTCGGCTTCTTCCTTGCCCGTTCCGGCTTCTCCCTCCCCGCGCGACATCCAGGCCGCGGCCGCTAGTGCGGCCGCGGCTGCTGGGGCCGCGGGAGACGCCGTCGGCAGCGGAAGGAATGCGGAAACCCTAGAATTTGTCGTTCCGCCGCCGCGGCGTGAGATTCGTGATGCGAATATTATTGATGAACATGAGTTTGTTGACGAGGATTTGATATTTGATATGCCGAACGTTTTGGTGAACATGGCGCAAGGGATGATGATTAGCCCACCGCGATTCACTGATTATTATTATGATGAGAATATTGGGGATGATGAGAATCTATGGAATTATCCCTAATTAAATTAAAGAGTTTTATTTTTGTTATGTCAGTGAATAAGTAATCTAGTGTGGGAATTGATCGCGTGGCTAAGTTGGTTTGGCGATTTATAAAACCGGGCTATCGACCCAAGATCAAATCTCACCCGTCCCACCCCTATCGGGACTTTCTAATTGTACTAAAAAAAAAAGTAATCTAGTGTGGGAACTTATATGTAATTAATATTGGAATGAAATTAAATGATATGTATATATATAATGTGTGTGCTCGTGTGTGTTTTGGCAATTAATCAAATGCAAGCATGAGTGTAGTTCACGTTCATAAATTTCTGTTGCTTGTAAAGGATTAATTTGCTGCTTTTTAGCTTTAATTTGTCTTCATAAATCTGCACCTAATGATAACACATATTCCAACAACCTCAGTCTCTTCAACAACATTTACCAGGTTAGCAAATTCAAAAAAAAAAAAAAATTCCACCTAGAAGCTGAGAATTACTTTTTTTTTTTAAGTCTGGAAATTCCACAATATAAGTTGACAATCACATTTAAATATAATTGTGATATCATTTTGTACATGTGTCATTCATCCAATACAATGTAATATGTAAGTGGAACAGAAAATCTCAATCCGAAATTTTGCTGACCGAGTTCATAAACAATAAGGTAATTTCTAGGTTCATAAATTGTTTTTTACTTTCTTTCTGCTTTGAGTAAGCAATTAAATAATGCATTTTCAAGAATCTTTCCTTTCCTAGAAAGCAGTTATTTTGTGTGGTAAGTGGTAACCTAAATTGAACAAACTAATTTATTGCATTTAATTTAATATATATAAAACACCTCTGTTTTTACAGTGACTGTCCACCCAACAAATTGTTCTTAACACATGAATCAAAATCAATTCACAGCATGTTCTTAAAGTTCAGATATAATTTTAATCAAATTGGGTAATTAAAATAATATATTTATAAAAAACGAGGAGACAATTTGGAGGGTTTGGTGAAAAAAAGCTATCAGATTGGGTAGTTTTTAGTCAATAGGAATCATTTAGTCGTTGATTTTCTAGGGTTTCTGATGCACGCATACTGTTACATTGATGATGTTGTGTTTATTAATACGAATAGAATGTTTGAGCAAAATGTGGTGCTGAGATATGGGCCCACATGTCTTTTTTTTTTTTTTTTTTTTTGGTCGTTGTCATTCTTATTCGGGGTTTGTTCTATGCTACCTATGTGGGTAGCCACCCACACGGGTTGATCACCCTGATCATCACATACACACACACACCTACACCTTTTCATGGGTGTGTGTTTTGATCCATCCAAGCGGCAATAATAAAAATCCTTATTCGGCATCTACCACAATATTAGGAAGCTATTAATTTAATATAAAATTTAAACTAGAGCATATGTATTTGTTTAAGTTTAATAGATTCTTTATTTTACTCTAGCTAGAATAGCGAATGAGATCTTCTATTCGAAATTGTACACGTGATAATTATTTATGCGGTAAAATATGAGAAAAATACGATTTTGGAATAAAAAATCTCATCCCCTAAAATTAGGGTGTCCTTTCGTGTCAATGGGTTGGGTCCGTTTTGCCATGTCCGAGTTCATGGGTTTGGGGTCGAAATAAGCCCAACCCGAAACCGACTTGTTTAATTATTTGTGTCGACTCGGACCCGACCTATTTATTTCACAGCAACCAACCTCGACCCGTTTAACCCGTCTAATAATATTTAATATTTTCAATTGAATAAATAATTTTTTTATAAAAATCAATCATTATGACACACTATCCAATCAATACAAAAATCACACACAACATACAAAAAAATAATAAATAACATAACATACTAATCATCTTTTGAGGCAACATACAAAAATATATGCAAAATAATAACAACATACATATTGAGGAGATAGAAGGTTAGGCGAGTTAAATGGGTGATAGAAGGTTGACCCAAACTCGCATTTTAATTGCTTAGGATTATTCAGTTCACTAATTTTGACCCGAACCCATGAAGCATAGATCCATACCCATTATTATCGTGTTATGCTCATGTCGAGTCCTGAAATTGACACTCACACCTAAAAAAAAGTAGTTTTTGAGTCGGTTATGCGATTAGAGATCAAATTTCTGTTAGATATGTATAAGTACAAAATATTAAAAAGTTAAACATGTATAAGTACTAATGATTTTAGTATGTGATGCGGACGGAAGCTCACAAAGATGAAGAGAAGACACAAAGTCGTAAAAACGATGCTTTGGAAAAGGGATTAAATCTCAAAACTTAATAATAATTCAATCTCCCTAAAAATAATAGTAAAATAACTATGGGTAAGACCAAACTAAAAGTCACAACTTAATTAGAAAACATTAAAAGATAAATCGAATAAAAGACTCTTCACAAATCACTTCCTAAAATATGAAATAATATAAAATCCTAAAAGATATATCATATCTCCATCATTCTCTCCGGGTCGAGACGATTCGTCATCGAATCGGAAGGAGATTATCACTAGAATAATTGCTAAATCATGGAGGGGTGCGAGAAGGAAGAGATGGAAAAATAAAGTGAATATCAAAATAAATTTGAGCTAGATCAAAAGCAAAATATTCCATTTATGGTTCATAATTTCTCTTTATCACCCCGAAGCCATATAATAAGGGATTTCCACGATCTCAATGAATCTTTTCATAGACTTGAAGATAATTAATAGTCCTGAAATCGCCTCCTTAAATGATGATATTTCCTTCTTAGTATTGAACAAAAAAAAATCCTGGCTAAAGATCATGTTGCATGACCTCATGCATATGGCAATTCTCAATTTCATTAGCAAAAATTGGTGGTCTGCCATAACCACAAGCATCCTCGTCAATTTCGGCGGTTTTTCGTAGTCAACCATTGAAATTGTATCGTCACCTTCTATATCAAAGATAAGTGGCCCATTATAACCACCAATATCCTCGTCAAAGTTTGGAGGCTTGTCGTAGCCAACCCCATGATAGTGTGGTTGATTTCTTCATAAAAATTGGTGGCTCATTATAGCCATCATCAACGTCACTAGAGAATAAAACATCCATGCCCGTGGAATAGATTTCCAATGGGATGAACTGGGTCACAATATCGTAGACAACCTCACAACCTGCAAAAATACATTTTCCCACAAGTCTCTTGATTTCTCGAAATTGGATGCGCACGATATGAAATTGTTTTGTCAGCAAGTCAATATGCTGATGGATCTGTGCGGTGTCGTTCATACGTTGTGGACTCGGTCTAGACAACATGGTTCAGGGAGCGTAGACTGATCTCTGATACCAATTGATGCAAACGGAAGCTCACAAAGATGAAGAGAAGCACACAAAGTCGTATATGTTGTGCAAAACGTAAAAAACGATGATTTGGGAAAGAGATTAAATCTCAAAATTTAATAATAATTCAACCTCCCTAAAAATAATAGTAAAAACAACTATTGATAAGACCAAACTAAAAGTCCTAACATAATTAGAATATTAAAAAGATAAAGCAGAACAAAAGACTCTAGACACAAATCACTCCCTAAAATATAAAATAATGTAACTAAAAAAAGATTGAAAGTATTTCTAAGTTAATGATTTAGACGAACAATAATTTATGGTTCGGTTCTAGAGATTTAATTGTGGGATCTTCGAATTTCGAGACGGCTCGGAAATTTCTAGACCAATTGTCCCGTGCACATCCTTATCGAACATCCCCTATTATAAATTATAAAATATCTCATACTCAGAGTATTATTTACATGCTAGATGTAAATTTATGACATCATTATCACAATATTCGTGTATTAATGTTGAGATGAAACAAAATTTAGAATAAAAGATAATATGTCATATTAAGATGCTCTTTACACTATTTCCAAAATCATCTTGAAGTAAGTGGGATCAATATTGATCATGAACCATCCAAAATATAAAACTAGTCCGTAAAAGTTAAGAATTGGTTACTAATTATTAGAGGTGGCAAAATTCAACCTGTCCGCACGCCTTGCCCAAAATTAACTTTGATTGGGCGGAGTCGCAAAATTTTAGGCCCCAAAAAGTTGTGCCTATTTGGCCCAAATGACCCTACGGCCAAGCTAGCCCGACTTTTTGGGCCTGTCAATTTTTATACCCGTTTGTATGCATGGGCTGGGTTGAGCCAATCAATTTTGTGGCCCGACCAAAATCGGGCCAAGGCTTGACACGGTCCGAAATTTTGCAAAAGCTCAACGGGCTCGGGCCGGGTTAGTCCGGCCAGCCCATTGCCATCTCTACTAATTTTCATCGAAATAATTTTCCTAAATAATTTCAAATATATCTTACTCTTAAGAAAAGTCAGTATTGCTAATAATATTAAATGATACGTACAACAATTATTGATTCACCGTCACTATAAGAAAAAAATCGGTTTACCTACAAAAATATGTAGGTAACTATTAAGATAATTGTAAAGTCTAGACAAAATCATTGTAGGTAGTATCATTGTAGGTAAATATTTGCCTACATAATGTAAAATTGTTGGTAAATGCCCACAAAGTATTTTTGTTGTCAGTAAATTTAAAAACTATCGGTGATCTCGTCGATAATTTGTTGATATAATTTGGGGAATTTTTTTCTCGATATATTCTTTAAGTAATCGCAAAATTTAGTGATAAAATCATTTTTATCGGTAAATTCACGTGAAAATTGTAAACTGGAATTTTCTTGTAGTGTGTATTAATTCTTTTAGACAGAGAATTCGAAAGACATGTATAGTGAATATTTAGTGGCCACAAATAGAGATGTCAAATGGGTCTCGGCCCGTCGGCCCAGACCATATAAACCGAAAAAAGAGGGTTAGGGTCGAATTATTTTAGTCCGTTTAAATTCGGGCCTTTTTTTGGCTCGGACTGTTTAGCCCAATGCCCTAATGTTTTTCCTAAAAAGAGTATATTATTTTAATGTTATATATCTAGTTTATTACATATTACCTATTACTAAATGTATTTTTTTTGTTCAAATCCACATCCCCCCATCTTTATAGATTTGAATATATAATTTTTAAAAATTATGACTTATATTCATGTGAGTAATTAAAAAAAAATATTACTTCCTCCTATTCAAAATAAGTGTATTTTTAGAAGAAAAAAAACACATATATTAATAATTTTGTTAAATACCAATTATACCCTTAGTTAATCATAAATGTTACTATGCAACAAACAAATATATATCGTAAAATAATAAATTTAAGGGTAACTTGGGAAATATTTTTCTCACTAGCACTGAAAATTTGAAAATGACATTCTTTTTGAAAAAAAAAATCATGTGCTAAAAAGAAAATTATTATGAATAGGAGGGAGTAATATTTTCTATTTTATATGGGTATATAATACTATATTTTATTATTATAGTTTTATTTTTAAAATTTACATCATTAAATTATTTTTATAATTTTGTTAATGTTGTGTAATTATATACTGTGCATGATTTTTTTACAATGAATACTTTAACTTAAAATGTTAAACTTAAATATTATATGTGTTGGGATTTAAAGTTTTAGATTTACATATATAATTTTTATTTTTTATGAGTTACAGTTCAATAATGGCCCATTTAGCCCGAAGTTCATTGGGGTTAGTGTTAGGTTAAAATATTATCAGCTCGTTTAACCTAAAAACCTTTTAGCCTAATGCCCGTTATGATTGGCCCCAAACCGTTTAAAGTCAGCCCATTTAACATCTCTAGCCAAAAACAGTCAAACACATAAATACTCACTGACTGATTATGGTAATTTTTTATGTCATCGAGTCAACATTAACTTGTATTTTATCGCTAACCATCGATAATTACAATTTGCAAATAAATTCTTGCCACTCTTAAGCTTGTGAAAATATATCATTATTTAATATATATGAGACAAAATAATCATCATAATTTTTCAACTTGTCACGATTATATTCTTTACTCTTGCAGAATCAATTTTCCAAAATTTGTGTATACCAACCATATGTAATTAAAGGGCATGGAAAATTTAATTTACAAATTGAAGTTGAAAGGTTTTTTTTGTCGAACGATAGAATTTTATTATAACAACTCAAAAATTAAAATTACAACTACAATCGTAGCCAACGGGCTAAGAGGCGACAAGATTAACTAAGAGTTGGGGAATTGGTAAAACCAATTGATTCACATGGACTAAAAACTACCCACCCCAAACTAACCACTCCACGAGACTTGAAAGACTCCTTAAAGGAGACTGTAACAAACCAGAAAAAAATTAAAATCGGGCACGAGCAACCACTACATACTGCAGAATAGAAAAAACTGACCCGCCTACGAGTTTCGCAAATCAACCGAGAAAAGAAAACACAAACAAAATAAGAAAACAACAGCTATACTAACAAACTAGAGGAAAAAAATAAAAAATTGCCTCTCCCTCTCCCAAATCTACTGTCGCAGCCCATCGTCTTCTCCGCTCCGAGACACCTCCGTGTAGCTCCGACTCGCTCTTGCCTTGGACCAAAAATTCCGACCACCTTCATACGCCCAAGGGACCGCCATTTGGTATCTCTCCAATAAAAACATGGAGGGGAGGGGAAGGAGGGAGGGGGGAGGGGGCGGCATTTGTAATGGGAGAAGGAAGGGAAAAAGTGCTAAGGTTTTTTTTTTTTTTTTTTTGGGGGGGGGAGGGGTTAGAGAATGGGGAGAGAAAAAGGTTAGAGAGAGAGAGAAAATAACTCTCGTCCCTCTGTCCTTTTTATCTCTCAAACTCTAGCCACTTTTACTCTTTCATTTTCTTCCTATTTTTCTTTAGTAATTAGTTTCAATAAATTTGTCCCTAGTAGGTGGCTTTTTCTTTTCAGTAAATAAATGTGTCCCATTTGTGTGATTTTATTCAGAAGATTCAGATGAGTCATTACTTGAAGATATACGACAGAAGCGAGATCAAGTTCTTTGAAACGTGTTTTATCCAGCGCTTCGTTGCGAAGTTCTGAATCTATGAATTAGTTAGATCTATTTAGGTTTAAACATTCTATTTTAAATTTGTATATGTCTACGATCTTATAGGGCTTGCAATTAATTTTATATTTGATGTTATAATCAGTCTAAGTTTTTTATGCTTAATGAATGAAAGTCATTTGTAACTAAAAAAAGAAATACTTAAGTATTCAATTGAGAAAAAATTGTTGCCACACTGGAAGCATATAATAAAAGCATATTTGGGCCATTTTTATAGGGATCTGTCATTAACAAATAATTGGGAGATTATCAATGTTCTGGTCTGGAGACACGAGGTACGGGCCCACTAACGTTTGGGCTTTAGATAAATACTGTGTGGCCCAAAATATATAGTTGCTGCATATGCATTTGCTTTTGTCCCCCGACTCATTTTCTTTCTTTCAATTTCCATTTTCTACTATAAATCCAATACATTTTGTCCCTTTTAATTTACCATAATGAAGAAATTAACTTAAATTTAATATATTCATCAAATATTTAAGGAAAATTAAATGTGAATTACAAAAAAAAACACTTCAATGATAATAGTAAATTTAATAACTATACTTTAATTTCATGAAATTAATTGAGCTAACTATGTGATTCCTATATATCAAATTATTATTTCTTTTTCACAACATTTCAAAACAAGAATTATTTTTAAAAATATTTTTCACTTAGACCAACTCCAAAGACTACTCCAAAGTAGAGTAGTCTGCCGCCCAAAACCCCAACATCGCGCCAATAATGGTGCTATTTTCTTGAAATGAAAGGTCAGCGGCGCCACAAATGGCGCCGCACCTTGTTCATGCGCTATTATTTTTTTTTTTTGTTAAATTTAATTTTTTTAAAATGCATTTTTATTAATTAGAAATTAGTAGAAAATAATATTAAAACCAATTCAATTGCATTATAATTTTTCAAAATATGGTATGTTTAGATAATACTATAAAATTTAAAATACTACACACAAAATTATAAATTTTACATAAAATACATTACAAAATACTGAAACATAAAATTTCATTATTTTTTTTTTATTTTTTTCAATTTGATTAATTTTGAAAATAAAAAATAAATAAATTTTACAATAAAAAATTACTCATAAAATTTTATATAAGTAAAATAATAAAAATTAAAATAAAAGAAAGAATTTTATGGAATATTCTTTTTTAGTGCAGAAAGTAGTGCAGAGTCTTTGGAGATGAAATGTAAATTTTGCGCTAAAGTAGTGCGGTTCTCGCACCAAAATAGTGCAGAGAATCTTTGGAGATGGTCTTAAAGTAATGATTTGACATCATAATCTATTGTCCATTATTTTTAGTGATGAAATATGAAATACACATTGTTTTATTATTTTAGTATTTATCTAAAACTCTATAATGAGTCGAAATGGTCATGTCTAATTTTAGAATGGGAAAAATATAAGCTTAGAGGAACCACGTGTAACGGTGTAATGCGATACGCCCTAATGTTATGATTTGTTTAATACTCTCAAAATTTAATTGTTTATAATAGAAAAAACAAACCAAGTAAAGTCGAATATATTGTTGTTTAAGCATATTTGAACTTTTATCAAACTTGAAAAATATAAGAGCAAATGAGGCAAATTACCCACTTGGGATAGGTGATAGAGTTTTTGACATGTAGGATAAAAACATAGTTTTCCCCACTTTTGGTGTTCTTTTACCACAATACCCTTGGCGCTTTAAATGCAAGCCTTTAATATGTATTTCTCTCTCTTGAAATTAAATACTCCCAATACATAACATACGTGAGCACTCCCTTCTTTTTTGCTCTTCATTTTTTCTATCTCTTCTTCACAAAATATCAAGAAGTTATTTTTGTGGGCTTTCATCAACAAAATCGCACCAAAAAATCGAATAACAAGGTAATGTTCTTCTCCTCCTAATTAGTTAATCTTGTTTAAATCGTTCAAGACCAATATATTTGCAAAATATGTGAAGTGTTTTGCGAAAGGAAAAATTTTCTGCATTTATGAAACACAATGCACGATATCGTGTCATATATTAGGCACGATATCGTGCCCCGATATATTAGACACGATATCGTGCCTTTATTAGACACGATATATCGTGTTGTATATTAAATGCGATATCGTGCCCCGTATATTGACACGATATCGCATTACCTAATATATATGGCACGATATATCATGTCTAATAAAGGGCACGATATATCGTGTGTCAATAAAGGCACACGATATCGTGCCTCAAAAAAAAGGGCACGATATATCGTGCCCCCCAAAGACAAAACATACGCCTTTTATGTGTTCTTGCATTTATCAATATTTTTCTTTGTATATAGATGAACTCTCGCTATCTTGTTGTTCGATTTGGTGGTCATTGGGAAGGTTTAGAATATAAAAGTGGTGAAGAAGAAGTTGTACATATTAAACCGGGCAAAATGAATTATAGTGAAATATTGGAGGTTTATGGTGTTGTTGAGTTGATAGGGGTGTATACGATTGTATAATGCATGTTATTGTAGATATTTTTGGAAACAAACTTGGGAAGTTAAAGTTGAAAAACGATGATGACATTGAAATCTGCGTTTGGGAACACCGAGTTACCAGTTGTTTTTGTAACACCGAAAAGAAAAACGATGGGTGAGACTAGTTCGCATAAATGTATTGGGAGGTCGATCAGCATAATCGAGTTGAGAACGTTGAAAGTCAACAAGGTGTTGGTGGAAGTTTTATGCAACTAATGGCTAGTCGAATGATTTGTCGGTGATCATTGGGCTAATTACAACTACATGCAACATCTTGGTTTTCAACAATACGGTTTACCGCAAATCAATCCATATAGTCATGCGGTAAGGCCTAGTGGAGCACCTTTTATGCATATGAACAATGTTCCAATTATTGATCATCGCGCGTCCACTAGCACCTACGATTAATGTTCCAAATATCAATTGTCCCAGGACTGGTATAAGGCCAAGCAATGAAGATGGCTATTATCCTGATATGGGTTGTGATAATACTTCGATGTTAATTGTGATAATACCGATCTTTGATGTTGGTTGTGATAATAATGACATTAATTATGGTGCAAACTACAGTCCAAATGATTTTGGTGAGAACTACACCTGCTTTGGTGATGTTGGTACCGACGTTGAAGCTAATAATCAATTTGAAAATGACCAAAGAACGTCTTTGAATTTGAGGAATTTTATGAGTGGAGACGTGAAGCGGAAGAAGTATTTCCGTGAAAACCAAAACCAAGATGTAGTAGAAGTGCGAGGTGCTAACTTACATCCGATATCCATAGAGACAATATGGGCGAAACAATAGTGCCCACAGGACGAAGTTGGGTGATTCTGGTACACACTCTCGCACCTTTCGGTTCCTCGAGGAACCCGCTTTGGGTTGGAAGCATCCTGGTGGGACATTGCGCCAAGGAGCAACATACATGAGCAAAACTCAATTGGATATCGCACTAGGCATGTATCACCTTGAAAATCAAGTCGAGTATCGAGTTGAACGCTCGGATAAGACTCGTTTTCATGCAATATGCAAGTATGAACGATGCCCTTTTCGAATGCGTGCATATGGAAAGGATGGTATTTGGAGAGTAGGGAAGTTTGACAAGCACCAAGGATGTGGGTTAAATTTGAATGACAACGCATCTGGCGGGTGCATTCTAAAGTAGTAGGTGCGTATTTTGCATCTAGATTACTAGTGGAACATTCTCAAGCGCTCGTGCAAGAGATATGATAGTGGAGTTGGAATCGCGACATGGGCTTAAAATGAGTTATAATGTTGCGTTGAGTGCAAAGCATCATGCCTTTGGGTTGATATATGGAGATAGCAACAAGTCATTCAATCTAATTAGATACTTACACATGTTGAATTTAACGAATCCGGATCGGTAACTAGATGGAAGTCGGATAATTTTAATAGATTCAAGTCGTGTTTTTTGCTTTGCATGCATCAATCATCGGGATTCCCGAACAATGCCCGACCAGATTATTGTGATTGATGGAACACACCTTAAAAGCGCAAATACTGGGAATATTATTTGTGGCGTAAACAAAAGATGGTAATGAACAGATTTTCCCACTTCTTTGTTAGAATCGGGGATGTTGAAAACGACGATTCTTGGACATGGTTTTTGAGAGAGTTGAGAGATGCTTATAATTGCCCTCGTGATCTCTGATTGTTTCGATCAAAGACAAGAGTATCGATAATGCCATAAAAGCGAAAGATACCCGGAAGCATCACATGGGCTTTGCACTCATCATTTGCAAAGTAATTTGGCTCAATACGGTCAACATATAGTAGCAATGTTTAGGAATGCAAAGATATTCATACCCGTGAAGATTATGATAAGTATTTTAAAAACATAAAAGTTGCTTTAGTGAGACGGGTGCGTTTAAGAAGTTAGAACGTGCGAGGGGAAGACAAATGGTCTCGAGTTAAGTGTCATGTCCGGCGTTATGGGTTCATGACATCAAACTCACCGAGAGCTTCAATAGTCGGTTATTATGGGCCGTAAAGTTACCTGTTTGTTAAATGGCGAGTGTGCTCGGACTATTATTGAAAAGTGGTTTTATGAACGACGACCGCTGCTATTGATAAAGATCAAGAGCTAACACTTGAAGCAACCAAAAGATTAAATGATGCAATTGAGATAGGTCGTAGAATGGATGTACAATGTCTTAGTAATGTGAAGTACAAGGTGAAAGATGGAACAAAAACTTATTTGGTTGACTTATCCCAAAACGTCACGGTTTCGAGAATTTGAATATGAATTGATGCCTTGCGCCTTGCTGCGAGCAATTAGGTATAAAGAAATTTAAAATTTGTATCAATATTTTCACATAATTCGTTCAATATTTTCAAATAATTATTTGTTTATTTGTGCAGGAAGGCGAATCTCAATATCTATTCATTTGCTGCCCATTATTATAAAAATGAAAATCTTCAAAAATGTGGGCGGGTGAAGTTTTACCGTTCGATCCGAGTGAATGGGTTCTACCACAAGAGGTGCGAGACTTAGTATGCAACCCTCCAAATAACCCGAGATAAGCGGTCGTCTGAAACAAAGTAGAGTTCATTCCGCTTGTTGAATCATCAAGTAATTGTTCACGTAAGAGTCAAATTTGTTCAAGGTGTGGGAGTGTTGGCCACAATTGCATCAAATGCACTATGTCATTGTCGCTCGATGAGCACGAAAGTGCCTCGGTGACACAAAACCGGTCCTTCGAGACAAGTGCGTAGTAAGAAGAAATGTGGAATATGCCGAAGCGAGATGATCATACACCATAGAAAATGTCCGAGACGTCCGGATGATGAAAATTAGGGAAAAGTTTATTTCAAATGTAACACTATTTTCTAGAAAAACACACTAAGAGCTGAAACTCAGTAGTCTAAATGTGTTAATCATGTCAGTAGTGCCCTTTATAGTACGATGTATGGCACGATATATCGTGCCTAACATAGGGCACGACATTACGTGCCAACTATATAGGGCACGATATCGTGCCAAATATAGGGCACAATATATCGTGACTTATATAGTTGGTACGTAATATCGTTACTTATATAGTTGGCACGATATATCGTGCCCTATATAGTTGGTACGTAATATCGTGCCCTATGTTTGGCATGAAATATCGTGCCTCTATATTTGCCACGATATATCGTGCCAACTATATAAGTCACGACATATCGTGGAAAATATAGGGACACAATATATCGTACAACTATATAAGTCACGATATCGTGCCAATTGTATAAGGCACGATATATCGTGCCCTATTATATAAGTGGCACGATATATTTTGCCCATTGTAGTTTTGTTGTTTTGTTTTTGTTGATTTCTTATCTGCTAATTGTAACTCTTTAATTTAAAGAATTCTTGTTTTTTAAACAAAATGAATATTTAATTTAAATAACTCAAAATATTTAGAAGATATACAACAATATGTACTACAACTCCCAAGTACTACTATCAAGATCTTATCTAGTAAACTTGTATTCAAGTATACCTGCGCACAAAAGACTCCATGGACCAGGATTACCCCATCCTGAGATATGTGCCGGACAACCCGACCAACTCATCCAGCTCCTCTGTCCGGGAGGAATCTCCTCCATGGTCGCTGGTCATATACTTTGTCGCCAGGATCCGTACCATGCATACGACTCCATATGTCTTTGTATGGAATCCTACACATTGAAAAATGTTTATAGGTTAACAAGTATCATTTATTAATTTTACAAGAAAATGCGAGACACATAATAAATAAACTAACCGAAAATGTCGTAGATACAATCCTATAAGTTCCCACTTGATTCTCATGAGGCACAACCCCAAGAAACGGGGATCGGATAGTAGTGGATAGATATGCATTTATATGATGTCTAAATGAAAGAAATCGATATTAATCGATAAAATATTCATCAACTAAATAATGCAAAAGAAACTTACATCATTTTCCAACTCTATCTTTGGATCCGCCATTTCCTTAAAAAATGATGGCCCAACAAGGTACATAAGCCCCACGTTCCTCCCGCAATTGGACCCTTAAATATTAAGACAGTGGAATATAAGATGTTAATACTAAGACGATAACCGAGAAACGGCATCATCGACTCGTGTCTCCAATCGAGCGAATCGCTCCTCGTGCGTCTCTCGAATTGGGTAATCTTCTCGCATAACACCCCGCATCGGTGCCGCAAGATATCCGTCGCGCCAACTCACGAGATGGATCATCACGAGTATCCTGGCGGATTGATGGATCATCGCGGCATACTGCCGTGGACAAATGGATCAACAGTGCATCCGCCGCCCGGTGATGTGTCATATGTCCCCATCATCTGGGCGCTTCTCCCTCCTATCGAATCGTAGGAGTAGCAGCGTGTCGGTCTCAAACGGGTCTACCTCTCCCCTCCGCCCGCGCTCTGTCTTTGCCCCCAGGAAAGACCTTTACCGCCCGCGCTAGATAGGGGCTTGGTCGTCGAATCTGACACTCCTCTCCGCGATAGGGGTTGGGGTCACCGCGAATCTGTACTCGTAGCTCGCCTCTCTCTCCTACCCCTCCCACAAGACTTTAAAAACCTAAGTTCTCCCGGGATGAACGAGAGGACCTAACAAAATAACTAGATCATCGACTCCCTCTATATATATCTCTGTTGGAGCTCCTTCTCGGTCGGATCGATATCTCACGACACACTAAAGCATGTAAATAATATAAATAAATTAATTAATAAAAAAATAAATTAATTATTAAATAAATAAATAAGTAAACACCGTTAATACATACCGTGTCAAAGAAAAAAATTTGTCATGTTAATAGCGGTCTTGAAAACCTCCAACGAAGGCACCTAGCAATTGGGTGTCGGATACTCAGTCGCCCAGGCATTACCCGCAGGCGAGGTATCGCCTCGAATGCCCAAATCTGTGAGAACATTGATAAGAATGAAAAATAAGATTTTTAAATATTTAAAAACTAAGTACAAATATAAATAAAATAAAAACATATACGTGCACAAGAGCATAAGTGGCCCCATAAAAATGATAAGCGGTGGCGATATCTCTAGGTGGAACGCCCTTATATATCGGCCGGTGGCGAACATCATGCAGTCACCGAATATAATGCATCAATATCTCGAAAGGAGTATTTCCCCCGAAACGCCCCACCGTGCATCGCCCTCGATCAAAACCACAAACCAACGGTCCATCTGCGGTCAGTCGGCCATCGAAACACAAGATTCATGTAAAAGGCAAATAACACACCTTCGCCACCTTCCAGGGCATCATCCGTGAGTCACGGAAGGTGCCAACAAAGAAATAAATCGGCGTAAATGCGGCGTAACCCGGTCACCCTTGCCAATACCGCCTATATATACCAATCTCGGGTACCTCAAAATCACCGTTAGGGTCAAATGTGGACCACGAAAATCGCAATCCCGATATCATAGCAAAATCACGCCGAGAGAAATCGATAGTCCGCTCTCCGATGTGGAACCAACACTCCGATTCCGGAGCGTCCCGCACACGCACCTCCATCGCAACTAATGCATGCAAGGTCGCATTACAACCGCTCCGTCATACCCAAAATCCATAAAATATCCGAAAGCCGAATGTCTAAACCGACTATATAAATCATCATCGATCTCCATCAACTCATCTCTCGATGGTCAATAATATTCGATCGAACGTATCCCGCGATGTGGGCCTCTCGATGATATGAGGTCTCTTCCATTATGGACCGACCTACAACAATTAATAAATTTTAATTTATTAAGATGAATTGTTGAAAAATTGCGAATCAGTAGTGAAAAAAAAAAGATGTGGGACAATATGGATATGGATATCTAGGCACGATATAGGCAAAGAATACATGGAAAGAATACAAAAAAATCCTGGGAGCACGATATCGTGCAAGATTTACCTGGCTCGATATCGTGCCCATTATACCTAGGGTTGAGAGCACGATATAGTTCAATTTATAACTAGGGCACGATATCGTGCTAGGTATAAACGATATCGTGCCCGTTATACCTAGATGCGATATGCGGCACGATATCGCACTCCAATTATAACAAGGCACGATATCATGCCGCTTCATCTTCTACATCAAATTGCGCCGCACGGCGGCTGCTACACCAAGTCACCAACATCCAACAATAACCCAACACACAAATTTATCAAACTTATTCACAAATTTATCCAACAATAACCCAATTGATAAACCCTAAACACCAAAATCGAACACTAAAAATCCTAAATCAATGAACCTAACATAAATAGATTTTAAAACTTAAAACCCAAAATCGCGATTTATATGCTTACCTTCGGAAGGGACGGGCGACGGCGGGAGGAGATGGTGCGGAGGCGGCGGCGATTTGAAGCGGCGGCGGCGAGCGGCGACTTTAGCGGCGGAGCGGAGGAGGCGGAGCGGTCGGCGTCGACGGCACGATTGAGTCCATGTTCTTCTCTTATTGGCACGAAAAAATGGGGGTTGGTACTTCTTCTTCTTCTTGTAGTCGCACGAAAACGGGGCCTTTTTTCTTTCTTTTTTTTTTGATTTGTTGGGGCACGAAATGGGGATGGGAATGGATGTTTGGTTTCTTATACGGTTTGTTTTATACGGTTTCTTATACGGTTTTGAATGGTATAATAATGATTTAAATTTCAAAATTCAAAAATACCAACTTAAAGGAGGGATAATTTGGTCAATTTGGGTAGAAAAGAAGTTTTTTATCTTATTGGGTAGAAAAGAATACCCACTATCCATAGTGAGTACTTTAAAAATTCTCCCAAAATATAATGGTTGTATTTGGTTCAACTATTAAACAATTCGAGTTTGAACAAGCTTTTAGCGAACGGAAAAGCAGTCATCAAGAATTTGATATTTTTACATGTTTTATTATTCTTTCACTAATTGAGTCGAGCTTTACATTTTATCGGACAAAAAGTGTGTTCAAACTGAATTTATTGCAATCCCAAACCGAACTTTTCTTTCCGCCTTAAACTTGTAGAAAATAAAATAAAATAAAATATATATTAAAAATCACCACTCATCTTCAGACACGTGTCCATCTATGCAGCACTTTTGGTGATTAAAGAATTGATAGCATTAACAACCAAACCTAAATCAAGTAGTAGCTGTCTTAAGCACAATGATTAAGTTATATTAAGGTGACAACTCACTCCCATAATACAACGATAAGACAACATTAAAACACAAATAATCCACTAAATAAAGCAATATAACATCAATTTGATCCCCGTTCGTGTCTCATGCATGTTTTCTTAACACCAATCAATGCCCTATTTGACCCTACTCAATTTGTTCCACTTTCTTAAATTCAAGTGCCACCAGAGAATCTTTTCAAGTTCAAATGATAAATTGATTGTAACGTCACCAAAAAGATTCGTAATTTTTTTTAAAGAAATCTGGGTTTTGAATGCATTGGGACAAAATCAATCATGTATTTGTGAGTCCCATGTACAGTCTCCAACTCTAATGAACATGATTAGAGTATGGGTGGTGAAATGAAATCGAAATTGGGTTTTAAATTGAAACCGAATCTGTGATTCACGGGAATGTTGGCTGTTAATGGATTCAAAATTGAAACCGAACCGTGTAGACCGATTTAGTTAATTGGTCTAAAAACATTGAATCGGCGGTTTCGATCATCGGTTAGAACCATTGATAGAAGTGTGGTGAAACCGTAAGCGGAGCCGCGGTTTTTTCAAGGTTAGACTAATAATTTTATTTTTTTGGTAAACATATGCTAGAAAAAATGTTAAATATATTTTTTGGTAAATTATTATTTTTTTGGTAAATATTTTAAACCAAATGTTGTAAGAAAACTATGTGAACTTTTATTTATCTATACTCTAATAAGTATATATAGACATTTTAATACTATTATTAACATTAAGTATAAAGCGCAAATGAATATTAAGCCCCCAAATCTTTGTCTTTCTTTTTCCTTTTTTTATCTTATATTGATAAACCATTTTAGAAAAATCAAAAAATTATTAATAGATAAACAAATGGTTCCGATTAAAACCGAAATCAGAACGGTAAAGGAACTGGGTCCCAAACCAGAATCGGAACCGTAGGTTCCGATTTTGGAATCGAAACTGTTGACGGAACCGTGTGGCAATGGTTTCGGTTCCTATTCCCTCAAAATAAGGAACCGAAACTGGCGATTCCGGAACCATGGTACCCCAAGATTAGAGTAGAGCTAAATGAGTTATGCCTGATAAGTTCAATAAAAAGATCGGATCGAGCTTCATGGGTTCGACCAGCCCTGCTCCAAAAATAGCGACACAACCACTATTTACCCAAGATGTCCCGTTTTCCAACTCTAGACTAGAGCTAGCAATTTCTAGTTCGATTGGACTAGCTTGTTGATAGGGTCAAGTTCAACTACATTTATATAGGTTTAAAATAGACTAGGCCTTCTTTAACTCGATCTAAGAGGCACGACTGGGCCAATATAAGTTAGGTATAAAAATGGGGTGTGGGTTGAAAAAGAGACAAGGAAAATGGTGACACGAACAAACTAGACCAACCAGGTTCAACTTTTTGTATTGGTCCGATGGGCTCAATTCCGTCTAGCCTGCCCCGATCATTTGCCGGCTCTAAATATGATTCTTTTGATTGCCTGATATAAGAAAAATGAGAAAATTTATGATCAATTCATGGGTGGAGGCTTTGTGTAAGTCGAATATGAATTGAAGTGGAATAACTCAATTTTCTAAACAATTTATTACTATTACTAATTAACCATATAAAAGTATTTAATTTTGATTCATTATGTTAACGGGTCACGTTCGAATAAACTCTTAACAAGTAGAGCAGCAAGCAATTTGATTGATTTTCAACGTACGAATTCATAATTATTGGATGTTGAAGATTATTGGAAAAACACATGATAAAAGTCAATGTTTTGTGATACTTGAGTTGACCGATTCTAGTCATAGAATTCCCCAATAAAGTAATTTTTGTTCTTTTTTTTTATCAACTAAAGTAACTTTTTTTTAATGAAAAAATAGTCATTCTATTTCGATCAATAAAGCTTTCGTATATTTCCTCAATAAAATAATAATAATAATAATAATAATAATAATAATAATAATAATAATAATAATAATAATAATAATACTTCCGCATAAGAAATTAAAAATGATAATGGGTGGGATCACTGGGATGGATCTAGTATTGGACATACTATCCCCATACTAGAGTCCCATCCAAAATACTATGTTCGCACAATTCTCCACTTTAGGTATATATCTAGAAATGGGATGGAGAATCTCCGTTCAAAGAATAGAGTCCCCGCAAAGAATCAATTTTCCATTTTATAAATAAATTACGTAAAACAACCAATAACTAAAATAAATAGAAATAATAAATCTCTAATTTGTGAAAGATCAAATAATGAGAACAAATTATTTAGTTTTTAGAATTGCTAAAATATATCATTATAAATAGAAATAATATATATTCGTGTAATGGGATTAGCTCATGAATTCTCGTTTTATCTGACAAGGGATGGGATGTAAGGTGAATATAAATACCATCTAACATTCCCAATTTTAGAGAAACATAAAATTTTCATCTCCATATCATTCCCGAATTAATTGAAGATTCATTATTCCATTTTATATGAGTACCAATGTAGATGGTTCCACGCCAGATTTTGCCTCTTGACTTTTAACTGTTAAAGAAAGCATAACCAATTAATTAATGGGAAATTTTTTAGTACCCACCAACATAACAAAACTCTTTTCTACCCGAATTAACGAAATTGCCCTTCTTTAAGTTGAGTGTTTTTTGAATTTTGAAATTGAATGACAAGTCAAAACCGTATAACCCTCCCCCAATACCGTATACTACACCCACTCCAAGACAAAATAGGTGTAAGCAAAAAGTAACAAAAAAAAAAAAAAAAAAAGAACACAAACATATCATGCACACATCCACATGTTAGGGTTTTTAGGGTTTAGAGTTTTCTAATAAATTTTCGGTATTTTGGATGTAATGTTGGATTTTTTTGTTCGAAATCTTTAGTGGTTGGTGTATGAATGTTTGATTTTACTTGATAATATGCATGAATGTTGTTTGTTGATGTTTGTGTTGTAAGATTTGGTGTGTTGAGTTAGAAATGGGATCGGCGTAATGTTGGATCTTTTTTCAAATCCCCTGGTTTCCTTGGCACGATATAGTGAAGAAGACAAAGAGATATGGGCACGATATCGTACCACAGGCTTTATTTTGAGGCTTATTTTGGCACGATATCGTGCCACAACTTATTTTGGCACGATATATCGTGTCGTAGACTTATTTTGCACGATATTGTGCCAAAATATTTCACATGTTTTGTAAATATGTTGGTCTTGAACAATTTAAACAAGGTTAAGTAACTAAAAGGAGAAGCAACATTACCTTGTTATTCGATTTTTTGGTGCGATTTTGGTTACGAAAGATCACAAAAAGAACTTCTTGAAATTTTGTGAAGAAGAAGAAGAAGAAAAAAAATGAAGAAAAAATGAGGACAAACGTATGTATGTATTTATTTCACAAGAGAGAGAAATACATATTACCTACTTTAAAGGCTGCATTTAAAGCCTCAAGAATATTGTGGTAAAGAACCCCAAAAGTGGGTAGAAAACTATGTTTTTATCCTACATGTCAAAAAGTCTCTCACCTATCCCAATTGGGTAATTCCACCATTTGCTCTTAATTAATGTACCATAAAATGTTTAGTACATAATACAAGGATATACTATTAGCAATTAACAAATTAATGCTTATCATCCACTACAAAATTTATATAAAATAAATGAACGGAAACCTCCATCAATTCCATAATACTCCATTGCTCATTCTTACATTCATGGTCATTCGTCCAACAGGATACTTAAATATTATCACTTTTATAGTTTTATATGGTAAATAAACACAATAAATTATCAATATTATCAGTTTTCACATTTATGTGTAACACCAATGGCGATTTTCGCACTTAGGGGACTAAATTTTTATTGTTGTCAAGACTGCACGGATTTTGCGCTTTGTCATGTGGAGCATCTCGATTAAGGATTTTTTGACGTGATTCGGTCACATGCATGATATACTTTTTATTTGTGCACTTTTTGATTAATTTCAAATAATTTCATGTGGGCAAAATTGTAATATAATTTTTCAGCATAATACTTAATAATTTTGAACTACGCATATGAAATTAATCAAAATGTGCACAAAATAGCAGACCGCCCAAGAAAAAAGTTCTTAAAATGACAAAAATGCCATATTTTGAATTTAAAAGTTTGCCCCCACTTTTATACATAAAAAGTACCACAAAATGTTCTATTTGGTTCGTGATTTGTGGTTGGGGACATGGAATCAATAATTGGTTCGGATATATTTTATTTTACATAAACTTGTTAGGGATATACATTTTGTTTTTCAGTATATATTTCATTTATACTTAAAACAAAATAATGAAATATTAAATCATCACACACACACAAAAATTGAAGTACACAGTAATTGAATATAGGGGTGACAATCTCGACACGGCATACGAACCCGACTCAATTCTATGAGAGAAATCAAGGTTGAACCTAAACACGGAAATATATGACTAACACGAATGGATGCTATGTAACCAATTTATCTAAAACGTAGTTATTTTCACTACAAGAAAATTTCAATTTACCGAAAATGATTTTGTTACTAAATTTTTTACAATTACCTCGAAATACCTATAGAATAAAAATATCATTTTTCCCCAACTTACATCGACAAATTAATTACCAACAGTTTTTTAATTACCGATGATTTATGTTAGGTATTTACCAACAATTTTAGATTCTATAGGTAAATAGTTACCTACAATTTACAATTTTCTTAATACTTACCTACGATTTTTACTCGCGATAAATTAGTTTTTTTCTTGTAGTGTTTAAATTTAATTAATTTTTGATATATTTAATCATAATCCGAAATCAACCTAAAACCAAACACGAAACCTGACCCGACCCGAATTGGCACCCCTAACTAAACACGTAGATTACTTACCATAAAAGGCTAACCGTATTTAGCTCGTGAAACAGAAAGTTGAGAGCTATAAATACAGAATACTTGTACGTTGATCAGCAGACGTCGGTAGGATGAGGCGCAGCACCTGATCAGCTTGTGGCCCATTCGTGCACCAGATATTAGACGTGCCTGCCTGATGTAACTTTCTGATCATCTTCACATCAATCACAATCCATCAGACCATTAATTTAATTGTACATATCAATCTGATGAAATCTGAGTCCTCTAACACACAAACACGCATTGGGAGATTCTTCTGATTAATGCTTTTGTCCGTGTGTTTTGTTTTGAGAGGTTTTTGTTTTGTATTTTAGTGGGAAAATTACTCTTGCTTTCTTAAATTCATTTGGGAGCTAGTGTGTGCTTTGTTCCCGTTTCATACTCCAAAAATCTTGAAATCCATCTTGAAGTATGATATGTGAATCGACTTGAGAAAAAGATAAGTAAACAGAGCTTTGATTTACCCTTGATTTTATGTTTTATGACCAAATAGGACAAGATTTTGCACAATTTTTCATAGTCAATTATAGGAACGACCATATGTCAAGGGTTAGTCTAGCAGTCTTGAAGTTGTAATTGCATCTGAAGGCCCTGAATTCAAATTTTGACTAAAGTAGTGTAACAACCCGATATTTAAAAGTTCAAGTAATTATATAAAAGAGCTATAAAAGAATATTTTTTATAAACACATAGTCTATAATTAAAATTTTTGCATCTAAATAAATAAAAAAAAATATTTTATATCCAGAAATATTTGTCCACTAAAAAATAAAACACATTACAATTACAATAGTTCAAAATCATCAATAAAATAAAGTTTTCCTAAAATTTTCAAATTAAATAAAAATCGTTGACTTCACATCCACCGCCTTCAATCATCTCTCGGGCTCCTCAACCTGAAAAGTTTTAATAAATATGGGGTGAGCTTTCAACTCGCTATGTGGGGACACGCTTGTCAAAATTAAATATATCAATAGGCGAAATCGTAAATATTCAACATGTAAGTTTTCCTCTATAATTTTCTTCTGACTGCCCAGTTAATAATTTTAGTACGGCTGGCTTAACCCGAGGATACTTTTGATCCCGGACCTATTTACGGTCCCTGACAACATGATTTCCTCTTTCCACGTTGCACATAAACGAAAACACATATACGAAATATTTAATAATAACAAACAATAGTTGAATAGAAATATCTCCACCTTAAAATAATTGCAGAAAATTTGAGAAGAGAATGCAGAAAAATGCAGATAATCCTACTCCTCATTTTTCTCGTTTCTGGGTTTGGCTAAGTGGCTTGGTAGATGTGATATCAAACAAGATATATATATGGTTGTTGTAGAAACAAAGAAACGTAAAACTAGTTCTAGAGACATACATGATTCTAGCAGAAAGTATTTGTAAAAAGTGTAAGGGAAAAACTAGTATTTATAATGGTATTCCTTTGTGAAAATTTAATAAGAATTATGTTTTTTTTTAACGTTACAAAATCATAAATTGATATCATTTCATCTACCAAAATTAAGTTAGGAACTCTTCAAATCCATAGTTTGAAATTTCATTAATATGACTAATTAAATATAATATATTCGATTTTTCTTTCTAAATTTAATATGAGTGAAATTCTATCTTGATAGGGTTTAATAAAAATATGGATTGTAAAAGGATAGTGATCAATTATAAATATTAATATCGATAAATAAAATTATAATTTATAATAATAATTAAAAATACGGGATATTACATACTATCACCTTTTACAAAATTTCGTCCTCGAAATTCGTTCTCTTAACAAAGTTATTAGAAAATAGTGTCTTTTTTACATGAAGAATTCTTATCTAATATTCAAAGTACACGTGCAATAATGCTTTAAAAAATGATGACTTGAATTTATAAAATATACTTTTAAAACATGATAATAAAAAATATTTCATGAATAAAATGAATAGCGGGACATAATTAATTGCGTACCTTGAGAAATCCAAAGAGATATGGCAGAGGTGGATGTCACTAGATAATTTTCATTTAAAATTTGAAAATATATATTTTTCTTGTTTTTAAGTCTACGAACTATAGACTCGCTTTCCGATACCATTTGTAACAACCCGATATTTAAAAGTTCAAGTAATTATATAAAAGAGCTATAAAATAACATCTTTTATAAACACATAGTCTATAATTAAAGTTTTTGCATTTAAATAAATAAAAAAATATTTTATATCCGAAAATATTTGTCCACTAAAAAATAAAACACCTTACAATTACAATAGTTCAAATTCATCAATAAAATAAAGTTTTCCTAAAATTTTCAAATTAAATAAAAATCGTTGACTTCACATCCATCGCTCCAATCATCTCTCGGCTCCTCAACCTGAAAAGTTTTAATAAATATGGGGTGAGCTTTCAACTCGCTCTGTGGGGACACGCTTGTCAAAATTAAATATATCAATAAGCGAAATCGTAAATATTCAACATGTAATTTTTCCTCTATAATTTTCTTCTGACTGGCCAGTTAATAATTTTAGTATGGCGGGCTTAACCAGATGATACTTTTGATCCCGGACCTATTTACGGTCCCTAACAACATGATTTCCTCTTTTCACGTTGCACATAAACGAAAACACATATACGAAATATTTAATAATGACAAACAATACTTGAATAGAAATATCCCCACCTTAAAATAATTGCAGAAAATTTGAGAAGAGAATGCAGAAAAATACAGATAATCCTACTCCTCATTTTTCTCGTTTCCGGGTTTGGCTAAGTGGCTTGGTTGGTGTGATATCAAACAGTATATGGTTGTTGTAGAAACAAAGAACATAAAACTAGTTCTAGAGACATACATGATTCTAGCAGAAAGTATTCGTAAAAGTGTAAGGGAAAAACTAGTATTTATAATGGCATTCCTTTGATGAAAATTTAATAAGGATTATTTTTTTTTAACGTTTCAAAATCATAAATTGATATCCTTTCATCTACCATAATTAAGTTAGGAACTCTTCAAATTCATAAATTTGAAATTTCATTAATATGACTAATTAAATATAATATATTCGATTTTTCTTTCTAAATTTAATATGAGTGAAATTCTATCTTAATATTGTTTAATAAAAATATGGATTGTAAAAGGGTAGTGATTTGAATTATAAATATTAATATCGATAAATAAAATTATAATTTATATAATAATAATTGGAAAATACGGGATATTACAAGTAGTGAGGGGTTGGGGTTTGTCTCTCCCCGCCAAGAGATTAGGAACATTCCTGACGGATGTCCCATAGTCTGAAGGAAGTGTGGGGTCTGTGCCCCCGGCTGGTAAGTATAGGAACGACCCAACCCTAATCGACATCGGGTCCTCGATCGAATTGTGGTAGAGCTGACAAAATTGGTCTAGCCCGACAAGTCGACCCAACCAGCCCGTTCAAAATTACATGTGATGGACTGCACTGGGCCACGAGAAATGTGTCCCGACAAAATTTTAGGCCAAATCGACCTGGCCCAAGTATACGTCTTGGCCTATTGAATTGGCTCGACCAACCTATTGTCAACTCTAGTCATAGGATTTTCGTACAAGTGGACCATTAACTAAGAATAATCTCGTGGTCAACCGAGCGACTATGATTCAATGGGTCGTCTGAATACGACCGGAGATAGGGGCAATCCCTGACAAGACACAACAACCGGACACTAACTCGACCCAAAGTTAGTAAGAGAAATCCAAACACAAACACGAAAAATCTGAAACTGAAAACGACTGACACAATATTACCAATTTGTCTAAAATATTGTTATTTTAGATTTTAATTAATTTACGATGTATTTAAAGCATAACCCGAATCCAACCCGATAACCCAAATTAACACCCTAACCGGAGATGAAACACTTGGATGCATGGCAAGTCAAGTCCCATCGCCAAGTCGGATCAACACACGAAATCGGGGCGATCGGAACTTTGGGTCGGTATCCGAATAAAGAACACGAATCATCTGGTATTTTCGTTAATTTGGTGACCAAGGAGGGCAAAATGGCAATTTCGCTACGTCCAATGCCCTTCAACTTCTTTTTATATTACTATTATTTTGCTTTTATATTTGTTTTTCTGAAACTCAAATTTTTAATCTTGGAGCTTTTGGTTTATAAAATGGTACAATTTATTTTATTGATGGATGCCTACCTTATTCGGAAGCCATCATCGTGTTATGGGGGATGCGTCGACCAAATTTGGGATAAATCATAACAAAAGGGTATCTCAAAAATCATTATTTGTGCATGGAGACCTAAATCTGTGACCCATAATTTTTATTTTTTAATATAAAGTATCATCATAAATTCTATAAATAATTGTTTTAGTGATTTATTTAACTATTCATTATTTTGTAGTGTACGGTTTCACCAATTAAGTACTAGTTTATTTCCACTTTAAAGAAAATTGGTAATCATTGTTTCCAATTAAGAACAGAAAAATGCTAATATAATGAATACCGTACGGAAAGGTGGGAAAATTATTCGATTTTTTTTTCTTTTGTATTGGAAGATTTAGAAGCAGGAAAAAAAGAAAATGAGATATCCTGAATGATGAGAGATGGGTTTCGAATTTGGGTGTGCTTGTCCAGTAACACACAGTTTGACATTACGGCTAGAGCTGGTAATTTCCAGTCCGACCTGTACTTTGGGCTAATAGGCTCTGATATTTTGGGCCTGAAAAAGTTCGAATATGTCTGGCCCGGCCCGATTGGCACGTGGACCGGGAGTTGGCCCGGTCCGACAATTTCATGTACAAAATATATATTTTCGGGATGGGATGGGCCGGGACATGTATCTCTGCGACCGGGCCAAAATTGGTCAGTTCGACCGGTCTGAAATTTTTGAAAAGCCCGGTGGGCTTGGCTCGGGGTGGCTCCGGCCCATTGTCAGCTCTAATCACGGCTAAATCGAATCCAACTTTATTTAGCTTTTATTTTTATTAAAACCGGTATTCAATTGGGTTTAATTCAGTTACTGTAATGTTCCATATACTAAATTGCAGTTTTATGAATATTAATTTTTTACTCACCAATTATAGTAAAATAATAACTCAGAATTAAAATTATAGTTAGTCATTTAAGTTTTAATTTTTTTCACTTACCAAAAAAACAACATAGCATTTTGTTATACCACATTTTTCACTTACCAAAATTCAGGTCCCGTTTAATTTGATTTTGCAGATGGACACTTTTAATGTGACTTCTATGTAAGAGATTATTCCATTAATTAATAAATACATGTCTTAAATTTATTTTGGGGAAAAACAAAGAAACGTTTTATTTATATAATGATTATAATATATGCACTCCGTCACATTTGTAATCTTTATTATATTATTTTATGATGCTTGGAAAAGTACTCAATTTCTTTTTTCGCGTGACGTGAATAGTGAAACTGAAACCGAAGAGCTTAATTTCATTTTTTATCATCAAAATGGCCATTTTATTAAAAGATTCATAAAGATATATTTAATTATTAAGGTGTCTCACATTGAATGGCACATTGATAATTATATTTCATTCATATTCTTAGTAAATTTGTTGGAGTTTTAAACTACTACTACAACAGTACAACCTATCTTTTGTTATGTTCTCAAAAGAAAAAACTGAGCCAGCGTCACCTACTAGCTATAGGGTGAATGTATTTATTATTATTTATCGATTAGATTATTCAATCGTTGAAAAAAAAACTTCAATGTTTATTCCAGCGGCAATTCTAATGGAGTTATACCATTGAAATTTAGTCCAACGGAAATTCCAACGTTTTATTTGTCATTGGAATTTCTGTTGAAATTTTAAAAATTCCAATGAATCAAGTTCAAATGGTTTATTCCAATGATTTTATTTGTCGTTTGAATTTCTGTTAGAACTTTAAAAATTCCAACGATTTATTCCGACATTTTTGTTTACCATTGGAATCATTGTTGGGATTTACTAATGGTTTGTTAAGTTAGTTAGTGTTTGGGTTTTCCAATAATTTATTCCAACTGTTGGAATATTCCAACAGTTTGTTATAGTGTTAGAATTTCCGTAGAAATATTAAAAATTCCAATGATTTTATTTATCCGTATGTTGGAATTATTTTTGTTTGAATTTGACTGTTTTGCAATTCGCAAGCACTAAGTCTTCATTTGATAAAGATTTGAAATTCATAATAATAAATTAATCCATATTGTTTGCGTAACTCATAATAAAATGAAGTTTAAATATGAGCTGTTTTTGAAGTAACCGCATGTGATGGAATTTAAATCTAGGGATAATTACAAAAAAACACCCCAGAGGTTTGGACTAATTACAAAAAAAAAAAAAAACCAAAGATCGATGTTTTAAAATTAAAAAAACCCACATGTTTGATTATGTCTTAAATTAAAGAGGGGTAACTGTAATATCTTACAAATTTCAGCGAGGGGTTCGAAATCTATTTTACTTATGAAGAGGAAAATGTAAGACAAAATTAAATCTCAAGGGTATTTTTATAATTTCCAAAAATCTCTGGGTTGTTTTGCAATTAGCATGTACCTCAAGGAGTTTTACGTAATTTAATCCAAATATTCTTATCAAATCTAAATGTTTCTATCCAAATGTAGCCCAAAGGACATTTCCTCTTTCATTTAGTCTCCTAGGATTTCATCAAAACTCGGAATTAGGAAAATTGATACTAAAATGTCTGCTATAAACTATAAACCGAAAAGCTCGGAAAAAAGTAGATGAGACAGACATAAAGCAGTCGAAAAGCTATAATAAACCATCAATGAAACAAAGTTTTTTTTTTTTTTTTTGATCGGTATGAAACAAAGTTGATTATATTTTTGGTTGACATGCAATTATTAAAAAAATAATAATAATAAATAAAAGACATGTCCATCCAAAAACTAGAAAGAAAAACACCATAAAATTGGGCTTATCATGTATGCACATTATTCAAGTATCTCACTGTTTTGGTCTATGAAAATTCAAACCTCAAAATCAAGAATTCTGTTGTCCCACAACTCAAGAACAACAGTAATTTCATAGTATTAGTTATAATAAATTTATAAATTTGTTTTTGAGCAAAAACATTGTTATAAAAATCGCTAGGCGCTAGTCGGACAGCAAATTGGGGCTTAGTGCCTAGGCGGAGCCTGAACGGGGTTAGACGGAACCTGAATAGGATTAGGCGGGAGCTATTTGAAAAAATAACATAGTTGGACAAGAAGGGTTTAGCGTCTAGGTGGGGACTAATCGCAGCTAGGCGGGATCTTTTAGAACAGTGAGGACCTAATTGGAAAAATAACGTAGCCGGACAAGGATGACCTAATGCTTAGGCGGGGACTAATCGGAGCTAAGTGTGGTCTTTTAGAACAGTGAGCAGAAGTGAATGAATGTTTCTACAGCAACCTTGTGCTTTTAAATTCTTTGAGCAGCCTCCATATAGAAGAGCAATTCCGTGATTACTTCAAATTATGTTAATGGGAGAATAATTGTAGTCATCCTATTTATGTAATAATTTTTTACTTGTCATGTCTGATGTGTTTACAAAGAGCTGGAACTTGTTTTGACCAATGACGGAGCTAGGGGACAACCTGGCCCTGGTCCTCCAATTTAAACAAAAAAAATAATTTAGTATGTAAAATTTTAGAAGATTTTTTATTTAATATTTATATGGGTTTTTTTTAGTTATTTATTTGTTTTACTCCATTTTCGTGTATCGGCTCACCTCTATTTTTTTTCCTGGCTACGCCAATGGTTTTTACAAGATAATGTTGCTTCGATCATTTCCATCTTAATATTTTTTTTTCTTTTTTCTTTTAAAAAACATTGCTATTTGATTGTGTTTCTAGGAAATGAAATTGCCATTCCCAAAACTATCAATTTACATTATTTAAAAGTTAAAACGCATATATCCTAAAGTATATATATTATACTCTCGTAAGAACATTAATAGGATATTTAAATCTGAAAATTTATCCAACTACAACAAATAATATTAACAAGATATTTACAGTAAAAACACATATAAATCACATCATTTAATCACATAAAAATATTCAAATAATTTTTTTTATTTTTATACATGGCTTTTAATTTCACTTTGCACATTTTGTGATTTATAATTTTATATTAGATACCCCCTCCTATTCAAAATAAGACGTTTTAGGGGAGGAATACACACATATTAAGGGTTGTGTTAAATACCCAATACCTTTAATTAATTATAAATGCTATTTTGGAACAAAATAAATGTAGGCATTAGTATTAGTTGGAAAATGATGCATTTAAGGGTAATTTGGCATAAATTTTTCTCACTAACCTTGAAAATGTCATAACCTCATTCTTTTTTAAGAATTTTTCATGTGTCAAGACGTTACTTATTTTGAATACGAGGAGTAGCAATTAATGTCTTCCTCCCCCCCCCCCCACCCCAATATGTAGTTCTTTTATTTGTGATTTAGCCCCGGGACATAGCTTAAATGGCAAAGGACTTGGGTGTCCCATTCACCGCACTCGTAGCATGGAGGTTCGAATTTGTCTTGTAAATGAGTTAGGGAAAGATTTCTTGTGTGGTGACTCGATCTAAAGTAGTTTAGGACTCTGTCTCGTTGAGGTATATCCCCGATTCACCTCCTCTATGAAGTTTTAGAGACGGGACAGTAGGGACCATGAGGAATAGGATTCATCATTTTTAATTCATGATTTGCTAATGCCAATTAAATTAACCCTTAAATTTCCTCGGAGTCTTGTGCAACTACAGGAGTTAACGTACAACATTCTCCATTAAAATATAGTAAAACACGTGCTCTCTTTCAAAAACTACACTTGAGGTTTAGGTAATTAAATACTTATAAAAACGCATAAATCCTTTAGAATTATTAAAAAAAAACACTAGAGATTTAACTTTATGTCAAATGTAGTGGTGTAATTGCAATATTTTCACAAAAGTAAAGAGCTTGTTCGAATTGTTTTTGCTTATATTAAGAAGGTAAAGTGTAATACAAAATCAAACATTACGGGATTTTTTGTAATTTTCAAAAATCTATAGGTTTTTTTTCGTAATTAACCCAAATTATAGAGATGTTTTTTCTTAATTATGCCCTCGAGCCCCGATTGAAATCCGCTTCGTTCGAAGAACAGGATCAAGTTGGTGACAGAATTCAAAAAATTTAAAAAAATAAATAAATAAAAAATTAAGAGAAATAGTGTAATTACTGTTAATTAGCCATTGGTCATAGGAACAAAAGGAATAAGCAGAGCCATACTTAATACTAAACTGATCAGCTTAAGATACATCTTTCTTAGATATTGGTTCTCAAAATGAGTGTGCTTCAGATATGAAGTTTTACAGACAAGATTCAGTGCATTTAGGACCACCCGACACAGCCGAAGGCATAGCTCAACTAGTAAAAGATTTGGTGATTTGATGTCCGCTTCGCTGGCACCTGCAGCGTAGAGGTTCGAATTTCTGGTAATTGGATGGACGAGGATTTCTTCCTTTCTTGTGTGATGATTCATTTAAAGAACTCAAGACTGACTTGCATTGAGGCATATCCTCGATTCACCTTCGAAGGCGATAGTGGGGCCCTTAGAATGGGATTCATATATATCCTGTTGAATGACCCGACACAAATTAATATGCGTATATACATATATATATATACATCACCGTATTGAATTTTATGTTTGAGAGTACGTACAGAAACCTCTGTCTGTGTGTCAGTATGTGAGAGAGAAATAGTTTCTTCTCTGATATGGGTTTGTAAGAAGACACTGTTGATGAGAAGGAAAAATTGAAAGGCAGAGAAAGAGAGACAGAATAGTAAAAAGACACTATCTCAGTCACTGTAGAATCGAAAGGAAGATTGGCTGTGCTCCATTTTATATTCTAGTCCGGATTTAATATTTTGTTAATATTTCACTTTACAGATACGTAATTATATATATATATATATATATGTTGTAATTATGAAACCCTTTATTCGTCCCCAATTATCAAACCCTAAAACTTGTATCTTATACGTTGCATCAGTATTGTATCTATAGTGCTATTTGATACTGCTGACTCAGAGGTTTGTTATTAAAAGTTCGTTTGAGCTCAATTCGATTCGTTAACATAGCGCAAAACATGAACGCATTTTTTAGTTCGATGAAATGTAATGGTCGGGTTGAACTCGATTCGAATTTTATACAAAAAAAAATTAAAATGTGTGTAAAAATATTAAGCTGATCGAGATCGATTCGTGTTTGGGTCTAGTAAACTTCACTCAATCTCGACTTAGATTAATAATCAAACCAAATGCGAGTACTTGTTTTGAAGTTCGATAAAAACTCAAATATATTTGTACAGTAGTATTGGAGCATTTGCAATCACTTAAAAAAAGTGTTTCTCGGCTTTTGGGTGAGAAAATCAATTTTTAGTGCTTGTAAATGTCAATTTTTAACTTTTGATTTTGCTTCAGTATATTTAACCAAAATCTAAAATTGAGAGATTTGTGCTCTAGATTTTTTATTCTCATTCTCATTTGATTTTTACAAACAAATAAACATTTTTATAGTTTTTTCACTACACCCTCAACTTATAATTCTATTTGCAAACATTACATACTACTGATTTTGGACTATTTTTCTTAGTACATATCCTGAAAAGAAAAGTGTGATGGGAATCGAACCCTGAATCTCTGGTCTGGAAATAAGAGTCTGTAACTAGTAACCAGAACCATTATCTGATTTTCGACTATGAACTACTTTTACTTATTATACAATAAATCACTTTTTCCAAATCTAGATTCTTTTTTGCAAACACTCTTAATGTTCGGTTTACTCGATTCGTTTACGTACACAAAACCTATTGAATATAGAATACATATAGATACATCATAGAAAGAGAAAAAGCGAAATGGGTCCATTGTCCTCTACATGAACTAAAAAACCCTTTTACCCCTTCCCCCATCTCTCTCTCTCTCTCTCTCTTAGAAAAAAAACGCGTACTGTGTGTTTTCTGCGTGTTTTCTTCTAAACATGGAAGATCATCAGTACGGGATGGCAGATCTACGGCAGTACATCACCGGCCGGCCTTTCTTCCCCTCCATCTCTCCGCCGCCGGCCTTGCCGTCCACCCACCGGAATCTGACTTCAAACCACCACTACGATATGCTCATGTTTCCTTCAAGTTCTACCAGTATTACGCCTGGTACAACCACTACAGCGCATAGTACCGCAGGCGGCTGTTTAACTGGATTTGGGATGGACGCCGGTGGGCCAGTCGGCGGCGGCGGAGACGGCGGTTCGGGGCGGTGGCCGAGGCAAGAAACGCTTACTCTTCTTGAGATCAGATCAAGGCTTGATCCTAAATTCAAGGAGGCCAATCACAAGGGTCCCTTATGGGATGAGGTTTCAAGGTTTGTTATTATTATACATATGTTTTTAACTGAAACTAATTTTTAAAGCTCACAAACAATAACTCCACTGTCTAGGTTTCTAAAATTAAACCTAGTATCGGATAGTGATTCTAGTAGATAACCATCCTCGAGCTTAAGCTAGAGGTCTGGAGTTCGATCCTCACCTAATTTTCTCCTTTACCAGAATTTGTACTAAAAAAATCAAACATTCCACTATCTAGGTTTCTAAAATCAAACCCAGTTTTGAGAATCGAATCAGATAGTGATTCAGTAGATAATCGGTCTAGAGTTCGATTCCCACCTACTTCTCTCCATTACCAGAATTTGTACTAAAAAAAATCTAACCCGGAATTTAACAAATCTTCTTCATGTAGCAATTTTTTTCTTTTTTTAACAAATTTTCTTCTAGCTTTCCTGAGGTAGATTTGTATGGAAAATGATCCATTTTTCTTCTTCATTTCTTTCTTTATTTTTTTTCTTGATTAAACAAAATTTTCTATCTATGTTTAAGAAAATGACAGAAGTGTAGTTTGAAGTTCAGTTTGAGAATCTGGACCTATCACTGTTACACTTCACTCATTCCGAATTTCAATGAGGTAATTTCACAATCACATCTATAAAATAAATAATATAAAATCATTGTCTTATGTTTTTAACAAATTTTTTTCATTTTTTCACCACATTTTTGGGCCTTCCAGCTGGTAATTAATATTCATGAAAAGACGTGAGTCCTTCCTTCCCAAAGTTCTACAGAAAATATTCCAATTTCTGTGCAACTTTTTTATTTTGCAAAATCATAGTCTAAATAGATTTAAATTTCAGATGAGTTTGCCCAAACTTAGCAAACTTCATTATCACATGAAGATTATATGAAGATTTTGAAAAGGTCAGTAGAATTAAAAAATTAAACTAGGGTTTCCCTTAATTTCCTAATTGAATTTGACAAAAATTCTCGTTGAGACGGTTTTACGGATTAATTTCCTGAGATGAATCTTCAAATGATCCATATTAGCTAACTCATTTGAATTTAAATCTAACTTGTTTTGGTTTGTAAAATGAGTTGTATCTGTCTCATCAATTTAAATCATGAGACGGTTTCACATGAGACTTACTCATTGAATTTTCAATTTCAGGATAATGTCCGAGGAATACGGGTACCAGCGGAGCGGAAAAAAGTGCAGAGAGAAATTTGAGAATTTATACAAATATTACAAAAAGACTAAAGAGGGCAAAGCTGGAAGACAAGATGGCAAACATTACAGGTTTTTTAGACAACTTGAAGCTCTCTACGGTCATGATCCAACCAGTAACAACAATTCAGCTTCAGTTTCAGAAACACGTTTTCTCGGTGGCGATAATTTTCAGTACGATCTACCAAAAGTCTCTATTTCTTCGTATTCTGATACAATTTCGTCTGATGATCACATGAGTGAGCCCTATTTAGGACCAAATATTTGTACTAACGATCGGAAAAAGAAAAAATGTTCGATCAAATCGAAGATTAAGGAGTCGATCGATGCGCATATGAGGAAATTGATGGAGAAACAGGAGGTGTGGATGGAGAAAATGATGAGGACGATCGAGGATAAAGAGAAGGAGAGGATTTTGAGAGAGGAGCAATGGAGGAAACAAGACGACGATAGGATCGAAAGAGAGCGTAAGTTGTGGGCTAGCGAACGAGCTTGGATCGAGGCGAGAGATGCTACTTTGATGGATGCGTTCCGGAAATTGACTGGAAAAGAGTCGAGTACTTGTGAGAACCAGAACTCGGTGAGATGTGATGTATGGGGAGAATGTGAGATTACAAGACAAGAAGGTGAGGAAAATGTGATAAATGAGGGTGTTTTAGGTATTTCAATGGGGATATATAATGGCTATGGGAGGATTATAAACTGAAATAAATATGTATTGTTTCTGATTAATTTTAGGAGAATAATGTGACTTTGGAGATGAAACTTTGATGACTATGGATTGTAACCCTAATGGTAATTCTACATAACTTTGTGTTTTTTGTTAATTTATTTTGCTTGTTGAAAATTAATAATGTGGGTAGAGTTATGTGAGCAATTGATTTATGATATGGTTTGCATAGATTGTGTGTGTCATTTGATGAGTGATGATCATGTGTTAATTAAGATAAGGATGTATTGACTATGTGTGTGTGTATGTAATGAAGGAGATTTGGGATGTGGACTAGAAAATCTCAATCCATTTTGGGGTTGTATGTCCTATTTTATTTCCTTGTTTTACTTTATATTTCATATATTAGATGAAAGATGCGTGTAAAATTGTGATATCACTTTGCACATGTGTCAGTCATCTGATCCAATGAAATAGGGATCGGAGTAGAATATGGATGTGGAGTAGGAAATCCCAGTCCATTTTTGAGTGATGAAGTATTGTGTTGAATAATTTTTCTTGATTTTTTTTTTTTTTGAAGTGGAAAGTAAGAGAAGAGGCTTGCATTTATATAATTAGTTATCCGAAATAGTATTAGTTATTTCACATGTTCATTACATTATTTTTATGATGTTTAATTAGATATTATATTTTTAAAGTGCATGTAATAAGTTTTATTAAGCTTTTGCCTGAATTATTTATAAACAATTTAATGTATAGAGTACAAGTTCTACACATAGGATATTGTTCTAATTTGATCTTTCATATTATATTTAACATCATCATGTGTGCATAACATGTGTATAGAATCTATGTTAGATGTATATTTAAAAAAATATTATACTCATTATATATATGTGTATTTGTGATATTGAATCAGAAAAGAAATATCAAATTTCAAAATTAAGTTTAGACTTATAAAAGTTGTAGTAATTGGTCAAAATGACCACTTTTATAATGAAAAAATAAAAATTAACAATCTTTTGAAAATAAATGTTTTTTTGACATTTTGGCATAACAAAAACATTCATATCATTCTAGCATGTTTATTTGATATTTGATCTATTTCTCTCTTTTCACTTATTTATCTCTCTCGTATACTCTTACTCTCTTTCAAACTTTTTAATAAAAATTCCCGCCAACATTGATGGCGTCCATCTAAGGATATCTCGAAAATAATATTATACTCTTTTGATATTTCGTTTATTATCCGAACTTCATATAAATATTAAACTTCTATGTCCATTTTACGAGAAAGAAAGAACACAAAATTCAATAGTTTGGACATGGAAGTCGGGTATTGTAGCTCGATATCAAATTCTTGTAGCTCGATATCGAAGTTACGAGCTCTCTGATAACTCAGATCTACACGTGATTCTTGCTACTCAGACATTGAGCTACGGTGACTCGTAACTTTCTGATGTTGTCTTAATTCCCCATTCACCCCAACCACCATTAACAATGCAATAAGGTTTTCAACATGAATAATCTCAACCTAAAATATCTAAACTACCAAAACTAATTCAATAAAAAAAACTTTTAAAATTAATTGAACTGAAGTTCTTAGATGTTTTGTCGTTGCTTCAGTCGTCGGAGTCGAAAGTGACCATTAATCGATCTATGCTCGTTCAATGACATTCACTTCTTTCCCTCAAGTTATGTTTGCCAAGTTAGAGAGAGGTGTGTCTTTGTGCAATTAAATTGACTCTAGCGCAAATTGAATTTTTAACATAGTCAAATGGCTAAAAAACATTATGATTTTAAAAAAAATGGCTAAAAAATATTTTGATATCATGGGAAGTACTAAAAAAACGTAGGCACTCATTGTCTAAATAAATTGTCGTTCGCATTTATAAGGATAAATTGTAGTAAACTTTGACATGCAAATTTATAGTACTTTCGTTACCAGTACAAAACATCTGATTTATTTTGATTGGTGTACATAGATAACTTGTTCAATTTTCATGACTTTGTAACAGATAGCTAGACCCTTTGACATATGATCATCTACTCTTTGTACTGTATTTTACAATCGATGTCCAAATATTTGTTCTAAATCTGTAAGTAAGATATTTATGGTTATAAGTATATAAAATTCACGATAGAAGGGAAAAAAAAAAAAAAAAAAAAAAGCAGGTTTACAATTAAAATATGTAATACAATTATACAACAGAAGATGTATTTAATTTTGAGGATTGCAGTTACTGAATGTACTAACATCTCTTACACTCCTGATAATTCACATGACATGAAATATTGAAATTACATGTGCATAAAAAGTCGTTCCTTTAGATCTATTAAACATACTCGTTTTTAATATATCTTGTGCTTGAAATACTACTAATCTGTTTATTGGCTAAACTTATTTAAGAGGTATATCTTATAAGTTGTTTTTAAAATTTATAAAATGTTCCTTTCAAAAAAAAATTATAAAATGTTAGATTTTATTTTGGGAAAATTACAAAATTAGTCCTGTAACTAAAAGACGGTTGCAAAAAGGTCCTTTAAAATTCTCAAATGACAAAATAGTCTTGTAACTATGTATGGGTTTGCAAAATAGTCTTGCAAAATACTTGGTTTGCAAAATAGTCCTCAACTCGTACTTGAATATCAATTTTGGTCTTAATTTCACCAGAAATTGGGAGTCACATGTGCCGCTCACGTGATCGAAATCCAATGAAATTTCAAATTGCCACTAAAATTAGGACTAAAATTGAGACTCAAGTATAAGTTACAGGACTATTTTGCAAACCATGCAATATGCGGGACTATTTTGTAAAATCATACATAGTTACAAGACGATTTTGCAATTCAAGTATTTTACAGACCTTTCCGCAACCTCCTTTTAGTTACTGGGACTAATTTTACAATTTTGCCTTTTATTTTAAGAATAAGTTGTTAAAATATTTGGATAAAATAAGATAATGCGGCTTTTAAGATGTTAGTAATAGTAATTTTTTAATTAAAATAGTCAAAATTAAAGAAGGTTGTTGGAATAAGATCTTATTTATAAAAAAATTGGGGTTTCCTATTTTTTTTAAAAACAACTTATAAGCTCCTAACATCTTATTTTGGGAACTTATAATATTTTTTTCTTAAAAATTACCAAATAAATTTAAACAACATAATTATAAGTTCTCAAACATTTTATAAGATGTTCAAGAGCTTATATGCTCACCAAACACCCTAAACTTATTACTCTTTTTTTCCCCCTAAAGAATGTGTGAAAATAAGGTATTATTTGTTCAAATGAAATTCTATTTCAAAACTATCACTTTATCGAAATAGCATTGTACTACAGCCAACTCTAGTAACATTGTTTATTTAAAAAAATAAAAATTCACAATTTTTATATAAAACTCTAATGAATTTTGAAAGTTGGGGAGCCGATAGAGTGAATAGATTGATGGCAATAAGGTTAACGGAAAGATTAATGGCAATAAACTCTACCTAGCACAAAAATGCATAATTAGTCCGTTTTAAAAGCGTCAATTAAGTGTACGAAAAACCAGGGAAAGGGTTTTTGGAGTCTTATCAGTCTATGACCCCAAACAAATTATTACTATTCATTGGTCTAATTGAGAGAGGTTCGATTAAAGTTTGAGTGGACATCAATCATATATATATATACTAAAAGAAAAAATAAATATAACGCATGTCATTGGCTCGTTAATTTGAAACATGTGGTAATTTCTCATTCTTTCAATTTCACGCTACGACTTCATATTTAGCCATGAGATAATCGTATATGTATCCATATTTCCATATATATAATCTCAAAGATAACAGATAATCTATAAATCAAGGATTTATCTATACAAACTATTTTTTTTAAAAAAACAAAGATTCTATCTTTACAATCTATTTCTAATTAATATTTGGGATTTCATATAACTATCACAATCAAAATCATGACATCATTGTCTTTTGACAAATTCCGTAAAACACACGTGTGTTATTCTAGTATATGAATATATTTGGTATTATATAAATATATATATATATTTGCTGAGTGAAACTTTTATTAAATAAGAATTTTATTTCCAAAACACTTGTTAACCAGAAGGAAATTAAACGACTTTCTTAGAATAACACCAAACATAAGCTTGCAAGCAATGGTGGAGCCAAAAAAAATCCCACGTGTCCTGATCGGAACGATTGAAGAAAAAGAATGGTGGCTCCTTTCTCACAGGAGACATCGTTGGAGAACAATGTTGGGGACAGGGTGAGAACCTTTCTTTGGTTAGGCCACTGTTGTGTTGGTTCTTCCATATTTCAATATGGATCTATCTCCATATCATATAGAGACGTCGTAGCTTCATATTGTCAACCTAACTTGAGCATTTAGGCACTAAAAATGCGCTGCCTCACTGAGGCTTCTTCACTAGTTTCGACAAATTCGGATTGAGATTGCACTTCTACTCACCCAACTACTGGTGTCAATTGTCCAACCACTTATACAAGCTCATTAGAGGTGGATCTTTATCATCGATCCCCTCTTCTGCACTTACCTGATAAGTGAGGCCTTGTCGCAAGGACTATTCAAATTGAGGCGTTCCAATACAAAAAATGGGGCGGGACGAAAAAAAAAAACTGAAAACTTGTATAAATTCTAATTAAAATATTTTTTTTTAAAAAAATCTTAGTATAACTGAAAAAACAAGAGGAGGGTGGGATAGAACCCAAGTGCCCCCCCCCCCCCACAGTGCTTGCAAGCTAGCTCTTTTTATTTTAACATATTTTTTCATTATTAGAATTTTATTAGTAATGGTTAGGTTTTTTATAACCACAACAATGAATTAGGATTATTTTTCTATCACTAGCTTGTAGCTAAAGTGGTATTACTCACCTTTTATAAGTGTATTAACTAGGGTTCGAACCATGTATCTTTTAGTTTTTTTGAAATTTATCTTCTCCCCTCCAACCAGTCTCAACTTATTAAAAAAAATTAGGATTATTTCTCTTTATGAATTTATAATAAATTAATTACGACTATATATTTATTTAAAATGGTAATAATTATAACCTGATTGATTGCCCACTGCCATACACTCGCTCATCTTGCAGTGAAGTGAGCTAAGCAAAGCTAAAAAAAAAAACCAAACAATGCAAAATCTGATGAAAAATTTGTCAGTCTGTCATTTATATCTCTCTCTTTTTTTCATGAATCTTTTTCATTTCAATATCCGTGCCTTAATTGATTTCCCCGAGGACGGACTTGTTTATTATAACTTGAGTTTACGGGCTTGCAATAACTTGGGCTAAATTGCAAAATATGCCCTGTAACTATTGGGTGATGGTGAAACAGGACAATAAGTTGTTCAACTTGCAATTTAGGACAATAATTTGTTCAAAATGGCAGATTGAGGACTAAACCGACCGTTGATTTCAAAAAAATCCCCGAAATAGATTCTCAATTTGGGGATTTCATTTATTTTGGTCCTAATTGCTAACTAGACATATGACATGGCAAATTCACGATGACTTGGATGAAAAAAAGGAAGCTCGACAAAATCGAGCCCCAAATAAGTTGGAGAAAACCCAATAAATTGAATCTCTGCTTCTTTTTTTTTCCATCAAAGTCATCGTGAATTTGCTAGATCATATATCCAGTTAGCAATTAGGACCGAAAAAATGAAATCCACAAATTGATAATCAATTCCGGAGAAATTTGAAATCAACGATCGATTTAGTCCTCAATCTACCATTTTTTCAAAATTATTGTCCTAAATTGCAAGTTGAATAAGTTATTGTTTCTATTTTGCCACCACCCAATAATTAGAGGGCATATTTTGCAATTTAGCCCAATAACTTGAGACAATATACTGATATTGCGTAATCGATCAGTTTTTTGTTTTAAGTGATTCCCAATATATAGCTGTTTGATTTTTGACTACATACTGACAACTCTGGAAAGCCTGTCGGGCCGTTCCAGGCCTTATTTGGGTGTTTTTGTATCGTTTTTTGGGGGTTTCTTTGGAGTGTGGAGATATATTGTATCAGAAATTGTTTACTAGAGGATTCTTAGAAGGATGATGATGATCATGATGACGATAATAATGTTCCAACTATTCTTTATTGGAAGATCCTTGGACATGTTTGTTTGTCCTTGATTTAGGAATCAAATTTGAGCGGATTGAGAAGATTTATGAATCGATCTCAACCAAGGTGTGGGCCACTTACCGATTACTAGCCCAAATTTTTTTTTTTTCCGAGTTCAACTATTTTTTCCCCTTAAATAAAATATATCATTTTTTTCCCATAGAAAAAACGGGAAAAAAAATTTGGGTGCCCCAACCTCCCATTGGATCCGCCCCTGATCTCAACCCACATCCAGTCACCAACCGGCACCACCACCGGTAACTCGAGCTAGCAATGGATTGGACCAAGCCGGCCTAGCCTGAGCCCAACAGGTCAAGTCGTAAAATCAGATCCGGTCAGATTGGCCCGAAATTTTGTTGGGCCGCATTTGTTGTGGCCCAACCTAACCCAGCACGTGTAATTATGGTTGGGTTGTTTGGGCCGAACCAAACTATGCTTGGTTCTTTTTGGGCCTTCTAATTTTGTCAACTCTATCGATAACCAAGTTTGAATGTGTCATCAGTCGATCACATTCTCTCCAATTAAGAGCTACAGATTAGGATTAATTATAAAAATGCCCTCGAGATTTAGTATAATTACAAAATAAATTCAACTAACTTTCAAAATTATAAAATTTGCCGTAACATTTGTTTCTATTTTTACACATTGCACCCTCAATTGGGTATGTGTTAATAAATTACAAACTTCAATGGGTGTTTGTAATATTTTAAGAGGCAAATTGTAATTTAGGAAGATAGTTTTATTATTTTTTTAATTAAATCAAACATCAGGACTATTTTTTGTAATTATCTCAAAAGATTAACAAAAGCAATACAATGTTAACTTCTTCTCGAAAACCTTAGGAAACGTTGGGTGAAAACTTGTCTAACACAGATGCTATTATTTGTAAGTTAATCACGGCCAAATATTTTCCTTGCGGGGATTTCCTTAATGCCAAATTGGGGCATAGTCCAAGTTTCGCATGTAGAAGTGTTTGATCGGGTCGAAATTGGCATCTCTATAATAGATGTTTAGCGGGATCCATGATCAAAAGCTATTGCAAATTTCTATATTTCTACCCCTCCGGGCTGTGAAATTGGTGATGAGGGTTGTCGAATTAATGAGCTATAGAAGTTTTCTCTTGTTAATTAAGGGCATATGGTTCTCACCTCCTCGTGTCGAGCCATCTTTCTAAGGATAACGAGCATAATAATTTGACCCAATAAGAGGATCGATCTCTTGTTCCACGTCATGTTTCACTTCTATTTCATTGTAGTGGATGAATGACACACATACAATTATGACATCATCCAAGACATGCGTGTTATTCATCCATTGTAATGGAACATGAAATGGAACAGGAACGTGATAATAACCTGTTTATGTGATAAATACTACATTATTCATGCTCATAACGTGCATAATAATTTGAAACTAACTTGCATGTCAAATAATTATATGAGCATGAACAAATGTAATATTTTTCTTGAAAATATCTATAATCAGCAGCGGAAATTATTTCCAGATGGCCAAAAAGAAAACAACATTTTAATTTACAGTTGAACCAAAAATCACAGTGGCTCTACCACTATACCATAATCTGAAAGAACAAATGTTACAAATGCCCTAGCTTGAGAGCTTCCAATAAATATTTGTAGAACAACAATTTCAACTAATCAAGGGACTGGCCTGCATTACACCAAATTATACCAAGTCAAACTAGAATCACATTAAAAAAACAACCATACATTAAAAAACAGCTCCTTAACAAGGGTACCACCATCTCATGGTGTATGCTGATGTTCCTCAAGTTTATTAAAACAACAATAAGTCTACAAAGATGGGACAAACAAGAGCAAAAAATGAGAAAACAAGTTTAAAAAAACTGTCACCAATTACTCTCTCCTCAACAAAGCAGAAAAATCGGAAGAAGAGTATGACACGACGACGACCCTAGTACTTGTAGTCTTTAACATGGAGGCTCTCAGACGCGCCCTCGCTCAAATCACTACTACCTTGGTAAGTTCCAAGGGTCGCCTCCGAGTTGGCCTTGCACCTCGCCAGGAATGCCGCTTGGGCCTTCGGAATATTCTCCTCCTTTCCAGCCCAAGCCTTGAGGGTGCTCTGCTGTAGAGCACGTCCGAACGAGAACGTAAGGCTCCACGGCTTCTTGGTTTTCAGTTTGTTCATCGCGTTGAGATTGACCGTAGCCTGCTCCTCACTCTGCCCACCGGACAAGAACACAACAGCGGGGACGGCGGGTGGCATCGTGCGTTGCAACGCGCGAACGGTGTACTCAGCAATCACCTCGGGAGCAACTTTGGCAGAATCGGAGCCGGGTGTCACCATGTTGGGCTTCAACAAGGTTCCTTCTAGAAGGACGTGGTGGTCGTTGAGCGCCTTGTAGCAAGCGGCGAGGACGCGTTCGGTAACGTCGGCGCACTTGTTGATGTCGTGGGACCCATCAACGAGGATCTCGGGCTCGACGATTGGGACCAAGCCGTTTTCCTGGCAGATGATGGCGTAACGAGCTAACCCGTTGGCGTTCTCGTTGATGGCGAGCTGTGAGGGTTCGTTGGGGCCGATTTTGAGGACGGCTCTCCATTTGGCGAACCTAGCACCGGCAGTGTAGTATTGTTGGCAGCGCTGGGCGAGGCCGTCGAGACCTTGGGTGGTGGTCTCACCGTCGGTACCGGCCAGCTCAACTGTGCCCTTGTCGACCTTAATACCGGGGAGAACACCACCTTCTTTCAAGACATCAACGAAGGGCTTACCTGAAAGTTCAAAATAAATATATGTAAGTTTTAATTGCTTTAATGTGTTATAATTGCATACGGTACTTGCACATTGCATATGGCTTAATTGTAAAATTAGTCTTGCTAACTATGTGGGCTAGCAACTTTGGTCCTGTAAATATCTTAGGTAGCAATTGTGGTCCCGTAAGTTTTTTATTTTGTACAATTCTGATCCCATAAGTTCAAATTTGTGCAATTTTGGTCCCAAAAGATGTGTTTTAATGTTTCATTTATTCCCAAAATACCCATGGATATTGCCAAAATACCCAATACAACTACGACCAGTCAGAAAATGGTCATGTTTGCCTAAAAGGTAAAATCGTCAAGGACCAAAATTGTCACATCCAAAAATTATAGGACACAAATTGCCAACTCCTAAGAGTTACGGGACTAAAATTGCAATTAAGACCCACAGCATATTTCCATAATCTTTGGTTCTAAAAAAAAAACACCACCTTATTAACTAAATGTACCTGCAGCAGTTTTTTGATATAGAGTTTCTTCGAAGAGGATAACTCCACTTAGGTACTGAAGGGCACCAGGGGTGGTGAAAAGAAGCTCACGGAGAGCTCTCCTATTTGACTCAACGTTCTCTACATTGATGCTCGATAAACGCTTGCCGATTGTACCAGTAGACTCGTCAGCAGCTAGAATACCCTTCCCAGGGGTGCCAATGTATGTAGCATTAGCGATAAGCTCATCTACACAGAAAAACAGCAGCAACAAAAGTGAATATAAGAACAAAAAATTAATCCCAAGGACTATTAGAAGAATTTCATAAACAAAACAAAAACATCAAAGGCCCATTTTGAATAGACGGATAGAGAGTAGTTACAATGTCATCCTTGGTTTGTTTAATCAAATATCTAGCAAGAGATCATTAAAATATCATATGTGTATGTACCAGAAATACATGCACAAAAAGTCTCATAATAAGCCATAGATATGAATTACATTGTGTAGAAATTTGCACTCGAGGCTGACCACAAAGATAAAGGGCAAGACAAACTTCAACACCTTCAAACATAATAAATTAAAAGTATAGATCTACCAGCAGTTTAGACTCCAATCTGGCATTAGCATGCAGCTGACAATATGTATAAACCAATAGAATGCAGCTGATCTCAAAGTCAAGCTTATACACAAAATTAATCTCAATCTCTATTTAATCAATGATGATTATGTTTTCTCCATCAAAATTACAAATAAACCTCAAGCCACAACGGATCTTAGCCCGTTACTGGCCACAAAGAAATTGTCACTTATATATAAATGGATCCAACCAGTAGATCCCACAAAACCAAAGGATGGGTCGGGAAAAACTCAAGGCTACATTTGGATTGGTGGATTTGGAGCTAAGGATTTCAAATCCATAATAATAAATTTATTGAGGTTGTTTGGATAGAATAATTCTATAATGGATATCAAATCGTTAAATCGTTAGAAGTTGTTTTTAGAGCCATTTTGGAGTATTTCAAATCTATCTTAGATGAGTCATTTGAAATCCTTCCTCCAGTCCTCTCCCCAAATCCAAATCCTCTCGTTCAAATGCAACCTAAGTAAATTCATTTTAACCTTTCATATCAAAACACACCAGCCACAAAAACAGGGATCAAAAGCAAACATTACGAGAATAAGTACAAATAAGCCCCAAAAGCCAAGATCTAAAACAAACAAAACAAAACTCTAGGCAACCAAACAAAAAAACACACTCACCAACATCCATGCTCAAAGTAAGAAAAAACCACTTCAGTACCCCCACTACAAGATCAACTACAATCGTACATTACAATGAAACATATAAGATCATCTGAATCTCTAATTGTGAACAGCGTTAAAGGCAATAATTCAGAAACCGCATCTCCCGATATCATAAATGAAAATCAACAAAGAAACTCCAGATCTGAAGATTAATAAGCAAAACTCGGGGAAAAGCACAAATAAAGCAATGCAAGCGCTGATCAATAAGATCCTAGATCTAACACAAAAAAAGTCAATCCACAAAATTATAAACGAGTGCAAACGATCAAATTACACTACTCGCTCGAAACCCAAGAGAAACTAAACAGAACAAAAAAGAAGAGAATTTACCAGCGTATTTTCCCCGGTAGCAAGACATGATTAACTGCTATTATATGCGAATCGCAAAGCTAATGAAGCAGAAAAACAGACAGAGAAGAGACGAAAATGGTTGAATGATGGGAATGAAGAAGAGAAAATATGGGTTGGGGTTTTATACAAATGGCGTACAGTTGAATCATCGATGTTATCGCTTAATCACGACCCCTCCTCCAAGTAACCCGTCTTTTTTGGTGTTTTTGTTATTTACTATTTCACCCCTATGCTCTTTTGGCCTACACTATTTAAAATTTGACAAAAACTCAGTGTGATACAGTTATGCGACTTATTTTCGTGAGACGAATCTTAAATCGACTCATATTAACTAATTCATTTAAATCTATATCTAACTTGTTTTGATTTTGAAATGAGTTAAATCCATCTCATGATTTTAAACATGTGAGACGATCTCACGTTAGATTTACTCTTAAAATTTAGTAATCGATTAATTTTTTTCCGTATTATTTTGATCTTGAATCATTCAAATTAGCACTTAAAAAAGTTGGGGAGAAAACAACTACACATCCAAAATATCATGTTTTTTTTTGCACTTTTTCTACTAAACTTTTTGTTAATATGTCATGTGAACTTCACGGGTTTTATACTTTACCCCCCAGAGCCCATCGGAGGTGAAATATTCCGGGGAGATTCCTTTTGATGATTGGCTCATTTAAATTTTTTTAAACTTTGTTATCTAAACTTTGCATGATTTTGCATTTTGTCACCCCATAATTAGAATAAGAAATTAAAAAATATGTCTATGCATGTATGTGATTTTTTTTAAGCATTACACAACTACAACAATAAATTTAACTAACTTCTATTTATAAAGAATTCTTGTCATTGAAATTATTTTCTTCTATGATAGGGTAAAAATGTCAGTCAAGGAATTTGTATTCTGGAATGAGGGTAAAAGTGGAGTATATATTTATTTTTTTTTTTTGAGTACACTGTATTAGTTGGACTTGGCCCAATACACGTGATTAAGGTAATTATTTTAAATAATAGAAAATGAAATGGGAAAGTTATTTTGGCCGTTGGATTACAAGACAAGTACACGTAGAAAGGTGCCATTTGGTTGGTGGGAAGGGTCAAAAACAAGAGAAAAATAAAGGCCCACAAAATCACAAGAAAGAAAGAAATAAAAGAAAATATCCACAAAAAATTCATGTGGGCTGGAGCAACTTTTTGCTATAAAATAGGTGTTCATTTGGTTAAAATTTAGTTAACCGTTAATCGTGAAAATCAAATTAATCGAATTTGCTACTTGGTAAAACTATTAATCGAACTGAAATTATAGTTACCAAATTAATGAACTGAATAATATTTCGGTTAACCGAATTAACTAAAATTTCTTAAAATAAAAATATGTGTTTTATATATAATATATGATATAAATAGATATATATGCATATATATAAAAAAAATATATGATTAGTATCATATTTTGGTTCATTCGGTTAATTTGAATTTTCGAACCGAATTAATTGTTAACCGAAATTTTCAAAATATTTAACCATTCACCGAATCGAAATAATTCGGTTACCGATCGAATTAAATAAATTGATTCGATTAACGGTTAACCGAAAAAAAAATCGATTAATTGAATACCCCTAAAAATAGGTAGTGAAAAACAAAGAGCACACCTTTAATAGCGGATTAGGACTAGGATCGGGATTGGATTGGATTGGGATTGGGAAAACTGGCGTTTGGAAAAAAATTCCTAGATGTGTTGGTTATTGAGTGTTTGAAAAAACTTATATATATTTTTATTTTATAATAAACTAAGCATTTATTCATCTCAAGAAATTGGATTTTTTATCCATCAATATAGCATATAAAGCATTGCTGGTATTTGATGTCGATTCCCTTTCTCACTTATCGTAGCACTACCAAGTTTTCAATTACTTTTCCTCAAAAAAAAAAGTTTTCAATTACTACAATTTAAATCTTGAATTACAACCTTTCTCTCTTCATTTTCCTCTCAAACCCTAGCCATTTTTACTCTTTCACTTTCTTCCTCTTTAATAAATTTATCCCCAATAGGTGTATTTTATTTGTCCCCAATATATGATTTTTTTCTTCTAAGTGAATAAGTTTGTCTCATTTGTGGGTTTTCCTCGGAAGATTCAGATGACTCATTACCTGACGATATGCGATAGAAGCGAGATCAAAAAATTTGGCACGTGTTTCCAGCACATTCGTTGTGAAATTCTGAATTTACATACCAATTATATGAATTTGTTTTAGATCTATATAGGTCTTTGATCTGTAGAACTTGCAATTATTTTTTCATTTGATATGTTATAAGTCATAAGTTGCTTCTGCTGAATAAAATTAAATTCATTTCGATTCTGAAAAAATCCCTTTCTCACTTTTTGATCCAAACATAGATGTGTAATAATCTTCTAATCTTTTGTTCCATGTAATATGAAAAGTCCTCTTTATTTTATTATATTGTATTTATTTATTTTTGGTAAAAAAAAAATAAAAGAAAAAGTCAAATTGGTTGCCTAATAGTGCATCATGATGGCATGCAGCTCGTCATCTTTCACGTTGCTAATTTGATTATAATTCCCCTCTAATACCTACCCCCCCCCCCAAAAAAAAAAAAAAATTGATCTTGGCTTTTTTTAAGAATTAAAAACAAATATGTCAATTTTCCTCAAATTTGTTTTGATCTTGCTGAATGTGTATATAATATGGTTTTTAATTTATATTTGCTAGCTTCTGTTAAAAAAATATTTTTCCTTGTTTCCCCCAAAAGGAATTGCTGTATGACACACATGACTTGATTTAAGCTTTCATAAATTTAAATTGAAGGCTATAATAATCACATACTACGACAAATCCCAAACTTTTATAATATTAGACAAATAAATTGGGTTTAAATTAAAATAGAACAACAGACATGCTTTGTAGGGCAGTGAGACTATCAAACTGTGCATTGACAAAACCATGCCGTCGATCATGAATACGAACGCAAATTTAATTACAAATTGACTCATAGGCCCCAAGTTGAATTATTGCGGCAGCCTTTTTATCTTTTTTTATTTTCATTATTTTCGATTTCTAATGGGGATGTTCATGGAGTAATGAGATGCTACCTAAATAAGTAGTCAATGGGTAAGGTATGAGTCGGTTCCGCCTAGACAGATCTAGGCCCTGCCAATTAAAATTGCAAATGACTCAAAATCTTCTTAAACCCAAACCTGCTAGACTCATTAGTCCTACGTATATCATATATTTAGATTTATTTGTATGGTTGGTTTTCATGATATTACTACAAATAATCATGTGAAATGAGATATTCTTACAATTTTGTAGATACATTAATTATTAAAATAAACATAAAAAAGACTAAGAAAAAAATTTCATTTTCAGTAAAAGAAACAAAAAAAAAACTAAATATACACTATATATATGAACTATATGAGTCAGGTCGGGCAATGGCGGGAAAAAAAAAGGGGTGGGTATCAATACACAAAATTGAGGTGGGTCAAATAAAAAAACTAAAAGAAAACCATATAAATATTAAATAAAAAATCTTAAAAAAATTACATAGTAGAAAAAATATTTAAAAAGGGGGATGGGACCCAGGTTGGCCCCCAATGCCCTAGCTCCGCCAATGGGATCGGGTCAGGCCTACTAAACCTGTTACCCGAACCAAATCCATTCGAATCTGAAAATACATATGCATCACTCATTACATGCCCATTTACTTGTCCCCACCCGCCCCCAATAAGATGGAGTTTCAATCAGTTCTGGGTCTTATCGGGACCCATTGGCATCCCTAGTTTCTATTATTTTAGAATATTGTACATGTGAATCAATCAGACCATATGACTATATCCCTTTTTCTTTGCTCTCAGGGATGGGGTTCATCCTTTATATCCCTTTTTCTTTTCTTTTTTTTTCAATAATCCAATTTCCAAAATTTCGCATGATTGTTTTAGGGGAGGGCTATCTTTCTTTTTGATTGGTCTCCAGTAATTTCGAATACGGTCATAGGTTGCGCAAACTTAGCACGAACGTTTGAAACTCGACTGCCATATGAGTATTCTATTTTTCAGTATAATATATCTTTCAAAATTCCATAAAAAGAACTTATTCTTTCATGATAAATATTGTTTTTTAGAATATTGCATATACTCTAATGTAGGTATGACAATGGGACGGGTCTCAGGTTTTGGCACACCAAGGTTTTAGAGAGACCTGTGAGACCACGACCCTGGGTCCTGGTTATTTCCGCTAAAAAACCGCCTCAAGCGGGGTGGGTTCGGGTTTGAACCCACCCCATGGCCCACGGTTTACCATTAGGAGGATTTTAAGATAATTTATAATCTATATTTATTAGGGTGTAACTATTGGAAACAAATCTCATGTTCCATTTTTTCATTCCACTTCATGTTGCATATGGCTGAATGAAAAAAACGTGTCATGGAGATAAATATGAGTTGTTGATTGTTTAAGTGTCTTGCACGTGTCATGGTTCTAACCAAGTGGAACAGAAAGTGGAATAAAAAATTGGAACAGGAAATCTAAATATGTTACTATTACACTTGTTCTTACTTCAAGTAGAGGTATCAAATGGGTCGGGTCGGGCGGTGCCAGCCCCGCCGGGCCAAAGAGAAAAATTGGCTAATGCCAAATTTCGTCAAGCCATTATTTTTGGACCCCGGGCCTGGTCCATACTTTAAAAATACATGTAAAATGTAACGGGTTGTTTGGGTTGGTCCAAATAGACCCAACTCTATTCGGGCCTATAAAATCACAACTCAACCCGTCATAACATCGGGTCGGTTGGGTCGACCACAACTCAAACTTCAACATGTGCAGCCAGACACGGACCTCATAACTCATGATCAATTCTTGGTGCCAGAGTCGTCCTAGGGGCAGCCAACGCGGCGCCGCCGTACAGGGCCTCTCTCCGGCGAGGGCCCCCGAGCCCCAAATTGGTTTTTAAATTAATTTAATAGTTTAATATATATGTATATGTAGAATAAAGAATATTATTTTTACAAAAGAGCTCCTGGGCTCAGCGGCTTGTGTTCTCTCTTGCATGCTTGAGGTCAGGTGTTCGAGCCTTCAAAGATACGAAGTTTGCCGGATAAAACAGTAAAATAAAATAAATAATACTAGTTTTCAAAAAAGCGCTCTTGGGTGTAGTGATTTGTGCACTCTCTCGCATGCATGAGGTCGTGTGTTTGATCCTTCATTGATACAAAGTCTTTTTTTTTTTTTTAGCTAAGCAGAGGCAGAATTCTTGAATCAACATTAAAAAAAAAAATAAAGAACAGTGAAAAAATAAGAACATAAGTAGTACAAAAAAATAAAATAAACAAGAGTTCTATCTCCCAAGAAAACCACCAATCAAAATTTCAAGCAAATATCTTTTTAGTACGAATTCAGAATTATTTATCTTTAGTCCTTATTTTTTTCTCCATTAATATTAATTATATCAATGCTTATTCTATTTTGTTTATGATTTGAATTTTCATTATCTTCTCAATGTCTTCTATTTTATTTAAAAACAATTATGGGTAGAGTAGAACCTTTGTAATTTAGGACTTATATTTAATATTTTACACTTATTATTTTTTTTTAACTTTTTTATATGCATATAAAGGGTCATTTTTTCGTTTTGGACCAAACCCCTTAAATTATAAGAATGACCCTAGTTGGTGCACATACTTTTGTCTAGTCACTAGTTAGTACTGACTGTACACATCTACCAAAGTCAAAACCGTGAAATCTCGCATGTGGACGGACTCGAGTTCGGGCCTAAATCTTTCGGGGTTGGTCGTTGGATATTTCCATCTTTTAGTGAGTTGGTAATGAATTGGGTTAAGAAAGGCCCAAATTCGGTTTGCCTCAGTCAATGGAAAATAGTACTAACAAAGTTGGGCCGATAGGCATGAAAGTTTGGGGTCCAACACGCAACTCACTTTGATGAACACCAAAAATAGGATGTTCAACTAAAGTAACAATAAATGGAAAATTAAAAATAGACAACCCATATCACTCTAGATCTTATAAAAGATTAATCCAATACATTTGGTTCCTAACAACACGAAACACTTTTAATTTCATTCATAACTATTTTTTATATTTGATTTGAACAGAGAAAAAAAAAAAAAAGGAATTCTTGTTATGTAATAATTCTTTTTGGTAATCCAATTGATAAAACAAAGTGAGTGGTCGAAATATCCATGGCATATTCTTCTAAAAGTTTTCTACTTTTTTTTTTCTTTCAATAAAGTTATTAATCAATCAGAAGTACCTTTTCATTATAAGGTCAATCTTGATTTGTTTTTTTAAAGGGGTAAAATTCACTTTACCTCCTTATACTATTATCAAATACCCCCTTCTACTATTAAAACATTCAAATACCCCTCTAAAATTATAAAACTCATATAGAAGGACAAAATTACCCTTAATTTAAGTGAAATATTAAATTTACTTTACACCCTTTATATTTAAATATCAATCAATTTAATCTCAAATTTTAAGACATCTTTTGATTTATTAAATAAAAATTAATCTTAGTTAAAATATTAAAATAACTATATAGTTGGATATAATTTTAATATTATAAAAAGCCACATAAAATATTTTTTACATTAATGATTATTACTATTATTTTAAATGTACATATTTAATGATAAAATAATAAATATAGACTCAAATTAGTATATATTATTCAATTAGACTTATCGCTTTGTTGTGTATGGTACGACGCATAATTATAATATATTAATCGATCAAATCACAATGTGAGGTATTTATTACGTGTGAAAGTGAAATTAATAGAGGTTATAAAATAAATTCTGTACGATATTATTGTAACTAAGAACTTATAATGATGAAACTAAAAACATAAATATCTAAAATATGCCTTTTAAAATAACATAATATAAATTTTTGTGAGGCAATTTTTTAATTTAACGTATTAATAATTTATTTAGCTATTTCTACATTTTAAATTGAATTAAGATTGCTTTTTTTCAAAATCAGTCTTAAATAATATGTTTTGACCTACAGATGCACATCTTATACGATGGAATACTTATAAATATAAGTTTTTCTTTTTTTTATTGAAAGCACTTATAAATATAAGTTAACATCAACTAACTTGACCTTAATTTAATACTTATCAAAGATTGGATATATATATTTACCATGATAACAATATAAATTTATTTATTTAAAATATTTAATGGCATTCTCTATATTTTTTAAATTATATTTTTCTATTGTACATACCATATTGAATTTATAGATTTATTTATGTAATTAAAGTAGGAATAAATAAAATATAGGATTAAACAATATTTGAAATTAATATTAGAGAAGGTTACATATGCTTCAAGGGTATATAGGTCAATCAATATCCACTTTGTTGGTTTAGGGGGGTATTTGAAGGTTTTAATAGTAAAATGGGGTATTTGATACAAAAGTGATAGTAGGAGGGGGTAAAGTGAATTTTTACCCTTTTTTAAATTCTAATCTTGATATATGGGGAAGGATGGGTTTTTTTTTTTTTTTTTTTTTTTTTTTTTTTTTTTTTACGCACACACACTTCACTGGATTGAACTCCCCGACCTCCCACACATTGGAGGGAGTGATACCACTAGGCCAAATGGCTAGTGGTTGGGGAAGGATGGGGAAGGATGGGGTTGAGATCTCTTATTGCACTTTTCCTATTTCACTCTTTATTCCATATATTGGATGAAAGATATGTGTACAATTGTGACATCATCGTGTACACATGTCATGCATCCAGTGACGGAACTAAGGGAGCAAGTGGGGCCACTGCCCCCCCAAAAAAATTCAAAATTTAATTTTTCTACTTGTTATTTATTTTAAAATTATATCTATACTAATGAAAAATTACATTTGCCCCCCAAAATTTTGAAGAAAAACTCATTCAATAGGTCTTCCAAATGGGTTCCCCCCAGTCCCGAATTATGTATCCGCCACTGCATGCATCCGATGCAATGGAATAGAGAGTGGAACATGAAATTGGAATATGAGATCTCATCCGAATGATGGGAGGTTATGGTTTATCGGGTAGTACCACCTTTAGGCACGTTGAAAATCTTCTATGGTTCCAATAAAAAAAAAACAAAAATTCTATTTTTTTTTTTTTTTGTAATGTGAAATTCATATCTGCCAATTAATTTATGTCCATTAGTAATAAACCTAGCTACTAAAAAACATGGAATTTGAGTAGCGATACATTAATTATTGGAAATAAATAGAAGAATTGTTTTTCATGCACTTGGACACACAATTCACAATCACTTATATCAAATCAAACCGAAAGTGGGCTGAAAACTGGAAAGTAGTTTTTTTCTTTTCCTATAGAGTCCAAAAGTTTCACTCATGTCCAAAATATATCAAATCCCTATTTTCACAGCCAAGAAAGAAGAAAATAAGGAATATAATTTTCTTGGACTAGATAAGATGCTTTTGAGATCAACCTACATATTTGTAGTTTGATGATTGATGGGTGATACATTTTTCACACATACCACATATCAATATTGAATGTATGTTTATTTAAACATAGTGAGAAAAAGGAATTGATTGTCTCGATTGATTTGAAGCGTTTGTAAATCGTACTATCGACTTGAGATCAAATCCTACCCCTCCCACCCTTATCGGACTTTGTAATTATACTAAAAAAAATATCGTGTGGAAAAAGAAAAGGAGGATAAGAACACAAAAAGACCTATAAAATCGTAAATTTGTACATATCTAAAATATAAATATATTTAAAACTTACATTGATCTAATTGGTTTCCCATAATCAGAAAATTGCAATAGTACTTGACAAATCATGCACCCTCATCTATCATTAAACGTTGATGAATTATCTGAATTTTCTGCACAAAATGTCCACTATAAAGACAATTTATTTGATAAACGAAAAGTTGAAAAACCTTCGTAAAGGAAAACTACTAAATATAAAAATTAAAAGTCATTATGCATTTTTGCGGTTTATATGTGACAATTTCTAAGGGGCCGATAAATATTTCATTAAAACATAGAATCTCGGTTATTAAAAAAATTATTCTTAAGGGTCCACTTCCAAAATATCACTTAATATATTCTTATTTTCCAACTTTATCAATAGACTATTGAGACTCATCACCTTTCAATCATCATAATAAATTGTCACATACTGCTAAAGCCTCTTTTTTACAAACCCTTCAATCCACACACACACACTCTCCGCCACCGCCACCACCACCACCACCACCGCCACCGCCACCGCCGCCACCAGAAAGTAATCAGAACACCTGAAATTATGAAGCAAAATTGTCAAGCAGCAATTATTTTCCTTTTGCTTCTATTAATCATTTCCCATACATATTCTCGCCGCCTCACTTCAAATCAATTAGGTCCTTTTTTTAATAATTGTATTTTATTACTTTAAGCTTTAAACACATGCATGAATCATGATTGTAAAAATCCATTAAAATATGTCTTCTTTGTAAACAGGTGAAAGTTCAGAAACAGAGCATAATGAAATCACTCTGCTGCAGAAAGATGAATTTTCCAGTGTAAGATTCTTTGGAACCATATTTTTGGGGATAATTACAAAAAGTACCCTTGCGGTTTGATCTAATTACAAAAAAAAAAAAAAAACACCAAACTTTCAAAATTACAAATAATACTCCCGAAGTTTCATTTTGTCTAATATTTAACCCTTCATAAGCAAAAATCATTTCAAAACACCTCTTCGTATTTATAAAAATATTGCAGTTTACTCCTTAATTTTAACACCGAATCAAATCTCGGGTATTTTTGTAATTTTAAAAGTTAACTGGATTTTTTTAATTAGGTCAAAAACCTCAGGGTACTTTTTGTAATTATCCCTTTTTTTGTCTATGTATTAATTACTGGGTTTTTTTCACTTTTTTATTTTTTGAATAATTTGTCATAATTTTTGTGCATAATATTTCCAACAGTTGATGGGATTGAAAGAATGTGAGGAAAAAGATGAGGACTGTCAGAAGAGAAGAATGGTTGCTGAAGCTCATTTGGATTACATTTATGATTTACACACAGCACTATAAACCTTAGGCTTTAGTTTATTATATAATTACATAAATTGATACAACTTTATTTTGATTTTATTTTTGTGTTTGGTGTTACTTGTTAGGTAAAATTACTGGTGTTCCTAAACCAGATCATTTGTATATACTAGATATCATCAATGTCACTCGTCTGTATTAAGACCATTATATAATTTAGGTGCTATCTGTAATATAGATGACCTTGCTTTTCCTCTTTATGCACCTTTTGGATGGTGTAAATTGTAGAAGACAAAAAAACTTGAATGAAAACGGTCTCATGGGCATTATTTATGATACGGATCCTACATATAATTAAATTTCAACCCAAACCCATAAGAAAAACCCATATTTTCTGTATATAGTAAGATCCGTCTCATGACCATCCATGAGACCGACTCACATAAGATCACCTCATTGTAAAATGGTTTTTTTTCACTCAAAAAAAATGTTTTTTTCTCTTGATAAGTGAATGTACCAATTACCAAGACGAAATAATAGAAATTGGTATATGATGGACTTCAAGTAGGGTCAGAACGAACCGAGCTCGAACGAACGAGGGTTGTTCGTATTTGTTCGTTTATTTTAAAAGATTGATTGTGTTCGTTTATTTAATAATCAAACATGTTCGCAAACGGTTCACAAACATGCTTATTAATTGTTCATGAACAACTATATGGACATGTGCATAAAAATTAAATACACCTTGTTCATTAACACTCAACTCAAAGTAAATAAATATTATGTTGATTGCAAATGTAAATAGCTTGTAATATTAAACTAAAATAAGCGTATTTTTCATAATAAAGTAATGAATATTAAGAAGTAAATATATAATTAATAATTAAAAAATGAATAATAAACAAACATGAAACGAACACTAAATGAACGTGTTCATGAACATAAACGAACAAATTGTTCGTTTATGTTCGCTAAGCTTAATAAACGAACGCTAACCGAGCTTGTTCACGAGCTGTTTGTCAAAAACTGTGTTCGTTTACAGCCCTAACTTCAAGGACATTTTCTTGCATAATTTCATTAGAATATTTAAGTTGTAAACTAGGAATGATCCTATTTTTCAATCAACAATGGTTTAACAATACTACACTTAGAAATCCTATGTGATTTGTTATATACAGTTGAACACAAACCTATGTGGTTATTTTTACACTTCAAAATTTTAACCTCAAGTTTATTTATGAAATAACCCAACAATGATATTAGATTAAAATGCTAGTGAGACAGAAAAGGGAGAAAACATGAAATGGAAGTTGATTCCAAATAAAACCTACTGCAAAAAAAATAAAAAGTATGCTGCTAAAGTCTATATAAAATTGGAATCACTATGAAACTGAAGTCAAATACTATTGATAAGCCAACAAACTAGAAAGGGACACATAAAAACCATATGCCATATCCTATATATTTTCCCTTCCTCTGATTTACAGAAAAACAAAAATGAACAGGTTGAAAAAGGGACTACAGGCAACAGCTTACAAGGTGTCATAGCCATAAGCAATAATCATAATCTATATAAAAGCTGAATGGTAAACATACAAAATTTTGGTCAATGTAGAATTTCTACATGCTTTAATATACCATATAACCTGCAACATTATAGCCATTACCATCTTGAAATGTTATGCGTTCTTTTCCTACAAATTAAACCAAGAAAAAATATCAGCACCAGATTGGGAAAATAAACTAAAATTAGCACCGAGCACGTGGTGAAAAAATGTTTCTCTAACATAAAAGATTTCCACTGAAAACCAACATGCAGTAACGCAGACGATCACATAAACTCTAATATCACCACTTCAATCTAATGTTTTGATGTTGTATCTATATGACGAGGGATGGATCCTATCTATGATTACGCAGTATAAACATTTTCAAACTGGCCTCACTCTAATAAAAAGATTTCCACAGACCACAGAATAAAATCCCCCTTCCTCTTGTTTCAACAACCCCAACCCCAAGAAAAAAGAACAAATGGATTTCCAAAAGGCAAACCACCTTCGTAAGTCTAACAAACAATAAATTTGATCTTAACCTCAACCTAAGCCAGTAGTGCCATTGTAAAAGGTTCATAAAATAAATTTTCGGGACAATTACAAAAAAAAAAAAAAAAAAAAAAAAAAAAAAAAAAAAAACGAGGTTTGGTCTAATTACAGAAGAACCCAAAGGTTTTTAAAATTGCAAAAAAACCCTTTGAGGTTTGATTATGTATTACATTCACCCCTTCATAAGCAAAAAACAATTCAAGGAATATTATAGTTACCCCTTTAAATTTAAGCCAGAATCAAACCCGAGGGGGCTTTTTGTAATTTTGAAACCTCTCTGGGTTTTATTGTAATTAGCCCAAATCTTAGGGCTTTTTTGTAATTAACTTTAAATTTTCTTGTCATTTGAAAATCTATAAAGATGAAAAGGGGAATCAACTAAGTGCTTACCAGTTTGACATCACAAGGCAGTCCCAAGTCACGAACAGAGTCTTCTGATAAACAGTTCGCGTGGACTATAGGACTTAGAAAAGCAGTATCACTTGTAGTTCCAACCGTTTCATGGGACTCTGAGGATGGGGTGGTCAAGTAAACAGCTCCTTTGAACATCCATTCATCCCTTTCTTGACTGTAGAAGTCTTCAAACAACTCGCCGCACAAAATACATGCACACTGACTTTCATCTGCAGGGACCATTGGTTCACTACTTTCCAATGTTTCACCTGAACATTCTGAAATCTCTGGCGGACCAATTCTTGCAACCCAATCAACTACATTGGCGTACCACCTCCTTGTGGTATTGCGTGAAGGATCATGCTCAGGAACCCTTAATGCATGCCATTCCATGTGTCTGTCAAGCCGTTCTTGAAATTTAAGTCTAAGACCACATATGCTGCACTCGTGTGGAAAGTCAGAGAGAAGATCATCAATCACATCTTGATGCAAATTACGAACTACATCTGGCTTGAATTCAAAACCAATAAGATGTTTTATATTTGCTGTTGACTCGGTCAAACCATCAGAAGCCTTAACAGCTGGCTCAAGTGACGATGGCTCGTCTTTTATAGATGCAAGAGGTTTTTTTGAAATGATGATTGGAATTGGAACAGAAGAAACTGGAGTTGAACTAGAGCTTGTAATCCCAGGAACTTTGTCCGGAGGTTGATCGGGTATCTTAGGTGAGGCAGACAACAGTGAATCAGACTTGAAGAAGATATCAAGCCTTTCGCAACCAATGAGCTTAAAAGACTTGAAACGGGATTAGATGTGGAATTAACTGCACTTGGTGTCTGTTCTGAGCCAATACCTGCTAAAGATGAGGGTGGTGGCCCAGCTGACAAGGGTGATTGTTCTACCTTTTTTTGAGAAAATGTAAAGCTTGGAGAGGATGGAAAGTTGGCAAGTGAGCCCCCACCTCCTAGAGATGGCCCAGGCCTAGTTTCTTGCGAACTAGGCTTAGTTAAGCTACCCGAGAGAGTACTACTCGGTATTCCAATTTTCCCTAGAGCATCGAACAAACTGCTAGTGATGGACTTTCCAGGGGAGTCAATTGTAAGAGGATTTGACTGGTCAGATGATGAATTCCCCATTGTTGAGCGACTTTCTGAGAAAGCTTGACCAGAAGATTCAAATTCAGAGACTTCAGGATTTCTCAGTTGAGCAGAGGGAGCATGTTTTCTCTGCTGAATAGGAGGCATCTGAGCAGATGAAGACCGTAAACTCTGGGGCTGGGCTCTCTGTGTACTGCCCTGATAAACATTCCGAGACGGGAAAGGCAGAGAATCCTCAGATAATTGGTCACGGCCCATATTTTTGTGTCCTGGAGGCCTTCTTGGGTCAGTAGGAGGACAGATGGAGGTCTGGTTGCGCTCAGGAAAATTGTTTAGTGGCTGATTCGGATTGTGTGAAGTAATAGAAGGTGATGGAGGGCGTTGGTGCATTAGTGATCTCATTGAGGATGATGCAGCTCCTAGAGTCTGACATGGTTGAGCCATAGAAACATTGGGCCCTGGCATTGGATTTGTTGAAAACTTTAAGCTAGGGGATCCAATATGAGCTGGGCCCACCTGTGACAGAGACTGTGTCTTGCCTAACATACTTTGAGAGCTTCTCCCGTAGGATATCCCTCAGAGTAAGATGATATGCTTTTACTGGTCCCTGAAAGAATCCTTTGAGTCCCAGAAGCTACTTGGCTCAGATCCAGCGATATAGAATCAGCTGAGGCTTCATCATCATCCCTTGACCCAATATCATGTATGCTCTGAGACCTTTGGAGATGGCTATCAAAGTCCTGCACAAGTCATACCATAAGTTTAATCACTGGCCTGAGAAAGTGAGAATATGGTCCATCAATACGACTTTTTTTTTCCGACAAAATCAATATGACTGTTTTTGTACATCATCTCGTTGATTATTACAACCAGATTAATAAAATATAACAAAGGAATAACCAACTGTTAAACTATAAGATGCAAGGAACGGAAGAAAGAGTTTACAGTGAGAGGCAGTAGCTAAACAAATTTGAACCCCCCAATGATATGTTGTAAGTTTATAACGTCAAATGGCATGTTATGCTAACACCAGAAACTTACTTCAGCTTACGCAACAAATAATCTAGTAAGCATAGCAATTATGCAATAGCCTCTTTTAAGGGGCGAACTGATCATTATTAGCTTCATACTGTAACCATTCTGTCAACAAATCACTACTCTAACTGGGGGCATTTATTTTGGATATTATGAAATTGCATCATAAAACGATTTAAGAAGGCCCAGATCCACGCATCTCAACGTAAAGTGCCAACCTCATTCTGAGGTTCTGCACTAGCTTCAGCAAACATGGAATAGTAGAATCTAACTGAACAAAGGCAGCTCGATGACCCAAAAAAGAGGCAAAATGCTTTCCCACATTTTCCCTCCAGCCGTAATAATTTTTACTTGACTTTCTGCAACTCTTATAACTCTTATTTTTGTTGAACACATACTATGAGATCCACACTAAAGAGGTTGAAAACTTTGCCTTATGTTTAGGTGTATGTGTTAGGACTCATCTGTGACAACTTTGCTGCATTTCTAGGTGTGGTTTAAGCATTTTTTATTGCACAAGTCCCTAAGGCACAGAATGCATAGTCATGTTATGCAACACCCCCTCAGTCCTAACCCGATGTTATCATGCAACAGACTGCTGCTTAACACTCGTGTTATTTTCTTTTTAAAATGTCTAACCATATTTCACAAGGAGATGAATATTTTTTTTTTTTTGAGAAACAAGGAGATGAATATTCAGAATCTAACCTAGATTCAAAATGGATATCATGGAAACAAACCTTTATTGCTACAACATATGCTTTCACTAATTAATTAATCAGGCAGAAAATGTCGACAAAGATACCAAACAGGTGACAAAATATCCTATTTTATATTTTAACAATCCACTAAAACTTCATAAAACTTACCAATCTATCATAATTATCAGGTGCCCAATGATCTTTAGTTAAAGCATCAGCTGAACTGCGAACAGTGGGGCCAGAATTCATCTCGTCCCACATATACTCTTCCTCCTCAGAGTTCTTCCAGTTCTCACTCATACCATTGGATTTCGTATTTGCAGCTTTCTGCGTGAGCTGTAAATCGGAGTCTGAATTTAGAAACTCATGAGCAGCATAGCTTTCAAATCCACGTTTCAGACCAAAACCATTCTTTTTCTGGGACATCCCAGTCATATCACTGCCAGATGCATACCAGGTCCTGTCATATCCCGGCTCTTTAACTTTTTCAATCACTCTTCCAGTTCCCAATCCTGGACGCCCTGATACGTTGGAACCATATTCAGTATCTGAATATGCTACACTTGAACTTTTGTCACGAACTGGCTCATTTACTTGATCTCTGAGATGATGATGCTGAACGGGCTGCAAGTTTCAAGTAACTTATAAACTAGCTTGTAAAAAGTAAAGAACAAAAATAATGCCCTGAAACTGCTATAATATTGCTGAATTAGCTGAAATAGTGCTGAAAAGTGCTTCAATATTGCTGAATTTGCTTAAATAATTGTTGAAAATATCCTAATTATTGCTGAAATTGCTAGATTTTGTTTTACTGCTAGTTAAAATTCCAATTCTATAAATTCCTGAATTTTAATTCATTGCTGAAACAATGCTAAATCCACTAACATTGTTTTCTGCATTATGTATCACCTCTTTGAGGCGTGCGCCGGGCCAAGTGCCATGATAGGGCACTTCTGCGCCCGTGGTGCTCCTTTACCCTTTAACAACTAAAATCACAAAACCATCCTAATATAACATTTTCCCCTCGTACCTTAGCAAAAGGATCAGCCCATGATTTCCCGAACTAATACCAGCGGTCCTCTCCGGAGCTTCAACATCCTCGTGGGAGTTCACCAGGGCTCCACTAGTGTCACTGCCAGCTCCTCTTGCCTTCATCAAATTTAAGTCAGTACAATTGAACAAAATATATGATTCACATAAATAATCTAATTCAAAGAATGCGATAATGAAACATATTAAGTATTTGAATTCAGCTAGACAGCTAGTGGTTATTAACATCTCAAAAGCAATGGGCGACCTAGGATAGGGCCATAGGCATTAAAGAAGGGAAAAAACACTACAAAATCCCGAATGTGAATTCAATTATCAAACATCATCTTGATGGCAATGGGAATCAAATTGGTGTATCATCCAGTTGCACATTATTTAAGGGACATCTAGGCAAGTAAAATATTTTATGCATTCACATTACAGAAGCAATGTTGACCCTGCTGAGTTGAGGACTGAAAATGTATATGCAACACTACTGTTATTGAGAACAATCAAGCATCATATTCCTTCGAACAAAAATTTCATCTTGATAGTGACGTTCAATTTGGCAAATTGAAAAACACGAACAAAATGAAGAGCTTCTATAAGCTTCCTGAAAATACTTTTTGCAAGAGATACCACCAGCAAAATGAAAATGTTGTTGTATGCAAGGTAAGTTAAGTATGGGAAATGAAAATGCACAAGTTCATCATAAGTAATGTATTTCCAGCAAAACAGCATCATTTACCAATTTGTTCAAATACAGCTAAGTCGAAATAAACTCGAGCCAAATGAATTTTTATAATCCAGACATTGTAGAACAAAGAAAATCAATGTTATATCAAAGTAACAGATAGATAATATAAGTTATATCAAAGTAACAGACAGATAATATACAAAACAATAGCCACCACCATTTTGAATTCCTTGATGAACCATACAGCGAGGTTATACATTTTTTGTGTTTTAGTCCTTTTGGTCTAGAATCTACATAATCAAATACAGGACTCAAAAGGGTAAACTCAAACAGAATGATACATCTGATTTAATACATCTAGGCACATACACATATTAATGCAATTATAATTATCTTGTGATAAAGATAGGCTACTGAGAAAAGGAAGGCATTGGTAACCAAGCGGACAAAACCTCCTTTTAGAGGGGCTATGACAAAAAGTAAATAAAGAAGAATGAAATGATAATCATGTGGTGCATAGGCAAAAATACTTGTACTAGTACTAGAAATGTCTGCAAAGACTTATAAGGCTCTTACCCTGGTGGTCTGCAATCGCTGCCTTGCCTCCAAATACTTGGGGTTTACATGAATGCTATGAGCAGGACGTTGGGCTTGGGAGTCAGGCCTAGACGTTGTTGCTGATGATGAACCATTGGCTGTAGTATTGAATCCAAGCTCCTTCTCAATCATCTGAAGTGTCTGTGGAGGAAAAACCCCTTTCCAAGTGCCAAAAAGGTGACGCATACCAGGGTGTGTGGAAGGATCAACCTGTCTATATGCCTTACAGAAAACCTGGAAACATGCACCCAAAAGGGATAACTATGCAAATAATGATGGAAATTAAGACAGCAACCATTCAACAGGCAGTTCCCCCTTTAACAACAGCCCAAAAATTTGAGCGATGGAGGGGTGGAATTCCTCGTCTCCATTTATTCCCAACTAAAATGGAGTGATTAGAGAATAGCATGTATTTACAGGTTATACAAGGAGTAATGACGACTTAATGATCCGACTTTTTTATCAAGTAATGGCAAGCAACATATTATATTCACAAAATCTGACCTCGGGTAATCTTGGAGCAAAGTATTTTATGTAATCCCTCCCAATGTTCTTCACAATACTGTCTAATAAATAGAGAGATGGCAGTTTTTGATCCCTAGGCACCTGTGTAAATTGTTTCCAGGAATCAGGCATAATATCCAGAAGTAGAAGTTTGGAGATGCTATTTAATAATTCGAAACAAACAATAGGAGCAAAACATAAAGCACATGAAAACAAAAAAGCGGAGCTACAATGCAATAAGAACCAGGCATCAATTTTTAGAAGGTAACAAATTTTTCTTAAGTACCAAAGACAGACAAGATTCTGGGAACCCAATCAATGATTCTCCAGATTGAAGGTGAAAGAATCCACACAAAAGCTATTTCACATTTTCTTTGATCATTAGAGACATAAACTTTCACATTCAAATGCCAGCGTTAACTCTTCACCACTTCTGAGTATCAGCTGCCTCATCAGAAACCAGAAAAATATGATTGATAGCCACAGAATCTCCAATATAATGTACTTTAATCAGATCATGAATAAAAGTACAGTTTCTTCAGCTGCAACCAATCTCAAAGACAGCTCAACCACATCCGAGAGAAATTGTATTCCAAAACCCAAAGGATACAATCACACATAATACTGAATCATAAAAGAAAAACTGCAAGCATAAAGCAGCAGCGCCAGTATAATCATACTCATACGAACAATTCTTCAATGAAAGCTTCATCAAATATTGCAAGGTGTAGGAGACTACAGAAACCCCTCATTATAAGAGGCAAAAAAAATCCCCCAATAAAAGAGAAAGTATGACAGATACTTTGTCTGACTTAAAAACAGCTTTGCTGATTACTTGCAGAAATACTGAGGAGGAACTTCAGCAGGTTATGCAACTAAAAAAATCATAAAACAATGCTGAATCATGATGGTCCAAGTGGCGCCATTATCAAAGAAAATTAAACGCCAACCATTTCAATGAACAAAATACAATAGCAGTTTCCTGGGAAACAACAATATACTGCAGCTGACGAAATGTATACAACCACTTTGCCAAGGCAGAAAGATGCAACAAGGATAAATGTTAAAAAGGAAAACAACATTAGATTCCAGCTTGCTCACATCTTTGGCATCGGCAATGAACGAGATTAGTTTATATTAATTGCACTGGAGTCAGATCACATCTTGATCATAGCATTGGTAGTGGAAATAATTAGTCAAATGCCAATTAAGAGGTCTTTTTGCACTTGTTATCCCACATCCACAAATCAAATATTATGATCGAACATGCACTAATGTGTAATATTGGATGAATCTTGAAGCAAAATCAAAACTTTCTGAAAATAAAAACCTACTTCCCGACACACCATCTCTTTCTTTCATAATAGCAAAAAATACATTAACCAAAAATAAATTACAAGGATACATCTTTACAATTTGAGTAGCATCACATAGCACTAAATACTACTAGCAAAAAATAAAAAAATCAAAGTCACCTCAAGAATATTGGCGCAGATAGTGGCTGCAATGGCCTTGGCAGCCGGCATACTCTCACCAGCAATAATTGTCAAGTTCGTTATTATTGGCTTCGAGTTGAACGTCAGCTCAGACAACGCAGTCTTGTACTGAGTCACCAGCTCCTGATGCAACTGCTGACTTGGCTGGGGTTGGTAGGTCCCACCACGCAAAGAATCGCTGCTCTCAGAATCTCGGTCCCTCTGGGCTCTGGAGCCTCCACCGACCCCGAGTTCGAAACCGCCGGCCGCTGAAAGAATCCGGTCCGTCCATTCGAGATTCGATCTGGTGCAGCAGGGTCCTCGATGAGCCTAGGTTTCTTCAGTCCCGGTTCTTTAGAATGAGATCTATCAAATGGTCTGCGTGTGCTATCCATTTCCATCAAATCACAAAAACCTAATACTATACTCCAATCGTTCATATTTAACCCTATACTATTACAGTACACCACGATTTTCAAATAGTAAAACACAATTAACTAATTAGCAGCAACTACAGCAGCTTCAATTGAAAATCTATTACAAAAAGTTACAAAAATCAGGAAACCCTAAACTCAATAAATTGAAATCTATATACGCGTACATATTACAAATAATTTCCAACAGTACAAGCGAAACCATTAACCATACAAGCAAAAAATATCAAGCGTGTATCCTAAAAAGCACAATTCGCGAATTTGAGTCTCCGAAAGCAAGAAAAAGACAGGGTAGAGAGAGAAAAGAGGGAGAGATAGGGTTTTTGGGGTTGTATGATAGATTGGGATTTGGGAAGATCGAACGAAGAAGCGCCTTATATAAATGTAGTATTATTATTCATGTTAAGGTTAAAGACGATGAAAAAGTAAAAGCCCGACATGATTCAAAACAGGAGCATTGATCGGTTGATGTTGTGGGCATGGGCTTAAAGATTATTTTGGGCTGAAGAAGTTGAAATTGGGTTGGGCTGATTCTACCTCTTTCGAGATAAAAGTTTCAAACTTTGTTTTATGTCCAAAGGACTTTTCCTGGATGGGATAGTTCATAATCCATTTTAACTCTTTATTTTGATAAAATTCCAGAAAAAAAAATACATTTTTTTGGGGAAAATGAATTTTGTAAGTTCAGTGGACTTTTGTACGCTTCTCTTGACTTCAGTGTGTCCAGGGGTTATTTTATTGACTTTTCTACGATTTTCTATTTTCTCTTTCCGTTGGAACAATTATATACAATTATGAAACAAGGTAGAAACAGTTGTAAAAAAAAAATATATATATATATATATTGTTTTAATTTTTAATTTACTTTTCTTCAAATAAAAATATATAATTTATTTGTTATTTTGTTGTTTTCTAATACATTTTTAGTCCAATTATGTTTTCACAGTCTATATTATCTTGATGAGTTTTTGGTTTCTTCTGTAAGTCTTTTTAATAATACATTATATTGTTTTTTTACTTTTTGTTTATTTGTGCTTATTGTTCTTTTTTCCCTTTGCAGTGTATTTGATATTTTGTCTTATTATTTGAGTAAGAAGTTTAAGTATGCAGATAGATAGTGTTGTGAATTTTGAATTTAATGTATTTTGGATGTTTTTCCATCATTGCTTTTGTGTTCTTACTGTATTTTCTTCCTTTGCAACATGTTGATGTTTTGTTTCATTTTATTATTTGAGAAAGAAGTTCATGTGATTATAATATTGTGAATTTAGAAATATGATGTATGTGGTTCAATAATTATATAGAGGTTCGTAAAACAAATGAAGTATGAGAAACATAAAAAATGGGATTCACTAATTCAATACTAAGATTTAAAAAATCGTGTATAACAATGTTGAAACGAGCAAGAAATAATTATGAAACAATCTCGATGGCTAAGAAGCAATTATGAAACAATCTTGATGGGTAAGAAACAATTATGAAACAATGTTCAAACATGTTGAAATAACTTTAAAATTAATAAAAGAAGTAACAAAATTGTATTAGTGATACATGTTTCAAACATGATCGAAATAACACTTAAATGATCAGTTGAAACACTAACAAAATTACCACATTTTAATTGTAACCATCAATTTCAATGAGTCTCTGATCAAAAGTTGTTGCTTACCTTAAATATTTTTGTTTTTATGGTTTCTAAATAAAATTATGTTTAAGATTCTTTTAGTTTTTATTATTTTTACAAATTATATTTGAACTTGATTAATTATATTTATTAAAATATATTTACAACTTTTAATGATTATTATATTACGAGGAAAAAATCAAAGATTGTGGAGAAGGGGGTAAACCTTTTAAATAGAAGCCATAAACATTTCTCTCTATATATAAAAATAAAGTCACTTATAAATAGTAGTACAATTTTTTTCCGCCTAAACTACTCTCTCGAAATAGTAAAATGTAATTGTGGTATATTATGTTAATTTTGGTAATTATTAAATTAATTATGGGGAATATGTGACTAAAAATCATACTTTCACTTATAGCCTCTCAATCAAATTAACTTTGGTGGGTTATTAATCATAAAATATAGATAAATTGTTATGGTATGGATATATTTTTGACACATTATCTATTTGGTTGAGCAATATAATTTATGCAGATATTAATAAAAAAATTTAACTATTGAATAATCGTTGCATAGATTTATGATAATCTAACATTAATGATTTTTAGTACACGATGAGAATAGTTATATTGATCGCATATGCAAAACTTCCAAAATTATAATATATAAATTTTGACAAAAAGAAAGTTTAAATTAGTTGATGATTTTGTTCCTTCTTAACTTGAATAATAATAAATCATTTTCCCAAAAATAATTTGAATTACCAAAAGAAATGGATAATTAAATACGAAAATTCTAGGCCAAATAATACAGGATAAAATCCAAAAAATACCAAAAATTAAATTTTAAACAATTTTATAAAACTTAATCATATAAAGAGAATAATAAATTTTCTTAAATTTCATTAGTCTTCCTATAATTATGACTTATCGTTAGTGTCATTTTCTATTGCATTCATCATTAAAATACACATCGTTTTTACAAATAAATTCTCTCAATCTTGCATCTCATACAAACAAATAGCACTAACGTTTGAGGACACTAATCAATGATATCAATACGAGTAAATATCAATGGGCTATGAAATTGCATTGGTTCGTCTCTACAAGAAATCAATACTTATAATGACAGAAATCAATCATAGAGTCTGAAATGTATATTTTATGATGTTGAGGTCTGAAAGCTAAATTTTCATTTTTAATTTATCTTTTTGTAGGGAGATACAATAAGGAAGATCCATATTGTGCAATATAAAAAAAAGGTTGATTGAAGGTTATGTCTATGCCATAAAAGACCTTGTTGTATTGATTCAACTTTATTTGTTAGAAATATAAATTGTACAGTTTTATATTCACTAACATTGTGATTCTTCTATGCATTGAACTTACATTCAACGACACAAACACGCTTACAAGATAAATACTATTATCAAATCAAAAGATAATCATTTTACAATTTTCTTCTTATTTTCTCTCATGATTTTTCAAATAATATATGTGTCACTTGACTACCTCAATCATAAGTTGCAAAAGAAAATAGTATTTCCACTTGATTCGTTACCACTACATACAAGTTAGAATGGAAACGATAAACAACACATTGCAAGTGTGGAAAAAGAATTGAATCGGAATTATCCAAATTACCCGACGACTAGAGATATCAATAAGGGTTGACCTTGTCTTTAACCTGGCCCTAGGCTAAAAATTGAAGTTATAAGGACTTGTAAAACTTAGACCCATCTCTCCAAAGTATGCACTATTTTGATGCATAATTTGCATTACTTTAGTGCAAAATCTACATTTCATCTCTAGCAGTTTGCACTACTTTCTGCACTAAAGAATATTCTATAAAATTCATTCTTTTATTAATTTAATATTGATTTTTATTATAGTATAATTAATAAAATACTACATGAGTAATTTTATTTAAATCTAAGCACAAAATCGTAAATCTAAATTAATTTTATGTTTCAAAGTATTTTGTAATATATTTTATGTAAGGTTTATAATTTTGTGTGTTGTATTTTAAAACCTCATAGTTTTATTTAGATTATACATCATATTATTTTAAAAAATATCACATGTAATTAAATTAAAATATAATTTTCTACTAATTTCAAATTAATAACAATACTTTTTTTTTTAAAGAAACTTAAAATTCATAAAAGCCAAAAAATGAAGTGCATCGCCACAAATGGTGTTGCACTCCAGCAATCTCAAAATGATGCAAATGAGTAGCGTTGTACCGCATTGAGCTGGAAAAGTTACACCAAACTCTAGTTTGACACAGTAGTGGAATTGATCTTACAATTTAGGATGGAAACAATAAGATACACATGACTCAAATGAGGACTAAGTCACTTTGTGCCCACATCGCATTAGTGGAAAAAGAAGATTTGTTGCATTGGAATCATTGTAATGTAGAAAGTTGTCATGCTTTTAAAATTTGTTCAAGTTGACCAAATGACTTCAAAATTTTGGAATAGTTCAATTGAATTTTGAGTATATTGGGAAAGTATCAAAATATTAGTGAACAAGAATACATGATTATAGTCATTCTAAGCTTTTGGGCAGTTGTGCTGTGTGCAATAGAATGACAATTGACTGTCCTTTTTACCGTGGTAACTAGACAAGCTTAATTATAAGTTAATTACTTTAAGTAGTACCTTAATACACGAGAATGTAAATTACTTATCAGTTAAAAGAAATTTAAAAAACCAATATTTATGGAGCCATTCGTATTTAGGAATATCCCAGCTCATAAATCAAAGCACAGTAAATTACTTAATTTAGAAGTTTGGCAAACTGGCCCGGTGGCCCCTCACAATCTCAACAAAGATTTCCTCAATACTTAACGAAATTTCATTGGCTGGACTAAGGAGCGCGCATATTTTTATTTATTTATGCAGTCATGCCCTTATATTTATTTATTTATGAAGTCATGACCTTATATTTTAATTTTGAGGGGCATATACAATCATATAAAATAAATATTAAAAGATCATTTATTTTGTTTTAATACTCCTAACTAAATCAAATACTAATAATATAACATAATCAAATAAAAATTAAGTAAGAATAAATTAGGTATCTTCTAAACGGTTTTATGAATTAATAACAAAATCACCAACCTAATATTCCAAGAGTAAAACCATGATCATAAGATTAAATAATAACTGATAAATGAGATTAAAGATTAGATTTGATAGTACAATAAGTATAAATTTAAATATAAATTTATAAAATACAATAACATTATGTTATAAGAGCCTATATGAAACACATGCTTAGTCCTTAAAATTTTAAGGGTTGGGCTAGAATTGACCCTTGGACCGGGCCTTTATTCGTAATTTAACTATGATCCATGAACATGTGATAACATTGAGTCATTAAATCGTTTTTTTTTTCCTTTGTTTTTTTTTAGATGTTGAAATCACTCTATATTTATTAATATAATATAATATCAAATCAAAATGTAATAAATTACATTATTTGTTTATTTTTCTGCATCTCTTAAATTCCTAGTCATATATCCATAACTTAGAGAATCAGATAGGGTAAATCACAAAGCTTATCTCAACGCGACTACAAGTGAGTTTGCCGAGTAACACAAAATCAAATCCGCGAGTATATGTTAAGGCAACCATCCTTTTCCACATAACGCCAACACTCCCATGCAAAAGGCGTGGATGATAATGAGAAATCTAAGGAAGAAGCCAAGAAAAAAGGTGGTGAAATAATATAAACCCAAAATTCCATATCCGAGCATACTCGAAAAAGATAAAAATGAGGACCAATTCGGTAAGTACCTCAAGTTATTCAAAAAATTGCATATCTAACATTTCACTTGTTGGAGCTATTTCACATAAACCAAAGTTTGCAAAAATTGTAAAGGAACCCATTTCCAATAATAAGAAGCTTGAGGAGTTATCTATGTGTCACAATAAGTAAATAGTATTTCATTCATTCACCATTCCTTACGTACAAGTTAGAATGGAAACAATAAGCTACACATGACTCATGAGGACTAAGTCCACTTTGTGCCCACATTGCATTAGTACAAAAAAAAGCCTGTGTTATATTAAAATCATCCAACATAGAGACATTCGACATTGTACTACTGGAAAAACAAGTATTTGCTACATCGGAATCGTTCAATAGAGCGATGTTGCATTAGTGGAAAAAAAGCGTTCTCACGACCTGGAATCGAACATAGAGAAAATTGTCATGCTTTTAAAATTTGTTCTAGTTGACCAAATGACTTCCAAAAACTTCAAATAGTTCAATTGATTTTTGAAAATATTATTGGGAAAGTGATTAAAATATTAGTGAACAAGATTATAACTATTCAAAGCTTTGGGCAATTGTGCAATAGAATGCAAGATTTTATTCGGAATGCCCCATTTCATAAATCAAAGCACAGTAAAATTACTTAATTAAGAAGTTTGCCAAACTGGCCCCTCACAATCTCAACAAAGATTTCCCCAAATCGTAACGAAATTTCATTGGCTGGACTGAGGAGAAAAAAACCTCAGCCTCAAAGGTGACGCCGCCATGGCTTCAACCCACCAATAGTGCAGTAAAAGCACAGTCTTTTGACTGTCCCAAATGGGACCCATATCTTGTTCACAAAATCCTGAGAAAATAACGAAATATCTCATCTTCTCCGACCCCACATGTCTCCTGTTCTGTCCCCCACCAACTGTTTGATAAAATGAAATTCACACAATACGAATATATTTATTAGTCCGCGTTGTGATTTTTCTGAAATCTTGCCCTGAAGGCTGAAAGTATATGCAGAGGGGAACTGAAAAAAAATGTCACTGGAGTGGAGGAAAATGCCAGGCAACCACAACTCTCCACCGCCTTATGCAAATTTCTTGATTTTTTTTTTTTATTGGGTGGTTTCAGTCGGCAATACCTATATATATTCATCCCCCACCCAACATATCGCCGACCATTTTTCATCTTCCTGCGAAAAAAACCCATTTGGATTTGATCTCTGTTTCACCTTCAGATTTTGCTAGAAAAACCCCATTCAAGAAATTGCAAAATGGATCCTGATGATAAAACCCTATTTCTTCCGGCGGCGAGCCTGAAACGATTTTTATACCTAATACGTCGTCGTTTCCGACATCTTTCGCTCTGCCTTTATCAATGGCGTCTCCCTTTCTCGAACCGCCCCCATTTTCGCCTTTTTTAGGGTTTGATTCTTTCGAATCCCAATTTGAATCCGACCCGGGCCTTGGGAATGAGCCAGGGCCCGGGAGAATTTATTGGGTGTCCCTCAGCCTTTGGGGTCCTTGTATGAAACTCCAATTCCGCCATTTTTGTCCAAGACTTTTGATTTGGTGGATGACCCTTCATTGGATGCTGTAATTTCTTGGGGTGCAAAGGGTGACAGCTTTGTGGTGTGGGATCCTGTAGAATTTTCAAGGATAATTTTGCCAAGGAATTTCAAGCACAACAATTTCTCAAGCTTTGTTCGTCAGCTCAATACATATGTGGGTATTGGTTTCATTTATCACTGGGATTGCTCTTGACCTGTGTATCTACCATTTTTTTTTTTTTTTTTTGTATATTTTTTTGGGCTAATTTCATTGTTTTTTTTTTTTTTTTTTGCTATTTCTCGTATGTAATTATTGGATGTCTCTTGTATATTGTTTATTGGGATTTGTCTCTTGTATTTTCTGGTTTTGTTGTTGTTTCTGCAATTGTATATAGCTAGGTTCTCTGAAGAACATGTTGTACTGGTGTTGTAATTTGTAGATATCAGAGACGGTTTGCGGAGAAAATAGAGGCTATATTTTTGTATCTTATTCACAATGTTTGTATCTTGAGTATCAATAATATATCCTGGATGATAATTTTCTATTCCGACCGTCTCTTAATTTCGTGTGTCGGAGGTTGCTGTTGTTCTTTGAACCTTGATGATGATTTAGTATTTTTAGAATAATGCTGAGAACTAAATCTACTTCACGATACCTTCTCGTCCGGACAACTAGGGGAACTGGAATGTCCATCCTATTACAGGTAGATTTTTTAAGCTTTATATATGTAATTGATTTCTTTTCATGAACTCATATTTGGATGTAAAACTGTACTGATCAAATTACTGTTAGTGTTATGCAGCTGTCTTTAGTATGGATATTGACCCTGTGCATCTGGCTTGTGTATAGTTAGTTAGTTATTCGCCAACAAAATATCAAATATTCTTGTGCTTATTGCGAATTTTTTTATTATTTTTAACTTGGGTACATTTACATAATACAGGGATTTCGCAAAATTGATACAGATAAGTGGGAATTTGCAAATGAAGGATTTGTAAGAGGGCAGAGGCATCTGTTGAAAAATATCCAAAGGCGCAAATCACATCAGTCTCAGCAGATCGGCTCCTCCTCGTCTAGACCAACTGATGATGCAAACAAAGCTGCATTGGAAGCTGAAATCGAACATTTGAGGAAAGAGAGAAGTTTGATGATGCAAGAGGTAGTCGAATTGCAGCATCAGCAGCGAGGAACAGTTCAGCACATGGAAATCGTCAACGAGAAGCTCCAAACAGCCGAGAAAAGGCAAAAGCAAATGGTTTCGTTCTTGGGGAAAATGTTTCAGAACCCTGCATTTTTATCTCGTCTTCAGCAAACAAGGGAGCCAAAGAGCATTACTTCCCCTAGGTCAACACGAAAATTTGTGAAACATCAATCGCATGAACAAGGCACATCTGGTTCGTCCCCCAAAGGGCAGATTGTGAAGTATTGGCATGAGTTTGAAAGTTATACTATGCCCTCGGTAACTTTAGATTCTGATCCAATCACAACCAAACAACTTCCTGATTTGCCCTTCTTAGATATGGGAGACAACCTAGTTCTTGGTACAGAAGATGTTCCATTTCAGGTTGAAGATTTTGCACGAGATCATTTTGGTGCCCCACGAGCCGTAGATCCGCTTCTTAAAGGAAAGGGTGTTGTGAGCCCTCCTCAGCCGCAATCCACGCCGGATTATTTTATCTCGTTTCCAGAGGATGTGATGAAGGAGAAGAGTGATCTTGAAGTGAAAATATCGGGAAGTGAAAGTATGGCGTTAGAAGAGGGTATTTGGAGCATGGGGTTTGAAGGCGGTATTGGTATGTCCAGTTCGACCACCGAGTTATGGAGTAATGTTAGCAATTATGATATGGAAGAATTAGGTGGGTTATCAGATGTTTGGGACATAGGATTAATGCAGCCAGCAGGAAGCTCGGGCGTTGGGAATTGGCCGGATGAAGACTCCCCTTTTAACGAGTGTGAGAATAAAGAAAACCAGCCTAGAAATGATAGTTCTTGAAAATAAGGCTCCATGGGGGTGTTCTTGCTGCCCCCTTGGGTCCTAATATAGTTGGATTGATTGCATATATAATAGTTTAGTTGGATTGATTGCATATATAATAGTATTGAACTATAATGTGATCCGTTATATGTTGATTTCATTTGATCATCGAGTTCCATTATTTTCCAAATTCAATTTTGTTTATTTGATTTGTCTTGATTGTTATATAGCCTTGAAACTATGTAACAATTATGAGCTCATTCCCAAAAACTTACTACTAATATATATTTTTTTAAGTTGTGGAAGTGCAGGTTTGTACGTTCTTTGGGAATCACGTTTGGCGGCATGAAACGGTGATCCAGTAATCTCGTCACGGGTAAGAAGTTTACGAAGCATATGCATTTTTTTCTCGAACACTTGAGTCCCAACTCCCAAGTTATTTTTCATTCGACAATCTGAGGTCATAGCAATTAGTCATTTTAAGCACTCTTTAAGAATTTGGGTATACCGGGAGTTTCTTGATTTTAAGCATGACTAATGCACGTAATTGTAACTTGTAAGTTGTAACTATGCAAACATTTAGTGTTTCATCTTTTATTTTACTGGTATCAATACATGATGTCATATTGGTACAATGGCATTTACACAATTGATAGGAGTATAAGATGAAACATAAATTGGAATAGGAGATCTTGACTGTACGAGAACGTGCTGTTTGTGGAAGTTTTCCGGTACTTTCGCTTATTGATTTGAGTTAGTTCAGCTGAGCTCCACTATTGACCAAGAGTCACACACACACACACACACACACACAAAGAGTCCATTTCTAAAATAGAAAATAAATTCATTATGTGGAGGGATCCTTGATTTAATCAAGGGAAGTCAAAGGAAAGGTGAAATGCATTAATCAATGGGATAATTACAAAAAGTACCCTTGAGGTTTGGCTTAATTAAAAAAACCCAGCTAATTTTCAAAATCACAAAAAGTACCCCGAGGTTTGATTCAGTGTTAAAATTAAGAGGTAAACTGTAATATTTTTAAATATGAGGGGGATATTGATTTTTTTTTTTTTTTTGCTTATGCAGGGGTAAATGTTACACAAATTAAAGCCTTAGGTTCTTTTTTGTAATTTTGAAAGTTAGCTGGGTATTTTTGTAATTAGGTCAAACCTCAAGGGTACATACCTTAATCAATTTTCTTCACATTCTTGAAGCAAAATCAAATATGGATATTGTTGCCACGCTCTACTCTTCCAAGTGTAAAGTGGCATTGAGTTTTGACCAGAAACCTTTTAGACTTCTTTCTTGGTGTGATTTATCAGTTTCTGCGATGAAGTTGGATATGTAGTCCTTTTAGTGTGTTAATTAACTTTCATATCCAAAAATATGATATATGGATTACTGAAATCTTTGTTGAATAATTTGTTTTGCTATGGTGCATTATGGCATAGAGATTGTCACCATAACGGTAAACACCAGGGTTGCTGTGTTGGTTGGTCACTGCTCCGATGGTTCAGAGACAGCTCTCACGAACGAACGGAGGATATGGTGGTGATGGCATAGTAGACTACACAGTGTCATACATTCTCATTACGTTCGTACATTTTCAAATTTGATGTATTCGTCCTCAAATGAACCCTTTGTTGTTGTTGTTTCTTCCCTTTTTTTTTTCTCTTGGATTTTCCTTCATAGGTCTGAGAATGTATTATTTGGCGCCGGGCTAAATTAAAACTATTTCATGTTGTTCATGAAAGGTCCAGATTTGGTTCTAATTTGTTAATTTATTGTATTAGGCTCACCAAGTTGAACAAAATAACGAGTTTTGTTTATGGTGAGATGATTTTACAGTCTTGGGACTCAATAAAAGTCCGAAAAAGTTACCATATTGCGGAGGGGCAGATTCGGACTTCTTAGTGCCCGGACGTGTCCCATTTCATGAAATTCTTGTAGGATCTTCAAATGTGACTTCAACTTTAGGGTTTTTTTGAAAATGGCGATTGGATTCTTGAAGAAGTGGTTTTGGTTAGGGTTTTTTCTCTTACAAATGAGGGGTTATTTCCAGTCTCTTTAGTCTGTTTTGGTGGGATTTTTCCTCCTAAATTGGTCCTAGTCATCTTGATTTTTATTTTTCTTTTATTTTAATATTACTTTTGGCCATGTAAGCAGACCACCTAAGCAAAGAGGGTCCTGAAAATTAAAAATCCCCAAATTGGGATGTCACGTGCCTTCCGGCCAAAATTGCAATTTCCGCGAATTCGGTCCTCAATGTGCGAAAAATTAAAACATATGGGACCTAATGTGCTACATTAGAAACCAACAGGACCAAAAGTGCAGACCCCAATAGATATGGGACTAATTTTGCAATTAAGCCCGACACATGCTACATCTGAATTTCACTAGGCATATGAAAAATGGTGTTTTATTCTGAATTTACTATTTCCTAGTCCTTATCAGCAATGTTGTTAAAACCGGACCAGATTGGCCGGTTCGACCGATTTAATGGAGAAACGGTCACATGTCCAGTTCGGTTTGTTAGTAAAATTGGGTGGCTAAAAAACCGTTGCCACCCAATCAAACCCGGTGAAGAACCCAAAAACTAGTGACCCAATTAACCCGGTTCAAAAGGAAAAAAATCCCTTTTTTTTTAGTTTATTAAGCAAATATTTTTTTTGTTTTATTTCAAAAGTTGAAGGAAAATATGGTAGTAAATTTGCATATAATTTCTCCGGATATTCGATTTACATACATATTTGGATATTTAATTTTTTAATTTAGCTTTTATTTGTATTTGTTATTTTCTTAACATTTATAATTGTATTTCTCTTGTAGTGCGTACACATATATATACATATGTACGGGTCAACCGATTTTTGAAGAACGGTTGAACTGGTTCAACCAGTGACCCAATGGCCCAGTTGTTAGTCCGGTTCAATGTCCAGTCCCGGTTTAAAAACATTGCTTATCAGGACTCCTCAAAGTAAAACTCATTTGTTAGTGAAACCTCATTTCCAAAATCATCCTCTAAAAATTGAATTATAATGTGATGCCTTAAATTCTCATCACTACTTTTATTATAAGTTTATGTAAATATAATAGTGTAATAGTTCTCAATCACAATCTTTCCAAATTATAATAATATAGAACAAGCAAAATTTACATTTTCTAAGTTTCATCTAAAATTTCATGTCCAATTAACCAGAAAGAACACTGCTTTTGAAACCAAACCTAAACACTACTAGTGACTACCAATTTCCAAGTCCTCCAGAAGTAATTTGATCATGGACATATCAATTCCCAACTCCTATGTTAAATGTGATCCCTTTTTTTTTGGATATGAAAAGGTCAAACTAACTGTTAGTCTGTTACGTACAACCGATACAGGCATACAGCATAAACACGGATCGATGAACAATGGGTGTTGATTCCGATAAACAGTTCTTTGTTACAATGCACATAAATACGATACCATAAACTAGTTACATGAGTACACTTCCCTTTCTGGGATCAACTGATTTACATGGCTAAGCAATAAGAAATGGCTCGTAAAATGCAAATTCGCATGGTCCCTTTAGAGTGATATTACTTTCGAATTTGGCCATACATCAGTTTCTCAACAAAGTGACTATTATGTACACAAACACACCGCACACCTGCAGAATCACAAGGAGCCAAAGGTGTTAGATTCAGAAATTTTCTCAAATGACCTTACTTCCTATTATCCCTATCGGTAATTATGCAACTTTTAGCGCTTATATTCATCGTTTATTTCTGAAAAGGCAAAACTATATGAAAATTTCCATGCATAGCTCGTCTATCCTGTATTAGTCACCTACATCATAACTAGCTGACAAAATGAAGTGCCAGGGGCCAAAAATGAAATATCTGTGTTCCATTAACAAAATTTACTGAGACACAAATAAAGATCCCTTAGTACATTATATGAAAATTCGGTTATCATGCCAAAAAACATGACGCTGGACAAAATATCCACCAAACATCACATAACGTGGAATCAGATTCTTCGACAAATGGAATTCGCCAATTAACTACAAATCCAATTTAGTAATGAATGATAAAATGTTTCCCCAATTAAACGACTTTCTACTCATCCCCATAATACCTGGAAAGAAGTTAAAGCTTATATAATAAGACTTAACGGCATAGAATCAGTAAAAGTCAAGGAAGGGGTTTCAAGATGGACGAACCTTACAATCTGAGCATCCTCCCAGCCCGAAATTGGATCAGAAGAATTCATACATATAATAATATGAGCTTTACCGATGCCCAAAGCTTCATGTGAGAAAAGGTATTTCCACACGACCTGGTTGAGTTGTTGGGGGTGATTTAATCAGTGGTCTCAAAGTTTGCATGATGGTGGAAAATGAGGGCCGTTTCCAGGGCTCACTGCAATTTTATTGATGAAGTGAGTACACTTAGTAAAGAGTACTATGTTCAACTACAGGACTAGTCTACTGGAAATATTGAACAATGGTTGGTTCAGAAACTACATCCAGTACCAATTTATGAACTTAATTTCCAACAAGGTGTAACTTTATGGTATGATTGCAGCCTACTGAAGGTGCATTTAAGTAAAAATTAAATGAGTTCGTGTTTGTTCACGCAGACCAAGGTGCATTAGAATCGACAATTTTAAGGTGCATGGTAAAAAGTTAAAACCAACAAGTCTCCTAGTCAAATGCATAGAATCTTTAGGTCAAACTAGTGATACAGAAAGCATCTCAGATTCGCATTCAGTCAACAAAGCAATGTACATGTAAATAAGTCCTACATTACCAACTATAACAAATTTACACATCCCAAACATCACATGAAAGCAGATATTTCACTCACTTGGCCCAACATGCTACAATTATAGCTGCAATTTGAGGATTCATATCCAGTGGAATTTCAAGCCTTTTTCCCTTAAATCCAACAGCTGCTACAACCTAGAATGTTCAAAAATAAAGTTAAATCTCTCAACTTAAATGGGCTCAAGGAAATCCCAAAAGAAACAACACAATTATTGCAGCAATTCTTCAGAAACAAAGACTTCTGAAGGAAAAACCTCACCAGGAATAACTGGCGCAGATAAGCCTATTTCATTGTATTTTCTCTTTTCTTCTTCATTTATGTGACTTTTGTTGGGGAGGGTGGATTCTTAGGTTGTCCACATAAAATAGCATGCCACGCATCCCCTAACCCCCTCACAATTCACTTGGGATGAAATATTCTCAAAATTAATCTTCCACCTTTTGGTGGCATCTTTTGTTTGTGACTGAACAAAACAATTAAAATTACATGGGCAGTCCTACTCAAATGAAAACTCGACACGCTAACACACCTTCTGCCATACATATAATACAAAATAAAGTGTGTGCCATCCTAATGGTGTCCATAATGGCTTAAAATAGGTAAGTGTAATTTTGTGAATAGTAGATGGTATTTCTTTATTGGACCTAGGGTGTAAGTGAACAGAGCGCTCGGCAAACAACTCGTGAATATGCTTGGATAACGCTCGTTTATGTTCGTTTATTTAGTTAAGTGAGCATAGACGAACACATTTTGAGGCTCGTGTAATAAATGACCGTGAGCTTGAACAATTCTATACTCGTTTACTAAAAAGCTCGTGAACAAGTTTGTTTAGTGTTCGCTTTATAAATGTTCAAGAACAAGCTCGTATAATATTTTTTTAGACTTGTTCGGAACAAACTCATTAAGGGCTCGACTAATAGCTTGATTATTTTAAATAAAGAATTAATTTTTTTATTTTAATAAAATTAGAAAGACTTAAAGCTCTTAAGATACACATTACTCACTAAACCCTATCCTAATATGTAATATAGTGATAATTCTCATTAAATAAGCTATGGCCCGTATTTTTCAACTATTTCTAATATATTTTGGCAGACTTGCCAATTGTTTGGTTAGTTACTTAGTTTATGTGTGTTTATTTTTTACAATTATTTATATTCATCGATAAGTTTGAAAAAATGTTTGTTTGTTTATCATTCACGAAAAAGTCAAATTTTTGTTTATTTGTTGTTCGCGAACAAAGTATTAATTGTTCGAGCATATTGAACACTTAACTCAAAACGAACATGAACATGTTCACAAACACATTCAAGCATTAAATTTTTTATCATGCCGAACATGAACAAGTTTTTTTAAAATTGAATCAAGCTCAAGCCAAGCTTGAACATGTATAAAATTAAACGAACATATGGCAAACAAGTTAAAGCTCGGCTCGGCTCGGCTCGGATCGTTTACACCCCTAATTGGACCTAGCCACATGCAATTGACATGTTATTTGACCTGGTTTTATCTATTAAAACTAAAGCCAATTAACCAACCTGTGCCGGATTCAAGTTATCCCACGGTTGCTGCAAGGTCGCCAGCTCCCACAAAATCACACCAAAACTGTAAACATCTGCCTTTTCATTTGATGGCTCATCACGGAGGACCTCAGGTGCCATCCACTCAGGCTACCAGAAAAGAAAAGAAGTTCCTCTTCATCCAGTGAAATCCCCAAATAGGTTACAGCATAAGATCATTGCAAAAGCCAATGTAACTTACTGTTCCGGCAGCAGACTTCGATGAAAGAAATGTGTTCGCTTTAAAACGGGAAAGACCAAAATCACAGACCTGATGCAGACATTACAAAGGTAAGAATCTGGAAAAGAAAGGAAATTACATAAAGTTATAAAGCAAAGGAGTTAATACTGAAAGTCTGATATGAACAGGGACACATCATTAAAATATATTTAAATATCTTACTGACATTAAGTAGATAGAAAATTAAGATACGGATGCCTGCATCAATAATATGAATGCAATTACAGGAGAGAAAGGATGACATATGACGACCACCTCCACTTATTCCACAAGAAGCTTGGAGCAAAGGAACAATGGAGCTTTTGAAAGAAAAAGGAAATCTTTAACACAAAAACCAGAAAATGTACAAAGCATAGAACGTCTTAACTATGTTAACAGAGAAGGATTTCTGCCTGCAAAGAAACATGCCAATGAAAACTTGAAAGCTCCACATATATAATTTGTATTATCAAAGATAGACAAGTGTATCATTATACTTAGCGTAGGAATATCTTCGCAAAATGTTTGTCTACCTCAGTCAGCACATGGGATGCAGCAATATGCATGCTGAAGATAACCTTTTCCTTACCTTCACAGTGTACTTTTCATCAACTAAAAGATTAGGAGATTTCAAGTCTCTATGAACAATTGGAGGATTGTGATTGTGAAGATAGTTCATCCCATTAGCCTGCACAGAAAGAAGTTGACCTGAGACTTGATTTTGACATGGAAATTGACAACTAAACGAATTGAAATACATACCACATCATATGCCATGCTCAGTCGACGTTTCTCGTCCAAGACTTCTCTTGCACCACGTTTATGCAAAAGTCTATACAGACTACCTCTGAAGAGGAAAAAAAAGGACCCAAGGAAAAGTTAAAACAGTGTTATAAGAGCTATGATAACTATCATAATAATCTCTGAAGTTCATAATTAAAAACATATACCTTGATAAATATTCTGTTACTATGGACAAGTTTGGCGGCTCTGTTACGGCACCCATGAAAAGCACAATATTTGGATGGTACAATCTTTTCATGATTGCCACCTAAGCCAACAAAAGGAACATAAGCTAAAGGACAAAACAAAGTAGGATGGCTGAGTAGATTAGAGAGAATAAGCACCAACCTCTCGCATAAATTCCTTGAATCGTTCTCCATGGAAATCTTGTTCCATGAGAATCTTCACCGCAACATCCTGGAAAGTAATGTCTCTTGTAAGATTTAAAATTATCGACCTTAAATCCCAATAGTGAAATGATGGAAAATTAAATACGCAGATAACAAAATTACTTAACACAAAAATAATAGATTTTAGAATTGGTATCCTCCAATATTACAACAGAATGGGCAATGAGTTTAAGGTCACAAGTAAATAAATATTTTTTATGTCTCTGAAGATTATAAGGATATATATCTTACGGAACCATTCCATTCAGCACGCATAACTGTACCAAAAGAACCTGCAAAAGCAAACCGAGCCGAATAATAAGGAAAATATTTCAGAAGCACACAAAATTGCTATCTTCTCTGTGGTATGACTAAATAATAATAAAGTTTAAGCTGAGCAATATTTCAGAGGAAGTAGAAAATATACCTGCCCCAATTCTCTCCTTCAGAACAACATCATTCCAGGGAATGTTCAGTTCTTCGACATCAAAGGACAGTTCTCCACTTGATTTGGATGAAACTAATAAACCTCCTTCACCAAACCTCATAACTTTATTCGCATTTCCTCTTGGACCCGGCATCATAAATGGCTGAACAACTTTATGCCCGATTGGTGGGAGAAATTTAGAAGGTATCAAGCCTTTGACCATATCTGTGGAGTTTATAAAATCCTCAGCAATAGATGGTTTGGAAAGTAATGATTCTTTACCATGAACATTCATCCATAAATTTGTGGGTACAGATAGCACACCTGAAACTTCCTCCTGATTGCTTGAGCTGGGAGGAGAGCTAGTTCTATCTTCAAAAGTTCTGTGTACGTGTCTAGGATGCATGGAAGCACCAGTATCGCCATTAATAAAAGTTTCAACTGTCACGAGCAACGAAGGTCCTTTTCAACTCACAAGTTCAAGCCACACAAACCCATAGGATTGGGTCATCAAAAGTAAAATTACAAACAAGTTGAGCAATTGAAAAACAATAAAGTTATATGCCCAAATTACATGTTTACGAGGATTATCAACACAGACTAGAGAAATGAATAAAGGCCGCTTTGCATAGAGCAAGACAACAAGAGCAATTGCACAAATATTTGGTTAATTTGTAGTGCAAACCTAAATACCAGTTAAAATCCAGACACCACAAGCAATACGGACCAATCAAAAAATTATTCATCCACAGTCGAATGCCGTTCCTGCCACCAGTAACCAACACCCTAATAGCCAGTCCACAAAAAAAGTCCAAGAAAATGCTGACAACAGGATCATCTCAATACTTGTTTCATATTATAAAGAAAATGAGAAGATAATGAAGGGAATATCAGACGAGGAATTAATGGACGTTGAATCTGAATTAATTACAAGGAATACTAAAAGGTGAGAAAAAAAAAAAAAGGTTTAGGCATAGAAAGTGAAAGGTTGACCTACATTAAACATCAAACTGGCAGTTCTTTTCTTTCTAAAGCAGGTTAAGAGTCAAAATTTAATGTTGAGTCATTGGTATATGCAATTTCCAGAATACAAAGTAAAGGGAGAAGACTTAATATACTAGGGTAAGTTCAAGGCACAATAGTCTGAGCTTTAGGATTAAATGGACTTCCTCCCAACTGCTAAAGTATTGTCTCATTGGCGACTTCTTCAAGAGCAGAAAATAGACTCATTGACTTCTTCGTCTTACAGGTGGCAAAATGATATGCACCGAGAAAATTAGAGAGCTCCAGGTGATAGTGGTGTAGGGCGCACCAAGTAAGAGTTCAGCGTGATTGACACGTTGCAGGGTTGACTCACAGGATGAACTGAGGCTTTTTATATCTTCTCCTTTGCCTCCCTGTTTTCCCAACCTTACAATGACTATTTTCTTCTAAAAGATGATGGTGTAACCAATTTAGTTGGCAATCACATAAATTGGTAAGAGATGTTTCCTTTTTTCATATAGAGAGTAAGGAAAACAAAAAAATTGGGAAAGGTAACAGCATCTTGGCCAGACTTCAGGAATGTTTACCACCTGATCCATGCCAGAAGTTCATTAATGATACACCATGTAATAATTTTGCATTGAGTTCAAGAACCAGTTTATTTACCCCAAAGATCACTGATCCATGCCAGAAGTTCATTAATGATACACCATGTCATTGAGTTCAAAACCAGTTTATTTACCCCCAAAGATACTTGATATCAAAAAGTTATTTTGATCAGTATAAAGTAAGAAGCACAAAGAAAATACTACCAGAAGATAACATAATTTAACAGATGATGCTGAAGTGAGGCCAATGAATTTCAGAGACCTGAAGGAATCTTGTGGTGTGACAGCTCAGGGAAGGCTAGAAAAATCCACCATAAAATCAAAAAGCAACAGCACAGGAAAATTCAATTTGAAATCTTGCACAGATAAAATCACCTGCTAAAGAATCATCGAATATGAGATTAAGTGATTGAAAGTCCAAGAAATACTGTTTGGCCAGCAACCTGAAGTCAATGGTAGGCTCCAGCTGCTTGAATCGTGGAAACCGCAATGGAGAAGAAATTGAGATTGTGGACGGACCATTTGGCAAAGAATCAGGCTCACATAAGCATCCTGGTTTCTCAATCAGATCAATAAGATACTCCCTAAGATGTCATAGCAACATTGTTAAATTAGTGTTGCAATTGCAGGCATCTCAAATGAATAAAGTTAACAAGCATAGATATATCACACTTGTTATTGAATTGTACCAATTAGAAAGTTGAAACACAGAGAGAGATACCCACGCCAAAGTAGCTAACATCAACCCTAAAGGATTGGCATGACTGAAAAGAATAAGGAGTGTAACTCAAGAAACATTATTATCCACCAACACCATCAAACCCCATATTGAAAAGAGAACATAAAAACACTGTAACACACAGAGATCCCATACATTAAAAGTAACTACGACTGAAAAGAATAAGAAGTGTGGCTCATGTAAACATCATTATCACCTTTGTAGCACATATTGGACAGATAACACGTAAAATATAAAAGAAAAGTATTATCAACACATAACATCTACAGTATTAACTTAATAGCTCCATATAAACTTCATGTTCTATATATAACAGAATTTGTTAATTGTACAAATCTTCTGTTATCTAACGAATGTAAAGTTTCCAATTTTTAAAGTAGCTATTCTTCTTTCTACCAAGTTCCAACATTGAATAAATGGATGCCATCACTAAAATATTCCAAGAAATCATACCTGTCCAGCTCAAATCGAACAAGACACGAGGAAGCATCTTCTCGAGTACAGTATTTACATCCTTTTGCAATTCGACATGGTAAGCCAATAGTGTCAGCTAAAACCTGCGAAAACAATAAAATATAACGCAGTTCCCGGAAGTGCATTTTAAAGGAAAAGGCCAGCTAAAACACATACCAAATAAAATGAGTGAAAGAAAGAAAAATATACAAAATATTAAGAGAAAACTAAGAGCATAAGAAAAATATACAAAATATTAAGAGAAAACTAAGAGCATAAGAAAAATATACAAAATATTAAGAGAAAACTAAGAGCATGAGAGGGCAAAAGGTTATCATGCAGAAAAGAAGAAGAAGAAGAAGAAGAAGAAGAAGAAGAAGAAGAAGCTAAAATCCAAATAACAATGGATTATTTGGTACAAAGATGTTTTCTGTTTCTCGTTCTCTGTTCAAACGTTGAGAACACCGAGGATGCATGTTTGGTTCACCAACTTGTGTTTCGGTTTTCTCTGGAAACACTTCAGGAACAGAAGTGAAATATGGAACTGTAGAAAGTTGTTTTGAACTATGGGCAAAGATAGCGGCCAGCAAGGAGGGGGCGTAGATAGCAGTACACATTCGATATCCTTTGGTCACAATTCTTGCCAACAACTAAAACCTAATTAATTTACTCAATCCCTTCACTTTTCCTCCCTCATGCCCTAGTCCCACTCTCTTTCCGTGAAGGCGTGAACTTAACTCATTATTCTTCATATGGCACCAACAACCACCACAATTCATCAAAAGTAATCCAAAATTTTCCACCAATAAGTTACCATTGAAGTCAGCTAGACCTAGAGAGTCGTTTGGTTGGGAAAATTCTGCCTTCACAAATTTTTTATTGTTTTTAAGTTTCAGAGATGATGAAGGGGTATAGGTTCCAAAGGTGGCGACAGTACAGTTGATTTTGGTAGCAACGGTGATGCTCCTTTGGTGTTTATTGAGCTTGGTGTGAAATTGCTGAGCTCTCAAACTATTGTCCGACCCTCAATCTTCACCATCGTCTTTTGTCTTCTTCAGGAATTTGCTATATCATGTTTTTAAATAAACTTTAAGTGTTCTACTGCATTTCAAGTTACACCTCAGTAAGATACGGGTCAATTGCAAAACAATAACACGCAAATAAAATTGTGGCTCTCTGTACTATGCAGGTTGTACAGTATGCTATAGTCGGCAGCATTATATATCGACAATAAAGAACAGGGAATGAGTGAAGCAGGCGCAATCTTCATATAATCAAAATGCAAGAAAATTTTCTACTTTTCTTATCACAATGTTTTATTGTTAGATCTAGTTCGACTGCAGGCCTTTATAACTTATAAGAACCAGAAAAAGATGATGATTTTAAAATTATACAAGGGCAGATAAATGAAAAGAACAGGGAACATACTTTGAATAGCAATGAGCGATGTCTGCATAGCCCGACAGACAGACTGCCAATAGGAAGCACAATAGACCCCAATTGATCTTTTAAGTCATCATTGTACTCTCTCCAGATCGTAAATAAGTCATCTTCCCCATTAGAAGATGCACGCCTTAGAAGGCAATAAAACATAATTAGATCAAGAAAGAGTTTGTTTGAATACTTAACTAGGAACTTCAACTGCTCACCCCATGTGACCGCAGACTAGCTTTGCAAGCTCATCAACAACTTCTTTCGTGGTGATGCTACTAGATGACACGGTATGAATGCGTTTCTGCAGCTCTCTCAAACTGGAATCACCTCGCCGATCTACTGAAATCACTTCAACTGAAGAAAGAGTTGCAGGATCAACAGTGTTTAATGAGTTGAGGGATGGAATTCGGCCACTTTCCTGAAGATCAGAGCATACTGCCCAGATATATGGATCCATCCCATGAATAGAGTAAAACCCATCAGGAACTCTGTCAAAGTATGATAAACAGCCATTTACCTGAAGAAAACAAATCCACAAATATAATGAAGTACAACAAAGTTTGGAAATGTTTCAACTCATACAGTAAAGGAGAACTATAATGTGCAGAATTGAGTTCATTACGCGATAAATTATGAGGAGCCTAAAATAATCATGTGCCATGCAATTTTTACTTAAGAACTATCAATATGTTTATTTCTTAATCCAGACAATCGATCCCATATCACCCTTCATTATTTCTCATAGAAGGCAATTAGCTATCCTGACCAGTGATAAGGATGACATTCATATCAGTTCTCCATGATGGAGCCTATAGAAAAAAGATGTGATCCTCACACTCCAACACAATTTCACCTACAATGGAAATAACTTAAATTCATGTGTCAAGATTCACATGTCACCTACTAAAATACATTAAACTATGTGCATACTCCGAATGAATTAACCAATAAGTTGAAAAGAATCTAAGACAGTACTGTCAAATCTCCGAAATCCTGAGTGCGTTTTCTAACTGAAACGAATATCAAATCAGCGGCAGCTTAATCCAAGTTCTAGTAAAAGGTGTTCTGTTTTATCAATTAGGTTTAATATCTTTGCCCAAAAATGTCAAAAGTGTCAAGGCGTGAGATATAAGGTTTTAGCTGGTCAAATTTAGTGCTGACAACAACTTAACATATCCGAAAGGCCGCACCAATCCTGTAGAGGTATTATTGATCACATACATGCATTGACATGTATCTCACATTTTATTTTTTTCAGAGAAGACCCTTGAACGTACTGCACCTCCATTGGAAAAATATTGTAGAAAAGTAGATGCATAGTCATCAATGCATTAGGCGATACCTCTACAAGTCATGGCCTAGCGCCAAACGGCCTATGCAACAAGAGGTGATGGCCTGGCCATGCAAGTCGACAAGCCGACTACAACTAGAAAACATGCTATATAATTATATTCTTCTAAAAATCAACTATAAAAAATAATAAATCATATCAAACAATAACAAACTGCATCAAACACCAATATCAACCATCAAGCAACAGAGCACAAGTCAAATAATAATGTCAACAAGACAATATCACGATTAGCAGTAGCCTATCGCCTCTCAAAAAGTGATGCCTATGCGACGCTTTAACAACTATGTGCCTCTCAAAAGGTGGCAAAGAATGTTCACTAATATATCTTTTTTTGTAAATTATACTCATCATTAGAGCAGCAAATCTTTTGTACCTAATTTACACGACTTCCTTTGTCAGACATAACGCATTAATTTTGCATCTATCAAGAAGTCTTAAATTCATTCCACATCCCACTCAAGTTTAGTCAGCTACATGTCTAAATTTTCAAAATCATAAATATTTCCTCAAGCACATGAACTTTATCATTTCATGTAAACGAATTTCATAATGCTCAACAACATAGGTGGAAGGGGATCTACGAGACTATGCTTACTTTGGAGACTAGATGGATATACTCTTGTTGCTCTCAATCTGGCTCAAACTTTTGGATAAGGTGATGGTTCAACAACTTAAATTTCCCTTAAAAACTTTAGTAAATCGAGATTTTCTTTAAATGCATACTTAACGCTGCAATATTATTCCAATTCAAACAATGCCTCATCCATCCATGACTACCACAATTATTTTCACGCAAACAGCACTTACTCTAACCCCATGGAATATAAAGCTACAACAGAAAATCCTCTTTAGAGCTCAGAAGTGCAGGTTCTATTACCCAAAATCGATGAGAAATGGCCTCTGCAGAGCCAAGCGAAGAAGCAACGAAGCCAGATTCATCCGCCTTCTGATTCAAGAAGTTAGGGTCATCAGCACAGGTAGCTTCGGAAGAGAGACGAAGAGCCAATGCCAGCTGCAACTGGTAACTCTCCTCCGTCTGCTGCGCCCAGCTCTTAAAAGAAGATGAGCTTCCGCCACCTGTACCAAACGCCTCCACCGCCGTCACCATCAATTCGCTGCCGCCATCACTTGAATAACCAATACCCAACTCAGGGTTCGTTAGCGAAGGTACATAATAATCCTCAGAGACCGAGCTCTCACCGAAGCTGCTTCCACTCGAATGCCTCTGCATCCCGAGTGACCCGGGAAACGCTGTCATTCCGATCCGGCTCTGCTGCGGCTGCGCCTGAATCATCCGCTGATCAATCGCGTCCCAATCGAAGGCCGCCGTTCTCTCCGACTTCAACTTATCCTTCTCTCCCGATTGAAATTCGCAGTAATAAGACTGTTGATCAAGTGCTCTGCCGGTTGCGGCAGAGTAATTCGACTGCTGATGGTGTGGTTGGTGATACAATGGCTCGTCGCGAATTTGGCTTAATAAAGTATAATTCGATCGTTTAACAGGCATTTCAATTGAAATTCTGCTGGCAAATGGATGAAATCGTCGCTATTCATAGGATCCGAAGTACCGCCACCGCCTGAGGTTTTGGATTTTTAAGCTTTTTTTTTTTTTTTCTGCAACTTTGTCAATGCAAAAGTTTCTCTCTCTTTTTTTCCTCCTCGCGATTGTTGGAAAGTGCCAGTGGGATGTTTCTGTTAAGTGGCGTAATCTCGATATTCTCTTAGCTTCGAAGGCGAAATTTTGGGCAACTCTTCACTAAGTTGTAAAATGTAAATAAAGAAAATATGGTTTACTTTTGAGTAGTGTTCTAAAAAGCGTTAAGGAGCTAGTAGACTCCAATAGCGAACACCAGGATTCCGACTCTAGGGGCGACAGACCGGGTTGAGTTTATAAATTTAAATTATAAGAAAAAAAAATTATACACTAACCATAATTAATATATTTTTTATTGTAAAGGACAACTATTTGAATTTTTATAAAATTTTGGGGAACAATTGTAAATTAAGTCATTCATCTTAACTTTTAAAAAAAAATTGGAAAACTTTTGGGGAAAAAAATTTGGAAAATTTGGGGGCCAAGAAGCCCCCACCATTCCCACCATTGATCGGGTCGGCCTGCAGCGTCTAGACGGAGCTTCGACGGGTTAGTCGGTACCTAATTGAAAAAAAAAAAAAAAAAACGCAGAAAAACAAGGAGGGTCTAATGCTTGGCGAGACCAATCGTTCTAGACAAATGACTTTTGGAACGTTGCTTTTGAGGAATAATCAAGATTTGAAAACCGTGTACTCGGGCATAACTCAACTAATGCAAAAGACTCGGGTGTTGTGATGTCCGTTTACCGATACCCGAATGGAGGTTCAAATCCACCTGGCAACAAAGTTGGAGGATGATTTTTGTGTGGTAACTCGATCAAAGCGACTCAAAACCCTAGCTCGTTGAGGCGTGTCTTGCGATTCATCTCCTCCACAAAACTCTACAGTAGGGCAGCGGGTTTATCCTTTAGGATTTGAAAAGCGTGTTTGGTGGTGGGTGAGCGAACATAAATATGCACTAAACTGATTTCTCATGTGCACCTCTAATTGTTCTTTGTGAATGGGAATGGAAATGGAAATATGTCGTATGTTACAACGAGATTGGTCTCGGTCCAATAACGAACTGTGACAAATTAGAGCATGTGTTGGTTTCATTTTCAAATAGTATTATTTTATTATTTAGAATTTTGAAAATGTATTTATTTTATTAACTTTTAAAACAATATTTAAAAAGTAGATTAAAAATAAAACCAAACGAGTTTCACGCGTCGCGTTGTCCTAATGTGGGAAAATAGAAACGTGATAAAATTTCCTCACTAACCACCCAACGCGTTATAATGTCTTTTCAGGTTCAATGTTTACGTAGCCGTCCATACTTTTAATGCTCATTATATTAAAATTACATTAATGTTTCTAGGGAGTTAATGTTGAAGTCTTGAACATTTTCAGGAAAAGGAATTCAAATTTTTATTTATTTATTTTAAAAAGAAAAGTGTAAATGAAAATTTGAAACACTGGTTTGTCACTAGAGAATTTTTCTTATTGGACGGGGGTATTCAAAGGAGAAGATTTCGATAGTGTTTTGGCTAAATTTATAGGCTTAATTGCAGAAAATATCCTGTAACTTGGGGTAGAATGCATTTTCGGACTTTTGTTATTAGGTTTGCAAAATATGCCTGATGTTCTTCAAGTTTTGCAAAATATGCCCCCCGTAAGTTTATAACGTTTTGAAAAATTGGTCCCGCAAGTTTATACCGAAGCAATTGGTGTCCTATAAGTCTTGAGTTGATGCAAAATTAGTCTTGCGGAATAATTGCATATTTTCAAAATACCAATTTTACCCTTATTTATACATATAGGCGATTTGACTAAGTGTCTTGCTTAAAATGGTATCGTGAGCCCAGGTTTATTAAGAACTTTTGGTTATATTTATTATATTTATGTAATTGACAATTGGTGAGGAGAATTTCTCCGAGAATATGGATCCTGGACCGATGTCCGAGATGTACCACCCTTACAGACATATCGTCAAATATTGACGATGTACGCACAAGAACACTGACCAGGTTTCTTATCGAGAATACCAATATGAAGAAAAGGAACAATCAGAGCCGACGGGAAACCTTAAGGCAATGCAAAATGCGAGCGAGAATATTATAGCGATTCGGATGCTTAACTGGACCATATATGTTCACTTGATGAACCTTCAAGAAACGGTTCATGAAAATTCCCATCGAAACAATGATTCCCGATGGAGTACCATAGTGGACGAGATATCTTCCCGGACAAAATCTAAGATCTCCAAGATCTTAGAGAAATCGAGAAGACGGTGCGAAATTATGGCAACCGCCATATTCATTTACGATACAAGTTCATCAGATCGAAATCGATTGAGACGATGGTGAAATATCGTAAGGAAACTCTTGAACTCCTTCATGATATTCGAAACGAGTCAAGAACCTGAGAAGGGCAGCCAAGTTCATCCTAGGAGGAAGGAAACGTATTGATTTTGGGGACAAGACCTATTTACACCAAAAGGGAAACCAACCGAAGTCATACAAAAATGACGGATGAGGAAAAGCTCATTGCTCTAATCAAAGGAAAATCCATCAAAAATTAAAAAGATGGATATTGAAAAGATGAATCTTAAAGATCTACATGACTGCCAGCGTAATCCTTCGGGATTAGGTATTGTAGACTTAAAGATGAAACGCAGTGAGAATCACTTTGGTTATCTATGACCCACAAGTAGACCAATTCCTCCACCACCGCCACCGCTTAATCCTAACGTCGAAGAAAGTGCGGGTTCACATCATGGAGCTCGGGACGAAAGGATGCCACATGCCGGGATTTCACGACCGGGAGTGATCCACTTTCGAACAGGAGGTCGAAACCTCTTTGCGGGAAACTGACAACCTACCGGAAGGCCGAATGTTTATCGGGCGCCTTATGGAAGATCGCACCTCGACCCAATACATCCGTATGGGTTGATGTTAAATCTGACATCCCGATTTTAAAAAACAGAGGTTCTCATTGATGAATGGGCTTGACTATTGGTATGAGAATTTCAGCAGAACCCTCGATCTTACAAAGGATTCATTCATTTTACTCCTTGAAATGAGTCTTGAAGGATCGGTGAAGATTGCTTGGGATATGACCGATGCCAGTACGAAAAGTTCGGTCACATCAGGGGAATCACTTAAAGGAATTGTCGATGGTATGGCAAAGCTATTCAAAATCCAAATCGGCAAGACAAAGTTATTTTGAGGGATTAGAGGATGAAAAAAGAAAGAGATATAAACAAGCCCTCTATAGCCTTGAGTTATTGGATATTTGTCATATTGACGAATATATCAAGTTGTTCACCGAATACCGGTGGAAATCCAAGATTGAGGAAAAGGAAGCTGCACAGCTATTCTTTGCCAAGATTCCGAGTCCCTGGAGAGAAATGCTTATCAGGGAATACAAGGGTGGAGCTGAAGTAGAAACTGTGGCCAGAAAAATGTCTTTCCTAAAGGCCAAGTTATCTGAATGGTGTTACCAAGCAGCTCTATACAAAAATTACAAAAGATTAAGAGGAATTAACAAAACAGTTCCTCTATGTTGCGTGGATAATGATATCCCAACAGTTGTGGGAAGTCAACCAAGGCGGCACAAGAAGAAGAAGGATAGAAGCCATCCATACCGCCGAGGAAGCAGCAACAAAAGAAGTAGGTCTTCATGGAGACCTAGAAGGTTCTGTCAAAACAAAAAGCCCGGTTATAAATCGGGGCAAAGACCAAAGACTGCAGGGAGTAGAGCCTCTTCATCATGGTCTAATCAAGCAAGTACCAGCAGAACACCAGGAAGAAGAACTTTCAGTGTGCCCACACCGAGCTAATGAAAGTTTCAAAGATCATAATTGCTGGACATGCGAGCAAGAGGGGCATATCTCAACGGGATTGCCCGCACAATCAAAAACGAGGAGTCGACGGTTCGAGGCCACACCGAGAAATCGAAGAAGAAGTCATGTTATTATCGTGATTTAATACAGTGTGTATCAATTTGAGGATATTCCCTCGATGAAAGCATCTATGAATAAGAGATCTATTCCGATGATGGAAGTGAATCCGATTCAGAATCGTAGTGAAGAAGAAATTCTTCAACAGACGGTCAGGGAGGATATGTCGATTCCTCTCTCACACTACGGTTTCTTATAAGACTCTTATGAGAATCATGAAGGAAGATCCAAAGCTTCAAGTCTATGATGGATTTACGATCGGAGCTATGGAAAAGGCATTGGATAAAATTGGGTTTCGTAATAGAAGACACCAAATTATCCACAGGGTAACAACCGGAGAATTTGCTATTCCGATGGAGTTTACCTAACCTCGATCGAGATGCGGTTGGTCCCTATTAGAGAAATACAAGAGATCAAAAGCAAAGTTAAAAGAGAAGTTGCAAATACACTCTCATGGATTCATATCGAAGCCATAAGAGTAATTATTAAAGCAACATTCAAAGAAGGAATAGATTCGCCTCTCTCAATCTAGCTATCTTTGACAAACGAATCTCGCATCTCAAGGATTCATGCCTTGGAGCGGTTCTGAAATTTGTATGCGGGAAATTGACATTTAATGTCTATCCTAGAATTGCATACAATTTGGGAGATCGAGACTTCAGATAGTCCTAACCCTTCATCAAGATTTCAAAAGAGTCGATTTGATGAAAGAAGAAATAGGTCTTACTCGATCACATACAAGATTTCTATGCTCTCTCGAATACCCATCATTCCGAAGTATTCTTGAGAAAGGAATTTATTGAAGTCCCAAGAATCTTTGAGGACTTTGCCAGGGTGGTGTTACCGAAATCATTGAATCTCCAACTATTAAGGAAATTGATATGATAATTCAAGATCAACCAGATCTTCAACAAAAGTCGAGTCTCGAGTTGAGCCTAGAAGGATGTCTTTCGGCAAAGAAGACGAGAATGGTGAGTAGCGGCCGTTGGGAAGAAAGAAGACCAAATGCAGATTCAAATATCCCGATGTTTTTAAAACAAACAGGAGAGCCGAAATGTCCCGAAAAAGGATGGCGAGAGGTTGAAGTAATATTCGACATCACTCAAAAGGATAACATCTTTCCTTGTGATGTTCTATATTATCTCCAACAACCAATCGTTGGAAGGTATCAAGGAAGCATGAAGATAGGAGAAATTGAGCTTACTATCACAGAGTTGCGGGAAAGATCCCGAAACAATTAATACCGGGAATTGAATTTCTTGAGAAGCATAAACCTTGGAAAGATTACAAAGACGGAATGGAGTTCACGCCAAGCTAATAAAAGATACTGAATCGGATGACCACTAGTCCATTCTCCATATACATCTCTATTGAATGTTATATGTCAATACAAGGCCGAGTATTTCGCGCCTATATTGATTCAGTCTTGGAATATGTCTTTTGCAAAGCCGGATGTTTTTCCTAAAGAAATTGGAGAAGATTTACCACTATTGCGGAAGAGATTTCTCTAAAAGGATTCTTATCCTTAACAGGGGAATTAAACAAGCGTAAATAATGATCGGAGGCGCGGGCGTACCCCCATGGTACAAAGTAAAAACGCCACCAATCTATTTCCATGATACAGTGCGGATATTTTGCTAGAAAACAATTTCCCGCAAACATTCAAGCGGTTCACACAAGAGAACGAGATGAGAAGACTTATTTTCACAACCTTATGTGATCATAAGATTATTGTCCGAGAGATCTGCGGAAGCATTTTACGAAAAATGCCCATTAATTTTCGCGACAAGCGTGGTGATGAAGCCAAACTTCGCAATCCAAAAATGGCGGATCGAAGGAAATTTGGTGAAGCTTTATTGTCCTATAGACAATTTGGTTCCATCCGGAGAAGGATCGAAGATATGGGATAATAATTTGTATTCATTCGTACAAGGAGAAGAACGAGTCACTCCGAAGCCATTGCGGAAATTATGGATGAGTCTAATGGAGAATCCACAGAGTGATGTAATAATAGAGGAACAAATATCACTCGAGGATATCAAAGAAGATCCAAAGGAATTACAATGAAGATCCTTTGGCTTGGTGGGATAAGAACGAGCTTAAAGCTTCCTTAAAGGTTAAACCTGGAAAGGAGTACGAGTTCGTAAGATTCAAACCAATCCTTATGAATCAAGAAGATCGTGAGGATATGCGAGAAGATACTTAAGGAACATCTTGACCTTAAGTTAATTTCACCAGGAGTTTCTCCATACAAAGATCCGGGGTTCTTAGTCGAAACCATGGAGAAATCAAAAGAGGAAGGCGAAGACTTGTTATTAATTACAAGGAATTAATAACATTTTGGAGTTCGACTGATACTATATCCCAAGCAGAAACATCCGGTTAATCAGTATCAAAGGTGCCAAGATATTTTCAAAGTTCGATTGCAAGTCCGGATTCTACCAGTTAAGATGGAGGAAGAAAGTAAGAAGTTTACTGACTTTCTCTACACCTCAAGGACACTATATTTGGAACGTGATGCCTATGGGATTGGCTAACGCACCCCCGATATATCAAAGAAAGATGGATAATCTTTTCAAAGATTATTTCGCTTTCATGTTCGTATATATCGACGACATTCTAATCGCATCAAAGAACATGAAGGAGCATCTCAAACATTTGGAAATATTTTCGGATGTTTGTCACAAAGAAGGATTAGTGCTTTGGAAAAGAAGCGTGTAATCGCAACAAGACAGATTGAATTCCTCGGAATTGAAATCGATGAATCTGGAATTATTCTACGAGAATCATATTGTGGAAAAGATACGTGGATTTCGGATACACTAAAAGACAAGAAGCGGCTTCGAGTTTTAAGGAGTTGTTAATTTTGCTGAATGTTTATTAACAATCTAGCATACTACGAGAAGGTGTTTAGCCCATTACTTAAAAAAAGATGCGATATTTAAATGGGAAGATGAACATCAAGAAGAATTAAGCAACTTAAAGAAGTTTGTAAAAGCTTCCAAAACTTGCGATTCCCAAGACGAGGATGAATCGGTTCTTTACACGATGCCGGTGATGATTGGTGAAGCGGCGAGCTTACTAAGGTCACACCAAACGAAGAAGTGCCATGCAGATATTGTAGCGGTTTATTCACACCCAATGAAGCAAACATATGGCATATCAACGAAAAAGAATTCTTTGCGATCGTAAAGGCTTTTAAAAATGGCCGTTATTTTTATCAAGCTAAAAGTTTACTTTAAAAATTGATAATTCAAGTGTCAAGGCTTTTCTTCGAAACAAAATTGAATCAAAACCGAAAAAGCTAGATTACTTAGATGGCAAGTTGAATGTCAATATTATGATTATGATATTGACATCATAAAATCTCATGAAAATATTCTTGCGATTTCTTGACACGAGATGGAAGGACGCTGTTCTGACGAAGTCCTTAAACGAGTAAGACATCTCAGGGAAAACCTGGAGAGTCTAGAACGAGATTTTGGGACGCTATGTCTCAATGCGTGTTTGCTTGGACGACTTCAACAGGCTGACCAAAATCCATTTCTAGTCAAATACGAGCATGCCGTTCGCTCAAGGACAATTGTTCTTAGATCGCAAGGGCCTCTCTTCCAGCCGCATCTCCTACGGTGCAAAAAAGGGGCCGAGAGAGTACGGGCTCTAACCCGGGTTATGGATTCAAGTACCATAATCACAAGTGTTGCAGGTGATGCATCCCCTAAGGGTGTACAAATCAGAACGAATGTTGAAGCTTGTCACAACCCGAGTCTTCAAGTCAACCCAAAGACCTGGGGGTAAAGAGGGAAAGTTGAATCTTAGGCCACGACATGTGCAAATCTAAGGTTCAAATCGACGAGATTAAGATTTCTCCTATGCGGTATATCGAGGCAATGGGAGAAACTAGTTACGAGACAAGGTATTAACCCGAGAAAACAATGGTTGATATTTCGAGGCAAGTATCCAAGAGTTTGGATGAAACCCTAAGTCATCCAAATGAAGTACATGAATGGTATACTTTTGGAGCTTTAGCTTCAATCTATACCGTGTCACCAGGATTGTTAGGAATTTTATTGTGTAGATTTTGATGAATGCCATGTAAAACTTAGAATAGAAAGTTGGCACCCCATTCTTGTTGTAAAATGTTTTGTAACAATTAGAGTGGCCAAGCTGAAGAGTTAAGTCGCCTACGCTCCAACATGCAAGAAGACAATCAAGACTGAAGGAAGACTCCGCGAGACAACCGAGTATGGCAAGAAGAGTATACAGAACTCTATCGGAAGAAAGCAGAGAGATGCAAATTGGTGGAGCATCGACTAAGTCAACTCAAGAAAAGCCAAGTCTCAAGTTGAAGTGACAAGAGTCATCCATGATTGGAAGTGACTCTAAGTCACCCGGGAAAGCAAGGAAATGCGGTCAAGTCGAGATAATCAGAAAAAGAATCACAGACGTAAATCAAGAGATTTACTTAAACAAGTAATATCTCCCATACCACCTTTCTCGAGTGCTCGGTCCCGAAGCGTGCAATTGGAATGAACCAATGGGAAGCACCAAACCGTGTCGAACTCCGAAAAAGGTGAAAGAACAATTCATACGAGGAAATGGCAATTCCAAGAATCGCAAGCCAACGATCGCAAAGTGACTTTCAAAAATAAGCCTATCTCTTCAACGGGCAAATTTTTGAAAGTTCACTATAAAAGGCCGAGGAGTTTGTTTGAGAAAATAGGATGCATGAATGACACATACGTGAGATACACAAGCACATTAGAAAAATCAAACAATCTCAATCCTCAAGCCTACATTACGAAGTACATCAATCCAACACTTACCTTTGAAGGAAAGAGAACTTCAACCGATTGAAGAGGAAACCTTTGAAAACAAGGGGTCTACTTTCCAGGAAGGATTGTAGAAAAGTTCAAGGTTGAACTAAGTCTTAAGCATTTGGAGGGCTTCGTGATCAAATCCAAAGAGCTTGAGCAAGTGAGTCAGTAGCAAAGCAAACCCTGTGAAGAAGCCGAGTCGCACGAGAAGCCACCGAGTGATCAAGCGTCTCCAGACGAGTCCCAAAGGATCAAGTCGGCTGTTGTGATCAAGACTTGTATCCGGACTGCTTACCACTTTGTAAACCGATCATTACTTAGTGGATTCCTCCAGAGTTGGAGAAGAGAGGAGTAGAAGAATTACCCCATCTTCAACCTCTATAAAAACTTTATTGTGTCATTTACATTTCAAAGATTTAAATCCTGCACTTTTAACTCGCTTATATCTGCCGATAAATTTGCTATCCATTTGATAATTTACAAGTACTAAATCAAGCTCTAATATCTTGCTTAATCAAACTTAAGGGTGTTAAGTCTTCCAATGAAAATAAAACCACAAACCGAGTTAAATTGTAGCCAACAAAGTTACTCCATCAATGTAAATTTCAGTGAAGTTCATTGAGAGATTAACTCTACTGAGTGACTAATTCGACCGTCCATCAAGGACACAAATGTAGAATTAACTCAGTAGATTTAAAAGGACTAAATCGAAAATTTGGTAAGGTTTATTCAACCCCCCTTCTAAACCTTACACTTACACCCCCTTGGGACCTACAAGTGGTATCGAGCGGTTGGTTCATTGAACCCTCCGCACCGGTTATTCTTGACTAGATCTCCAAACTTTTCAAAGTCTCGCTTTAGTACTTAAACTTTCAAAACTCTTTTTATTAAAAGTCATTATCATGGAAGCAAATTTGACACGCATCCCTATGTTCACTATTGAAGAATTTGATGATTGGAAAATTCGTATGCAGGCTCATCTATCAAAGATTACATGATGAGATGTGGATAGTAATAGAAGATGGGCCTCTACAAATATTAAAGGTGAACACAAATTGCACGAAGAGTTGCAAAATGAAGGAGAAGAAGATGTTGCTTGCTCTAGACCATGGTTGAAAACCAAGAACTCGAGTGGACAAATGATGACAGAAAAAGATACAACCTGGATAATGTAGCCAAGGACATCCTCTACAAAACCTTGACAAAGCCATGTTCAACAAAGTCAAATCATGCAAAACGGCTAAAGAAATGGGACAAAGTCGACATTGATTTGTGAAGGCTCGAGCAAATCAAAGAAAACAAATTATCAAAAGGTTGTACGTAAGTTTGAAAATTTCAAAATGATCTCGGAGAGAATGATCAACTAGACGCTCGGTTTACGTAAATCACAAATGAGTCAGTCTACACTTGGAAATGAATATACACGAAGAAATGTGTATGAAGATCCTAAAAAGTCTTCCAAATGAATGGGAAATGAAGGTCATGGCACCGAGACATTCCATGGACCTATCAAAGACATCCAACCATGAACTATTCTCGGACCTCAAAGCCTATGAGTTTGAGCCTGAGAAGAAAAAAGACCAGGAAGAGACAATTGTACCCAAAACAAATGCTCTAATTGTCAAAGATGGGAAGAGAGTTTGAGGTCAAAGAGGCAATTGACCCGGAAGAAATAGCCCGATGGTTAAAAGATTTAACAAGTTCTTTAACAAGAACTACAAGAGAGGAAAGGGTGAATCTTCCGTAAGACACTCACTCCCTCCAAATCAAGGGATGATAGGCCAACCAAGAGAATGATCATCAACAAGTTGAGTATCAAAGGGTGACAACTCAAGAGTAGAAAGAGTGATCAAAAGGTCGAATATCTATGTTGGAATTGTAGACAACCAGTCACTATGCCATTGACTGCTCATATCCTCGTAGTCAACAAGTACATGAATGAAGAAGAAAGAAAGGTCTTCGTGAGAAAGAAAGACAAGAAAAGAAAAAGGCAATGATGGTCAGAGAGATCATTGAGACAAATGTCAAGAGAGACAAAATGATTCGAGAGCGGTGAAGCCGACTACTCGAGTGACTCGAAGAAGAAGCCTTGATCCGCTTAATGGCCAAAGAACAAGATCAAGAAGATGAGGTACAATCTAATTCAACAAGCTCGGACACTAGTGATAGTGATCAGACACACACACTTCATCACCTACTCGTCTTTATGATTCATTAGGCAAAATGATGAAAGATTTTGAGCACATTAAATCCTCACACACACTATTGAATGAGGAAAACAAAATTTACTTAAAGGTCAAAACTCAAAGTGACTAAGGAGCCGAGTACTCTAAGTCAAATAGTCATGAAAATGAAAGTTTAAAGGTGAAAATGCTAAATTAGTAGCAAAATTGCCGCTTATAGAAAAGAGGGAGAATGACCTCAAAAATGTTATTGCCTCATTCACTAAGGCATCTAAATCATTGGATGATCTTATTATGAGTCAAAGAGAATGTGGAGACAAGACAAAGCTTAGGATTTAATTCCTTTGTGCCATGTCAAACCTCAAGAGTAATTTTGGAAAAAGGATCTTCAAGTCATGAAGAGTCTCGAAAAATCCAAAACTCTAAATATTGCACACACTTTCACTCCAAAGCACAATACTAAGCAAACCGGCCTTGGTTACAAAGGAAAAGGAAAACAGCCAGTTGAGTGTCTTTGGAAGGACAACCGAGAAGAAATTCACCAAGTCCTCAAAGAAACTCCAAATGAAAAATACTCAGAAAGAAGAAAGAGCTACCAAAAATTCCGTAAAATCCATAAAAGAAATACATATGATGGGAATGGTAGAAAATATCCAAGCCAAGTGATTGGAACAATGTGAACTATCAAAGATAGACTTATGGAATATAAGCCCGGATGGCAAAGGCCTAGAACTCAAGAAAGGCCATTCCAAAAGACAAGAGCTTTCATCAAAGACACATATGTACCTAGGCACTACACTCAAAAACACCACAATTACCTGGAAGGCAATTGCTAAAACACATATGCAGCATACGACAAAAGAGACAAATTGTATGAACCTAGAATCCCCAAGCAATTTGCCAGGATTAATTATGATTATGGCACGATAGATGGCAACCCCTGTAGAGTCAAATCATTTGGCTATAGGTTGGTTGGATCATCTTACAATTCTAACCCCTCGTGACCCGACAAGTATGGGTACCTAAAACTTAATTTCCTTGATTGCGGGTTCAAGGAATGTGAGTGCCAAGGAACCTGGTACATGGATAGCGGTTGTTCCGGACATATGACAGAAATAAGAGAAATCTGTCAAAATTCAAGGAAGTCAAAGGAGCCAAAGTCATATTTGGAGGAAATGAAGCTCCTGGTGAAATAAGAGGCATTGGATCCATCAAGAGGAATGGATTAGAAATCACAGATGTTGCATATGTTGAAGGACTCAACTTCAACTTACGAGTATCGATCGGCTACGACAAGGGCTACAATGTTGGATTCAACATGGGTGTATGCCAAATCAAGGATATTGAATCAAATGAAGTTGTCTTTGCAAGAAAGTAGACAGAAGAATATGTATGTAGTGGATTGGTCAACAACAACACACCCAAGACTGTCTACTAGCAAAGAGCACAAATGGTGAATCAAGTTAGTCGGGGCACAAAAAGCCGAGTCACCCGAATTTCAAAACAATTAACAAGCTAGCAAAGTCATCTTGTAGAAGGACTTCCGCACTCGATATCAAGAAGGAGAGTATATGTGATGCATGTCGAAGGAAAACAAATCAAGTCGCGTTCAAAGAAAAGACATGCCCATCCTCAACAAGAATATTGCATCCGCTTCATATGGATCTATTTGGCCCAAAGGAACCAAACAAAGATAAGTGGAAAGAAATACACCTTGGTGGTAGTAGATGAATACTCAAGATATACATGGACAATATTCATGTGCAAGAAGAAAGAAACTCTACAAAAACTACCACAAATGAAGAGGATTCAAAATGAGAAGAGTCAAACCATTATCAAAATAAGATCATATAGAGGAACCGAGTTTGTCAATGGAATAATAACTCGATCTTGTATTGAGAATGGTATTGGTCATGAACTATCACCGCAAGGACTCCACAAACAGTAACGGAGTTGCGAAGAAGAATAACCCTCAAAGAAGCAACAAGGACCATGTTAGTCAAGCAGGGTTACTAAAAAGATTTTGGGGTCAAGCAATCAACACAACTTGCTACACCCAAAACAGATGTATGATAAATAGACAACTAACAAAGACTCCCTATGAGATATGGACTGGAAGAAAACCAAGTGTTGCATATTTCAAAATATTTGGATGTAAATGCTTCATTCACAACAATGGCAAACACAACCTAAAGGCTTTTGATGCTAAAGTCGATGAGGTATCTTCTTAGATACTCAACGAAAAAAGCCTTCTGAATACTCAACAAAAGAACTATGGTTACGTGAAGAATCCATTCATGTAGTATTCGATGAGCCAAATGTAAATGGAGAAGACATTGAAGAGTCAACCGATAAGTCAATCATCCAACCATACGAAGAGTCCCTTTGTCAAGTTCGGTCGGAATTATCAATTCGAAGAAGATGAGATAGTCAATCTCAAAAACAACCGGGAAATCTGCGGTGAGTGACCACGAGAGAGTCGACCACAACAACACAAACCGCAAGTCGACCAATCCAAATTAACTTACTCCAACCCGACGTAAGATGGTTAAGAGACCATCCACCGTAACTTGTCATTGGAGATATAAGAGAAGGTGTCAAGACAAGATCCGAACTCAACATGAAGCAATGTTCACATGCTTCATTTCGCAAATAGAGCCCAAAGATGTGTCACAAGCATTGGATGACACACATTGGATTCAAGCTATGCAAGAAGAGTCAATCAGTTTGAGAGAAATAAAGTATGGGAATTAGTGCAAAGACCCATACATCAAAATGTTATTGGAACCAAATGGGTATTCGTAAATAAGATGAACGAGGAAGGCTGTGGTAAGAAATAAAGCAAGACTAGTAGCCAAAGGATATTGCCAAGAAGAAGGGATAGATTTTGATGAAACATTTGCCCCTCGTAGCAAGATTGGAAGCTATAAGGATGTTTCTTGCCTATGCACTCACAAGAATTTCATTGTATATCAAATGGATGTAAAAAGTGCATTCCTAAACGGTTTATTGGAAGAAGAAGTATATGTTGAACAACCTCCGAGATTTGAGCAGAATACTCTTGGAGACAAGGTATACAAACTCAAGAAAGCCCCGTATGGATTGAAACAGGCACCCGCAGAGCATGGTATGATACCCTGTCACAATTCCTAAATCGAGAATGGATTCACAAAAGGAAAAATAGATAGAACACTTTTCGAGATTCAAGACAAGAAGAGTATACTTTGCTTGTTCAAATATATGTGGATGACATCATTTTTGGATCCACTAACAAAGAGTCAGTGTGAAAAATTCTCAAACCTCATGCAAAGTAAATTTGAAATGAGCATGATGGGAGAGTCGACATTCTTCCTTGGACTTCAAGTGAAACAAACCGGGGATGGAACCTTCATAAGTCAAACAAAATATACCGAGATTTAATGAAGAAGTTTGGTATGGAAGAGAAGTCTTCAGAAAAATACCAATGAACACAATAGTCAAAATGGACATGGATGCAGATGGCAAGCACAGTAGATCAAACAAGATACTGAGCACTTATTGGATCAACTGCTCTATCTCACAAAGAAGCGGACCGGACATCACCTTTGTTGTAGGTGTATGTGCAAGATTTCAATCTGCTCCAAAAGAGAGCCATATGACAAAGCAATGTAAAAAGAATCTTGAGATACTTGAAAGGAAGCCAAGAGGCCTATGGTATCCAAAGGAAGGTGGATTCAAGCTAATTGCTATTGATTCGACTATCTTTGGATGCAGAGTGGACAGAAGAGCACTTCAGGCACATGTCAAATGCTAGGAAACAGAGACTAATTTCCCTGGTTTAGCAAGAAGCAAAACTCAATAGCCACCTCTACAAAGAGAATACATAGGCTGCGGCAAATTGTTGTGCCCAAGTCCTATGGATGAGACAACAAATGAGAGACTATGAAGTTGAAGAAAAAGAAATTCCAATCATGTGTGATAACACAAGTGCCATTGCAATCACTCAAAATCCTCGTGTTGCACTCAAGAACAAAACATATAGATGTCGATATCATTTCATAAGAGATCATGTTGAAAAGAATGACATTATCTTGGAATACATCTCAACCGATAAACAACTAGCCGACATCTTCACAAAACCATTATGTGAGTCAAGATTTGAAGAACTCAAGCATGAGTTGGGGTTAATTGAGTGAAATGACACTGCATTTAATGAAAGAAGAGAATTAGAAACAGAAAAGGAGTGAAAAAGAGTCGAAATGTAATCACCAAGAAATCACCAGATCGGAAAACTGACTACACCGAGTCGGTGATAATGAGTCACCAAGAGAATCTATGAGGAGTAGAGTTAAATCGCTTAAGAGATAAGTTTGAATAACTTATTAGCAAAGTGACAAAAACGCAATCGTTTGACTTAGCGGGAATGTTTTAAGGAACACGTCAACATAATGATGATGTGTACGGACATAAAGCCGCACACTAAGCTTATGATTGGATATAAATGTTTGCCGCATTAAATACGAGACGTGAAATGCTCAATAGGCGTCGCGAAATCCAAGCCGTTGATTTCGATCACAATTCAAAACCGCCTCGCACGCCCTTTCATAAACCATATTTAAACCATTTTCGTCCGTCTCTCTCTCACATTTCTAAAAATGTTCATATCTTTCTCTCAAAAGGCAAAGACAAATACTCTCGAAACCCTATCAACCTTCAAATCAATTTCTCGAGATTTTTCTTGATATAATCCTGAGAAATGGCACCAACTTATGACTTTACCAAGCTAGGAAAGCAAATCCACACCGGTTCGACGGTGGATTTCGACGGAATGGTGAAGCGGGGTCCGACGACACTCAGTGAAGAAAATTGCTTTGAGAAGTTGGAAACGTCGGACTAAAACCGCTTCTAACGCTGAATATCCGATGACCTATGTGGAGGAGGTCGCACAATTCTATGTGAATGCTTTGAGATTCACGATGAAGGAATCAAGTCATCTGCTTCACGGAAAGCGGTGACTATTATCGCGCAAGGATTTGGTGAATATTGCTCACTACCAGCAAGGAGCAACCGAGATTAAGGAAGGCGATGTAAACTTGGGACGCATGGAAAAAAATAGCCAAGTCCGACCTTTGCCGATAAAATTATATACACAAAGAAACAAGAGATCTGGCAAGGAGGATTATCACAAATTGTTGGACATAGTTGCCAAATGTATCGACATCAAATTTGGCAAACTTTGACCAACTATCAAAGGCAAAGCCGATTGTGATGGCCGCAATCATCGAAGAAAAGAAGATAAACCGGGCGAGTTTATCTACAAAGCAACTCTGCCAAAACGTGGGGAACAAGTCCTTCAAAGAAGATGGCACATTTGGAGGATCCCCGGGATATGGCCTGGTGATTGGCCTGGATATTGGAGGTGAAAGAGTCCCTCTTAGACATGGGAAGGCCTTCCATGTTAACAAGAGGATGTTCGAGCTAACCTCTTTGGTGCTCGTGTCGAGCTTATGCCAAGAGAGTCGACACCAGTGAGGGGAATCACCGACCCCAAGATACAACCGATTCCTCTCCCGGCCAAGAAGAAAGTTGCCCTGCAATGCCAAGAAGATCACGCCCCTGCGCAAAGAAAGAAAACCAAACATGCTCCTGCCCCGCAGCCAGAAGTCACCTCGCTCCAAGCCCGGCCGTGTCACCGCCCCTGCGCAGCAGCCGGTCGAGAAGGACTCACAAATACCTTCTCCGATCGTCAAAAGGAGGAGAATCGACAAGCCAAGACGGCCAGCTCCTCGAAACAAATACCAAGACACCGCCCCGCCGCCCAAGACTCGAGGACACCGCCTAAACTGTAAATTCCCTGGTACAAAACCAGAGACGAAGAAGACTCGTCAAGCGGTCCGAACAGAGAAACCAAATGAGTCGGTTCTCACCTAGCACAAATACAGAGACTACCGGAGAAGTAGAGTCTCCGATGTAGTTGATGAAACAAATAAGTCTGCTGGAGGCGACCAAAGCAGAGGCAACCCGCAGACACACCGTAGCTCACACAAACAAACTCAAGAAGAACCAAATTTTGCGGATAGTGATGTAATGATCCTATCTCCACCTTACCCGTACATCTAAAATCGTCTGCGTGAGTGGAGAAAATGGAAGTTGAGCAAGTCAAGAAACAGTTCAACGGCCCGAGTTCATAGAAGAAGAAGAAACTCGCTAAATTTCCTCGACTAACTATCGTGTGCTCCCAAAGACTTGATGAGACAACTGCTAGACATCCCGCAAATCTACAAGGACATGGAGAGAGCAAAGCAAGCAAAAGAAGAAGCCAAGACGTGAGAAGGCAAGCATCCGCCCTATCTCCGCACCCACAGAACACACACATCCTCTCCTTGATGTCTTCTCCGAAAGTGACGAGAAACTGCAGAATGCTGCTGCCGTAAGAAGAGTTACAAATGCAGCAAGCATTGCATGAATCAAGAATTCTTCACGAGCAAAGACTGATGGAGGGACCAGGAGAGTCCTCCGAACACAAATGAAATCGATCCAATGGGAGTGGTTCAAAAATAGCCACCGATGTTGCTTTGCTACCACTTCCCACTCACTCGGAAGAAGGCAATAAGGAAATGGCGATGAAATCTGGGCTAGTGGGGACCCCAATGAGCCAACCCCTATTGAAGGTGTGCTACCACCGCCCCAACGGCCGAACCATCAATTGCAACAAATGAGTCCGGAGACGAGTGACCCCACTCCAAGTCACTCACCTGGTGCGCCACGAGGGGGAAACTCCTCCACCGCAGCAAGGCCTGAGGATGCTGCAGATGACTCCACAAAGAAGCAAGGAGGCGAAGAGAAATTACAATCACAAGAAGAACAACAAGTTGCCATCAACGAAGCTCGCATTTGAGACTGTCTCACCGAGGTGCCAACCGCTCTGGCTAGGCTAATGACGCCGCGATGCGGTCGAGGCACATGAAGGAATGTACAGGGAGTTAACACTGGGCGATGAAAGTGCAATCCATGGGGTTGAGACTCCAATGGATCCCATCAGAAGACCCTAAGACACCGACACTCGTCGAAAGGAGGACCAAGCCTCGCAGCAGAGAGACCGCCGGAGGAAATGAAGGCCCCACGGAGGTTGAGACTTCCCGGGTAAAGAGGTCAAGTAGAGAACATCCCTCCCGCAATCATCGACCCATCCGAGAAGGAGATCGCGCACTTCATGATTCCCAGACAACCCCGATGTCACTTTTCCGGGATCGAAGGCGAAGAAGAAAAGCTGAGTCAACCCCATGACAAATCCAAACGACTTCCAGTGCGGATGTTCCAGCACGAGCAAGTCTCGATCCCAAGACTACTCGTCAAACTTTTAACTTTGATGATGAGCCACCACTAGAAATCTCATCATCGTCCGATGATGTTCTGATAAGGCCGAGGACAAGTCTACTCGAAAGGAAAAATCACCGAGACCAACGGTTGTTAAGACAAATGAGGCTCGGTGCTCAGCAGTCTATTTCACAACCAAACCCAAACTGAACCAAAACCACCGCTCCGGCTCCTCAAGCTACAAAGGGATCGATTCCCAAAAGAACTTCACGCGCACCGCTCATCATCGAATGCATCCCGGTTGGCGGTGATGAATCTTTGTAGAATCTTTCCCTTTCTCACCGGAGATACCGAACTCCACGAAGAGTCGAAAAAATGAGCAAGCACGCTATCACGCACCACCTCCCGTTTTTCACTCAGGCACCATTGTTCCACCGATTTTGATTTCGACGTTGTATGGCCATCACCGCAATGCAGAATCAAATTGAAGTTCGAGAAGTGTTCAAGGCACTCTTTGCCGAGGTTGAACGGATGGAGAGGCATCAGCCTCTTTGGACATGCGCCCGACAACAGAGATGCCAACCTTACAAACCGACTTGAGAGGCATCACAATGATAAGGGAATGGTGGCAACAAAGAACAATCAATGCGTGTGGAACAGGTGAGATACTTGAACCTTGTTCAACAAGTCAGCCGGTGTGGAGAGTGAGAATGTTGATGCGAAACGGTTTAGGAACACATTGAGCATATGCATGAAGCTCACACCGCCGAGATCAAGGCGCGCGTGAGCGAATGCAAATGATATACAAATAAAGAACACATGACAAGAAAATTCAGCCTTCTCATGGCCGAGATGAAGCGATTTCAAAGTGAGAATCCAACGCTACTCGCTCAATTCGTCTCGTATACAACGCAGCAGACTTGAAGCAGACCAACCATCGAAGATTCTCGACTTCATGCTTGCCAAGATGTTCCCTGGGGTTCCTCTATCCTTTGATGATGCCAAAAAGGGGAAGAGGAATACCTTAAAGCAAAGAAAATCAAGTTTGAAAAGAAAGAAGCGGTGAGAAAGGAACAATGAGAAGGAAAATCAAATGAGGAAATTTTGAAATCAAGAAAGGAAAATCTGAGGGGGAAGGATCAAAAGATATGACCCGATGATTGCACAAACCCCCAACAGGTCCTCGTCACAAAATGACATTATAAGCAAAGAAACTCCCAGTGACTCGCCACTCCAACACTCTGTATCTATGGCCGAGAAGAGAAAAGCAATTGAAGCGGGGATGAAGGAAGTGGAAGGAAGAATGGATGCCAGGGTGATGAACATCTTGAAAGAACATGGAGGCATTCCGAGTTAACGAGAGACACGTATGCCATTTCGTATGTCGGGACAGAGCCAAGATCAGTTGACGAATTCAAAACGCTCGAATCAAGGATATTTTGCAAATATGTCCATGGCTCAAGCTTGGGACTTGATCTTGGAAAAGGGTCTCACATTATGTGAAGAAGGCAGACAGACAATGAGACTTCCTAAGACTCGCTCTGGGTCACTCGCTAGTCAATCACCAAAGAAGACCCAAAGACAAAGATACGCCCGAGTAGAGAAGAAGCGGCGATGGAGGAAGAAGCTTGGACCTAGGCCTCGCCCAAGAATATCGAATACGTAGATCCCGGAAAGAAAGGAGGGATCTATTGGGGTGGGCTTGACCAAGTGGCAAATTTGCGAGTGGCTAAAACTAACGCCGAGTATGCAAAGAGAATAGAAGAAAAAAACAAAAGACAAACTCACTATGGCGGGAGAGACAGGAAAGAACAAGGAAAGATGAAGTCATCGGGAAGGCATATGAGAAGAAAAAGAAGGCAATGACGACGAGAAAAAGAGAGAAAGAGAAGAAGATCTTGAACAAGATGAAAGAAGGAGACAATAATGAGATGAAGTGTTGCTGTCCAACCCTTCATGTATTTTATTATGTAAATACATACAATGTAAGTCTTCTGTAATAAAGTTATAAATGTTTTTTTGTGTGAAGACAATTATATACTCTGATACACTTTGTAAACAGTTGTGTTAAGTACAAGAATGATATGATCAATAAAAAGATTGATTCTGCGCATACATTCTATGTCAATACACTATCTGTATGTATCTTTGTTATTTACATCTTTGTATGATTTAAGTTTTGGCATCATCAAAAAGGGGGAAATTGTTAGGAATTTTATTGTGTAGATTTTGATGAATGCCATGTAAAACTTAGAATAGAAAGTTGGCACCCCAATTCTTGTTGTAAAATGTTTTGTAACAATTAGAGTGGCCAAGCTGAGTTAAGTCGCCTACGCTCCAACATGCAAGAAGACAATCAAGACTGAAGGAAGACTCACGCGAGACAAATTGAGTATGGCAAGAAGAGTAGACAGGGAACTCTCTCGGAGAAGCGGTGAGATGCACTGAGTGGAGCATCGATCAAGTCAACTCAAGAAAAGTCAAGTCTCAAGTTGAAGTGATGTAAGAGTCATCCATGATTGGAAGTGACTCTAAGTCACCTGGGAAAGCAAGGAAATGCAAATCAAGTCGAGATAATCAGAAAAGAACCGTTGCACGTAAATCAAGAGATTTACTTAAACAAGTAATATCTCCATACCACCTTTCTCGAGTGCTCGATCCCGAAGCGTGCAATTGGAATGAACCAATGGGAAGCACCAAACCGTGTCGAACTCGAAAGGTGAAAGAACAATTCATACGAGGAAATGGCAATTCCAAGAATCGCAAGCCAACGATCGCAAAGTGACTTTCAAAAATAAGCCTATCTCTTCAACGGGCAAATTTTTGAAAGTTCACTATAAAAGGCCGAGGAGTTTGTTTGAGAAAATAGGATGCATGAATGACACATACGTGAGATACACAAGCACATTAGAAAAATCAAACAATCTCAATCCTCAAGCCTACATTACGAAGTACATCAATCCAACACTTACCCGTGAAGGAAAGAGAACTTCAACCAGTTGAAGAGGAAACCTTTGAAAACAAGGGGTCTACTTTCCGGAAGGATTGTAGAAAAGTTCAAGGTTGAACTAAGTCTTAAGCATTTGGAGGGCTTCGTGATCAAATCCAAAGAGCTTGAGCAAGTGAGTCAGAGTAGCAAAGGCAAATGCCTGTGAAAAAGCCGAGTCGTGCGAGAAGCCACCGAGTGATCAAGGCGTCTCGTGATCGAGTCCCAAAGGATCAAGTCCTACTGTGATCAAGACTTGTATCCGGACTGCTACCACTTTGTAAACCGATCATTACTTAGTGGATTCCTCCAGGAGTTGGAGAAGAGAGGAGTAGAAGAATTACCCCATCTTCGAACCTCTATAAAAACTTTCGTGTGTCATTTACATTTCAACATTTAAATCCCCGCACTTTTAACTCGCTTATATCTCACGATAAATTTGCTATCCATTTGATAATTTACAAGTACTAAATCAAGCTCTAATATCTTGCTTAATCAAACTTAAGGGTGTTAAGTCTTCCAATAAAAATAAAACCACAAATTGAGTTAAATTGTAGCCAATGACTAAGTTACTCCATCAACGGCAAAATTTGAATGCATTGAGAGATTAACTCTCTTGAGTGACTAATTCGATCCATCAAGGACACAGTTTGTGTAGAATTAACTCAGAGATTTAAAAGGACTAAATCGAAAATTTGGTAAGGTTTATTCAACCCCCTTCTAAACCTTACACTTACACCCCTTGGGACCTATAAGGATTCCCGAAATTTCCAAATTACCGAAATGGATTGGAGAAGCGGTTTACGAGACCTGGGCAAATAATCCACACTTGGCCGAGGGATATTTTGAACCGTATTTTATCGGTGCGCTCTGAACCAAAAAGAAATGCTTTAATGAAGCTTTTCATTTCATCAAGCTAAGAAGACATCGATGGAAATGCTTTAAAATACATTAAAGCGGCTTCACCTAGGAAGAAGGACCAGTGTTAGTAGGAGCATTTTCTCAAAACGAAGCTTCTACCAGGCGAGCATGGGTCTTTGGGTTTGTCTAATCGAATGGACAAAGTCAAATATCCATTTAAGTTCTTCCGCAATTCGGCGAATGGATCTTTCCTTTTGAATACGATGACCGGATCAACCACGGGATTTGCGTAAGAACTCTTCGAGACCAAAAGGAGAATTCTCTCGGGAAAACAAGATTCCGGCGAGCAAAGAAACTTACCGGAAATTTTGTAACATGGCGCATGTTGGCCGTTGGATCGACCGGATCTGTCAAGATGCCCCGAACAGAAGGAACCCGAGTTTGGGAAAGGTTTCCGACCCAAACCCGACCGACAGACCATACACCGAAAGGACAAGGGCCCACTCAAGACGCGCGTTTTCCTGGGGACCACGCAGCACCAACTTTTTAAAAGATTCCCCGACAACCATCACATGGGCCGAGTCACGCGGAAGAGAAGGAAGATAGGCAAAGCAATAATTCGGGGAGTATGACGTAAGCGAAATGGTGACGTCTTACATCTCAACAAGATTTGAAGTCCGAATTTCAAGTCCTGACTTACCTCTATAAATTGCGGGATTTGAAGGAAGGCGAGAACATCGAACATTTTCCTTAGTTTTCTTACAATAAAATCTGAGTGAAAAATTTGTAATAGTTTGAGTGTTTTAGTTTTAAGTTTTATGTATTTACGAGTGAAAGCCTCATCTATGAGAGGCTAAACCAATGATTCTCCTCCCAAAAGGAGATTACTAATGTAATAAATATTTCAATAAGTTCTTAATAAAAAAGGGCTTTTCTTCTTCAACATGTCTTCATAATGTTCCACTAATTCATCCCGTTTAAAGATTACTTTACGCCTTGGAGTAGGAAATGAACCAAGGTGTCTTTGAGCAAGATTTACAAGGAGTCGGATAACTTGCGATCATCTTCCCGAGGGTGAGGTTGAACAGTGAGGAGCCGTTTGTCAAACGATCCGGGGCAATAATTTTCCGATCGGTGGCGTTAACCACTTAACCCTTGTCTTTTTTCAAAAGAGGTATGAATTTTAAGGGATTTATTAATTTTACGGAAGCATGTTGGGCCGATATGGTCGTGATGGACTATATCTTTTTATCAAAACCTTAGTCCGAAATCGAATTTACTTAGAATTATGAATCATTTACGAAGTATGTCCTATTGAGTTTATAGTCGAAACCCGACATGATCCACTTAAAACCTCGAATCGAGACTGGATCTAAGTAGGTGTAACAATGCCACGAACAAAATAGGTATCGAAATTGTAAATTTTCATAATCTATGAAATTTGTGTTTATTGAAAATAGCTATGGTATGAAAGGATTGAAATTGCTAATTCTCGAAAGTTATAGGCTATAATTGCTACCTTTGAAAAGAAAATGGACCAAAACGCTATTTGGCTATAAGGGCGTAATTGTCCAGGGCATAAAATGCAACTTTAATAATTAAAGGGCAAAACGCAAAACGGCCTAAGTTATAGGGCATATTTTGTTATTAAGCCAAATTTATATAAAAACACATATATATATATATATATATATATATATATATAGGGATGAGATCCTATGAGACCATAGCTATAGGTAGGAACATGAGACTCAATCCACACCCTTCAACCAAATAAAATAAAAGGCTAGGATTTAATGGCATTTTAAAGTAATTAAAAAATAGTGGGACCAAATAGGGTACAATTGGAATGTTAAAACCAGCCAAATAACTGTTTTCCTAAAATCAAGGAATATAATCTTACCATAATCACCATCTTCCAGTCCCAACGTGAAAGCATCATCCAAAACCGAAAAAAAAAAACCCACGATCACAAAGAACGCCTCCTCCCAGCGTCAAATATCGACTTCAACATCATCTTCTCCCACGATCAAAAGCAACGTAAAAAACACGTAAATCCCATGCAAAAATCGAACCAACAAATATTCTCGTGATCAAAAACACCAAAAAATCCACATTAACGGGATAGGTATTGCAATGTCACGCATACGGATACCCTCCACAAAACAGTCCCAACAAGGTAATATTTGATACCAATTCATCAGCAAAAATGTGTGGTTCGAATGCATGTAATGTTGAACAATAAAAAAATTCTCCAATTAATTATGTACATATAGCTTTGTAATTATGTGCATATAGCTTTGTAATTCTGTGCATATAGCTTTGTAATTATGTGCATATAGCTTTGTAATTACGTGCATATAACTTTGTAATTCTGTGCATATAGCTTTGCAAATCTGTAACTCGTGTATATTATATGCTTAGAGCATGTGTGTTTAGTTCGTATTAATGATATCCGTGTATAGTGTTTCGAATTTGTGTATTTATTATGAAAATATGTATCACATATAATGTAACACATATAGCTTCTGTACATATGTGTGTTTAGTTAGTATTAATGAAATGTGTATATAGTGTCTCGAATCTGTGTATTTATTAGTAAAAATGTGTATCACCTATAATATATCCAAAATAGCTTCTGTACATATGTGTGTTCAGTTGGTATTAATTAAATGTGCGCATAGTGTCTCAAATCTGTGTATTTAGAATGAAATATATGTAGTGCATATAGCTTCTAATATATAGTGTCTCACATATAATGTATTCCCTAAATACGTTTTTGCCTATTAACAATGCATCTAATATATGTTTAAAGTATTAATTATGAACAAAAATGGCAATAAATATGTGTACTTATACAACAAATATTGGTGAGTTCAATGTTGCACCATACATTCATGTTCTCAGAAATATGGATTTACACAATACAATTAAAATCAGTGTAAATAGTATTCGAGAATTTGTTGTTTTAATATCTAAATATTGTGTTTTTGCGGATCAAGATCCAGTTACACGATTCACGTTGGTCGAGGCTCGAAATCTCACCTGGATCAACTAAATATTGGATCCAGATTACATAATTCTGAGCATAAACATACAATATCTGCAACCTATTTACACATTATCTGTGTATTACACACACATCGTCCTTCAATGACAACATCAAGATCAATAAACGTATGTTTTGGAATTATGTGTTTAAAGATGTAGAATTATGTGATTTTAGTTATGTAATAATGTTTTTTTAGTAATAGCATATTGTTTTTTGTTATTTTGTGCAAGCATGTATATTTGGTTTGGAATTATGTGTTTTTAGATGTAGAATTATGTGTTTTTAGTTTTGCAATAATGTTTGTTTAGTAATAGCATATTGTTTTTTGTTATTTAGTGCAAGTATATTTTGGTTTGGGATTATGTGTTTTTAGATGTAGAATTATGGGTTTTTAGTTTCGCAATAATGTTTGTTTAGTAATAGCACTGTTTTATGAATTTTTTTGTGCAAGCATGTACACTTGTTTTGGAATCATGTGTATTTAGCAATAGAATAATGTGTGTTTAGTTATATAATAATGTGTATATAGTTTTGGGTTAGTGGATACTTAACTGTACATAATTTTGTGCGTAAGACATACAATGTAATAACTACAATACAATATTAACGTTGTATAACAACATTCCGACCATATGTACGTGAAAATGCAAATTTATATTGATTAAAGAGAAAACACCCACGCCTCGAACCATTCATATCCACAATTCAAGACCATCTAAGTCATATGCAAATGGCTCCCAAAGACAAAAAACACCAACGATAGTAACCTAACTATACAAAAATGATGAGCACAGTTCTGCATACTACATTGTCTATTTAAAACAAAACTACAATACGATCTTCCCCGTCCAAAACTTTTTGGCTTCTTCCAAACATCTATCCTTTAGCTCATTGCTATGGTGGAGGATTATTGCAGCTGAGTACTTCGTGCGTAAGTTAGACAGTTGAGACACATTATTCTTCTCCAAACCACAATCCCATCCCTTGGTGCCACCACCCATGTAGCTCTCCATATGCCTCATGGCATATATACCACAATCAACTTTGTTTGTGGTATCTCTCCAAGGCATGCATAGTCTACACGGGGTGAATTTCCGGACAACACTAGCCATTTGCGGGCAGCCTTTAGTCTCCAAGTAGTTTGAAAACATCCGAACCTGCAAAATATACCATGGAAAACAAATTCAAACTTCGTAGACTATATATTATAATTAACCATATCATACTAACTAACTACACATAATTTCAAACTTAAATACACACAATTACATACCTATATAAACACACTTATTCTGCACTCAAAAATTATTTTCACATATCTTTAACTCGATCACTATAAAAACCAAAAATGTGGGGTTGGGGTGGGGTTGGCCGGGGGTGTGTATGGGGTGATTATTGTATCAAATAATTTATTAATTAGTCCTTCACTTTTCCAATTCAAATTTCAAATGCACGAAAAGTACTTTAATGTATATATCTTTGATGCATTGGTTTGAAAAACACGGTGCTATTACTAAATAAACATTATTACGAAACTAAAAACACATAATTCTACAACTAAAACACATAATTCCATGATAGTATGCTATCCAAGCATATAGATGCTCAAGAAAACAAAATTATTTACAAAAACATACAACTAATCGTCCCATTAGCATAAACCATATACACAATATTATAACTAAACACACAGAATTCTATAGCTAAACACACAGAATTCTATAGCTAGTTCACATGATTCCAAATCAAATATACCTACTCACACGCAATTATAACTAAACACACGAATTCTATAGCTAAACACACAGAATTCTATAACTAAGTTCACATCATCCAAAATCCAAACTGAGCAAGGAAATGCAACACATAAACCATAAACACATTATTATATACCTAAACACACAGAATTCTATATCTAAGTTCACATGATTCCAAATCAAATATACCTACACACACAATTCTATAACTAAATACACAAAATTCTATAGCTAAATACACACTTCTATATCTAAGTTCACATCATCCAAAAGGGCAAACTGAGCAAGGAAATGCAACACAAAAACCAAAAAAAGCTCACCAACTTGTCCGACAAATCTCCATATTTATACCCTAAAATTGAACAGAATGAAAATAATAAAATAGACCATAAAAACACAAAATAGAACCCTAACAGCAACAAACACCAAAATCGATTAGAAAAACTTACACCCAAATTGAACCCTAGAAGCTTGTGTTGAACCCTGTCCACGAATAGTCGCCAAAAATCAGAGATGTTCAAACCCTAGATACTTCAGGTGATCGATATTTTGAAACGGAGAGATAGAGAAAGCAGTTTAGGTAGGATGAGATGAAGTAATTTTTCGATTTTTTTTACAAAGGGAGATGGAGATAGAGGGAGATGGAGATGGAGGAAGCAGTTTCGTATTTTTGAAAAGAGAAAGAAGAGAAAATCGTGGGATTATGAGATATCAAATTTCAGTTACCAAAATTCGAAAATTAGGGATTTACAAATATATCCCTTAACTTAAAGGGCAAATTACTTTCCTACCCTTGCAACCCACCCATGCCTAAAATTGAGAGTAAAATATGGACCATTGATTATTAAATCAAATGGTCTAGATGTGGTCTCATGTTCTTACCTAAAGGTTTGGTCTCATTTGATCATATCCCTATATATATATATATATATATATATATATATATATATATATATGGGATGAGATCCTATGAGACCATAGCTATAGGTAGGAACATGAGACTCAATCCACACCCTCCAACCAAATAAAATAAAAGGCTAGGATTTAATAGCATTTTATAGTAATTAAAAATAGTGGGGACCAAATAGGGTACAATTGGAATGTTAAAATCAGCCAAATAATCAAGTTTTCCTAAAATCAAGGAATAAAATCTTACCATAATCACCATCTTCTTCTCCCAACGTGAACGCATCGTCCAAAACCGGAAGAAAAAAAAAACCCGGCGTCCGTAAAGTCCGAAAACCGGCGTCAAATATCGGCATTCATCATCGTCTTCTCCCCACGATCAAAGCAACATAAAAAACACAGATAAATCCCACGCAAAAATCGAACCCACAAATATTCTCGTGATCAAAAACACCAAAAAATCGCAGTCCACATCAACGGGATCGATATTGCAATGTCACAAACACAGGATACCCCCTCCACAAACCAGTCGCAACAAGGTAAAATTTCACACCAATTCATCAACAAAAATGTGTGGTTCGAATGCATGTAATGTTGAACAATCAAAAAATTCACGAATTAATTCTGTACATATAGCTTTGTAATTCTGTGCATATAGCTTTGTAATTCTGTACATATAGCTTTGCAATTCTGTAACTTGTGTATATTATATGCTTAGAGTATGTGTATTTAGTTCGTATTAATGATATGCGTGTATAGTGTCTCGAATTTGTGTATTTATTATGAAAAATATGTATCACATATAGCTTCTGTACATATGTGTGTTTAGTTAGTATTAATGAAATGTGTATATAGTGTCTCGAATCTGTGTATTTATTATGAAAAATGTGTATCACCTATAATATATCAAAAATAGCTTCCTCGCATATGTGTGTTTAGTTAGTATTAATGAAATGTGCGCATAGTGTCTCGAATTTGTGTATTTAGTATGAAATATATGTAGCACATATAGCTTCTGTTCATATGTGCGTTTAGTTAGTATTAATGATATGTGTGTATAGTGTCTCACATATAATATATTCCCTAAATACGTTTTTGCCTAATTACAATGCATCTAATATATGTTTAGAGTATTAATTATGAACACGAAGGGCATTAAATATGTGTACTTATACAACAAATATTGGTGAGTTCGATTTTGCACCATACGTTCATGTTCTGTAAATATGGATTTACACGATACATTTAAAATCTGTGTAAATAGTATTCAAAATTTGTTGTTTTAATATCTAAATATTGTGTTTTTGCAGATCAAGATCCGTTACACATATTCACGTTGGTCGAGGCTCGAAATCTCACAAGGATCAACTAAATATTGGATCCCAGAGGTTGAACAAGAGAAAATTCCTCGTGCCAACATGCATTTCCGTACATTGGAGGCAGGAATACAATTTTATAAGGATTATTTTTGTGCGAGCATGTATATTTGTTTTGGAATCATATGTATTTCACTATAGAATAATGTGTGTTTAGTTATATAATAATAATGTGTATATAGTTTTGGGTTAATGGACAGTTAACTGTACATAATTTTGTGCGTAAGTAGTAACTACGAATACAATATTAACGTTGTATAACAACATTCCGATCATATGTACGGGAAAAATGCAAATTTATATTGATTAAAAAGAAAACACCCTATGTCGCAACATATTTACACATTATCTCGTATTACCCACACATCGTCCTTCAATGACAACATCGGGATCAATAAACGTATGTTTTGGAATTATGTGTTTTTAGATGTAGAATTATGTGTGTTTTAGTTATGTAATAATGTTTGTTTAGTAATAGCACACTGTTTTTTTGTTATTTTGTGTGAGCATGTATATTTGGTTGCGAATTATGTGTTTTTAGATGTAGAATTATGTGTTTTTAGTTATGAAATAATGTTTGTTTAGTAATAGCACACTGCTTTTTTGTTATTTTGTGCGAGCATGTATATTTGTTTTGGAATCATGTGTATTTAGCTATAGAATAATGTGTGTTTAGTTATATAATAATGTATATATAGTTTTGGGTTAATGGACGCTTAACTCTACATAATTTTGTACGTAAGTACACACAATGTAGTAACTACAAATACAATATTAACGTTTGTATAACAACATTCCGAACATATGTACGTGAAAATGCAAATTTATATTGATTAAAAAGAAAACACCCCATGTATGAACCATTCATATCCACAATTCAAGAAACCATCTAAGTCATATACAAATGGCTCCCAAAGACAAAAACACCAACGATAGTAAACTAACTATACAAAAAGATGAGCACAAATCTGCATACAACGTTGTCTATTTAAAACAAAACTACAATACTATCTTCCCCCGTCCAAAACTTTCCTCGGCTTCTTCCAAACATCTATCCCTTAGCTCATTGCTATGGTGGAGGATTATTGCGGTGAGTACTTCGTGCGTAAGTTAGACAATTGAGACGTATTATTCTTTTCCAAACCACAATCCCATCCCTTGGTGCCACCGCCCATATGTAGCTCTCCATATGCCTCATGGCATATATACCACAATCAACTTTGTTTGTGGTATCTCTCCAAGGCATGCATAGTCTAGACGGGGTGAATTTCCTGGACAACACTAGCCATTTGCGGGCAGCCTTTAGTCTCCAAGTAGTTTGAAAACATCCGAACCTCGCAAATATACCATGGAAAACAACTTCAAACTTCGTAGACTATATATTACAATTAACCATATCATACTAACTAACTACACATAATTTAATACTTAACTACACACAATTACATACCTATTTAAACACACCCATTTTGGCAAGAAAAAGATGGTGAGTCGAAAAAGATCAAAAACATCAATATGCAGGCATGTAATTATACAAAGAAATCTATTATACAACAATACAAACCAAAAAAGAACAAAAACAATACCAATGCATCAAAAACCACAATACTAATGCCTTTAGATCAAAAAAACAACAATACAAACCAAAAAGCCCATCTCCTCTCTTTTTCTACCCGCCCGCATCTCCATTACTTCTCCATTTATCATCCTCTCAAATTATATTCCCACCGCAAACCAATATTCTCAACTTTCGCATAGTGCATTTTTTCATCAAATATGGTGAAGCATGAGAACCCCTAAACTTGTTAAAATAGAAAAGAGATCTCCACATACCCTTCATTCTCGCTTTGAGGTTCTATTTCTACTTCCCTTTTCCTCTTCTTAAAACTTACATCGACTTCACCAATTATATCTCATTCAACAAACCCCAAAATTTAAACCCACATAATATATATACATCGCATTATCAAGCTTCAAAAATTTTGCAAATCTCTTATACCTAAAAGATTATTCCTAAAATTAAACAAATAAGAACAATAGAAATCGATAATAGAAACCCAAATTGGAACCCTAACATCAACAAACACCAAAATCAAAAAAAAAATCACAAAAACTTACCGTGGTGAAGAGATGAATAAGAAACGGTGCGGCAAAATGGAAACGGTGCACATAATGGTTTCAAGATTTTGAAGACGGAACGATGGAGCATGTAATGTAGCGATAAAAGAAAGAAGAAAACGTGTATCCGGAAAAGAGGAGAGAAAATCGCGGGATATTGATAATAAGATTCATTACCAAATTCAAAAATTAGGGATTTACAATTATATCCTTTGAATAAAAAGACAGATTTACTTTCCTACCCTTGCTTGCCACCACCATGACTAAAATAGATGGGTAAAATCGGACCATTGAATATTAAATCAAATGGTCTAGATGTGGTCTCATGTTCTTACCTAAAGGCCCTGGTCTCATTTGATCATATCCCTATATATATATATATACATATATATATATATATATATATATATATATATATGGGATGGTTCAAATGGAACACCCCCTTATATGAGACGGTGGAGATTCATCCAAACCGTTGATATTTTCCAATTGAGAGTCCAAATTTAATGACTGAAAATTAGATTAATAATCAATAATTAAAATTACTAGGGGTATAATAGACTATTTAAATCTTAAGATTGTAACTGCTAAAATCACGTTCCTAAAATTTAGGGGATGATATGCACAAAATCAGGCAACAAAAATCCTTCCAAAAATCGTGTATATGTAGTTAAATCACTATTTTACTGTATATTTAGTTCAAAAATCCCGTATCTTTATTTTAATATTATTGTATAATTTAAAATGTTTAACTGTATACATATCAAATTTTATTAAGGTGTATATTTAGTTCAGTAATACCGTGAATTTACTTTAATAGTACTATGTAATTTAAATATTTTACAGTATGTATATCAAATTTAACTACAGTGTATGTTTAGTTCAAAAATATTGTGGCTTTACTCTAATAGTACTGTGTAATTTAAAATGGCTTACTCTATGCACGCCAAATTTAATAGAATTAAATAACCAACCACCAAGTCAAACGCTCCTAAATTATAGGAAGTGATAACCACAAAATAATGGCAACAAAATCTTACCAAATTAAACCCAATAGAGCCCAAAAATGGCGGATAATACCAAAAATTTCGAACCCATGTAGTCAATGTTTCCTAAATTGTAGGATGCAATTCAATACACAAAGAAATAAATATATATTACAAAGTGAAATTTCGATTTTTATACAAAGTGAACATGCCCTAACCGCACAAATAATATTAAAGTGAATAAACAATATTATTTGGAAGAATTAAACACGTTCTTATCGAATTAGTATGTATATTGTATATCATCTTAAATTATTTGGAAGGATTAAACACGTTCTTATTTTTTTGTATAAAATAGATGTACTTCAATACACAGTGAAATAAATATATAGTACAGTGAAATTTCGATATTTATACAATACAACGCTCTAAACTACACCGTAATGTTAAAGTGAATAAACAATATTATTTGGAATATTATACACGCAAAGATAACTACACTAATTATACAATATTATAATACTAATTACACAAAGAAAAACCGCACTAATTATACATCATTGTAATACTATGCACGCAAAGAAAAACCGCACTAATTATACAACATTCTAATACTATATACGTAGTAAAAACCGCACTAATTATACAACATTCACAAATTCTTAACAACACGATCGCCCTTCTCATTTTCTTAGGGTGATCATTTGCTTCCCCCCCCACTACTCGTACTCGTACCACCAATATTATCTTTGCATTTTTGTTGTCCTCTAGCCATCTTCACAAATTAGCAAATCGCAATTAAGAAGACAAATAAAATATCATCATAATACAAAGAAAAATTATTCTAACACTACACAAACATTTGATGACAAATACATTAAAATGTATTATACAACTACAATTGAAGTTAAACTATGTTGAAGACATACGAAAAAATGTACTACAAGAAAAACATCAAAATTGTATTAAATAACCACTAAAACTCAACTAAGAATACAAAGAGAATAATATCCAAAAAAGTCAAAGTTGAAAATACAAACTCAATCATGAAATTACTAGAAATCGAAATCTCTAGAAAAATCAAGATAACTAAACCCTATAACAATAAATCCCCAACAATTAAAAGATAAAAACCCTAAAACTGTTAGTCCAAGTGGCTACGATAATCTAGAGGGGGTGAATAGATTATGCCGATTTTTCGCAAATCACCCTCTTTTTCGAATCAACAAGTAAATGACAATAATGTAAATTCGGAAATTAAACAACACTCGTTGATTTAAAGAGGTTCAACCCACCTAGGGCCTAATCCTCTACCACCCCAAAGATCTCCTGGGATGGATTTCAAAAAGAAAAAGATTTTATTAATTACCACAATTAATACAACACCTTGAGAATCACCACAATCCTCTTACAACACCTTCAGGAGATTACCACAATCTTCCTTCACCACCTTTGAAGAGTACCACACTCTTCAAACACCTATCACCTAAATCACCCAAGTGTATTCTTACCACAAGAATACTCACAAGGATGTCTTGTGTTGAATGATGGACAAAATTCAAGATTACAACTCTATGAAACCAATACAAAGATTGAGTGCAAGTGTAATCAAGAATCAAAAGCCTAGACCTCAAAGATGTGCGGTGAAAGTATTTGAAGCTATTACAACAAGAATGTAAAAATGAAAGCTTGAACAATTTGCAGATTTCTTGTTGTGTATTTTGCTTGTATGTGTTGTGTCTTGTGTCTTCAATTCATCCTCTATTTATAGGGAAGCTTCACCAACATAGGCTCCTCTATCTTCACTTTTGTCTACAAAAAGAAGATCACAAGATGTAGAAATATTGTACAAAATTGAAAAGCAAATCTTGCTGTCACAGATTGCAACGGTTGGAATTTTGCTGTCAAAAAATAACATAGGGCGACCGGTTGCCCTGTTGAAGATTTCGACCGTTTTTAAAAAATAGTGCGATCCAGGTAGGGGTTGCAGGGGGGTGCGACCGGTCGGAGGGGGGTTCGACCGGTCGCCCAGGGGTGCGACCGGTCGGCCCTCCCCTGGACCGGTCCCCCGCTCCATTTTTCAAGTCTGTAAGTTCTGCTTTCGTGTTTTCTTATCTTGGTGCACAGTCGACCATTTGGGCGACCGGTCGACCTCCCCTTTGAAATGTTGTCCGATTTTTTTTCAAAAATAAACTTCAAGAAATACTCCAAAAAATTAGTAAAAACATTTTAAATCATTTGGGAGTATTTAGACAACATTTATAAACATAGTTTTGGTGTAAAAACCAATTTAAACAAAACCATCAAAAGTGTTGTCCAATTTTTATCAAATTAAAAACTCTAAGAAATACTCCAAAAATTAGTAAAAACATTTTAAATCATTTAGGAGTATTTGGACAACATATAAAAACATTGTTTTGGTATAAAATCTTATTAAAACAAAATCATCAAAATCTTGATAAAAACATTTATCTAACAGAAACTACATAAACTACTTCTAAAAATTTCAAGATTTGGGTAAAAATTACATACCAAGAAATTAAACAAAATGTGTGAAACTTAAATGCCCGCCATGATAACCCACCGCCGGTGTTACACCATCGCCATCATCTTAATTGCCCAGGTCCAGAAATTAATAAAAAAAATAAAATTCGAGCAAGGCAATATCGGACCGTCGCGAAGTCGAACGATGGAGGAGAAGATGGTACGATGGCGGATTTGTTTTTTTGCAGGCCTGCGTCACCGTCCTCTTCAACGTCGTGATGGTCTTCTTCATGGCGGGTCTCGGCAGTGGAGGATGGCGGTGGCTCTGACGATTTTGGTGCAACGGATGGTGGTGTCTGTGCGTAATACGCAGCGGCGGTGAGAAGATGGAGTGTGAGACGGTGAGAAGATGGAGTGTTTGAAGGTGAGAAAAAATGGTGAGAAAAAATGTTTGAAGGAGGAGAAGTGACGTTTTTTTTTTGTGATTTTTTGGGTTTGATTTGGTAAGATTTGAAGCCCCTTAAACTCGGGAACCGAAAAAGGAAAATTAAAACTTACTTTCTACACTCAAATAAAAAGACAGATTTGCCCCTAATTAAAAGTTTGAAAATAATATAAATTACCTATTTGACCCCCCTAAAAATCTTGCATTAACTACTTGCCTAAAATAAAGGGATTAATCTGAGCCATACAAAATATCAATCCAATGGCTTGGATAAATCCCCACCGTCTCAAATAAAGGGGGGTGTCCCATTTGAACCAATCTCTCTCTCTTTCTCTCTCTCTCTCTCTCTCTCTCTCTCTCTCTCTCTCTATATATATATATATATATATATATATATATATAAATGGTTTTTATATTAAAAATGGGTTGTTTGAAGTATTTAGAGGGTGTTTGGCTAAGCTAATTTAAAAGACCGGATAAAATATTTTTAGAGCTTATAAGATGTTAGATCTTTTTTTTTTACGGGGGAACACGCAACCGCTACTCTTCGAGTGCACACTGGATAAACCCTCGGGATGCGGACGTAAGAACTTATAAGATGTTAGATCTTATTTTAAGAATAAGTTGTTGAAGTGTTTGGATAAAATAAGATGGTAGAGCTTTTAAGATGTTAGTAACGACAATTTTTGTAATTAAAATTAAAGGAGATTGTTTAAAAATAATTTATAAGCTTCTAACATCTTATTTTTTGAGCTTATAACATCTTCTTAAGAGTGTTTACCAAACAAAATTAAACAATTGATAAGCTTTCAGACATCTTATAAGATGTTCTGAAGAGATCGTAAGCTCAGCTAAACATCTTCTTAATTAACATATGATTATTGAGCTTGAAAAATATTAGCAATAACAACTTACAATTAAAATAATGTTTTATTTTGAGAAAAAAAAAGGGATCTTCAACATTTTTTTCTTCAGAAAATAGATCATAAAACTATACTATTATATTATGAGAGCTTATAAGATTTTTCAAAAAAAAAAAAAAAAACAAATATATTAGACAAACATTCTTGTCAAATGGTCTAACGGGCCCTAATTTGCTAGACGAATCCAAAAATCAATCCGGTGATGTTTTTGTAATATTAGTATGACATTTTTGTTATATATAGGGATTGATATTATCAATCATTTTGAAAAGTATTAATACATATTTCACTTGAAAGTACTAGTTTTATAATATTATGCGGTGATATAGTATAACAAGAAAACTAAAAATTATTAGGTTTTCATCTGAAAAATATTATTAGTCCATTTGAAAAAGTATTTTTACGTGGTTATTTTAAAATATTTAATAGCCCTCCTAAACGTAGTAGTTTTTACTGTCAAAAACACTAGTCGTCCTCGTGAAACGTATTAATAGTTCTCCTAAAATATTTATAGTAAGTGCTTGAAAAAATTAGCTTTATAATAAAAACATATTAGTAATCTAACTGGAAAGTATTAGTCGGCCCCCAAACAATATTGGACATTCTATCGGGTCGTTGGGGCAATGCGGGGTTGGGCGAGTCGCTAAGTCGCGGGCGTGTAGATCCATTAGGTTGGATACGGCTAACCATTAGACCGTCTCATGGTCGTGCCTTTCATTAAGCAAGTGAGCCATTGACTCAGGCCAAAAAAAATAACAAAGTTTTGGGGGCCCAAAAATTATATTCTATATATAAATAAACCAAAATTCTCATTTTATCATAATAAATAAATGGTTTGTTCAATGTTAAAAAATATATATGTTATTTTGAGTCGTATTCGGGTAACCCACATATTAAACATGTCGTGTTCGAGTTGACCCATCTAGCTCAAATAGTTAAACGAGTCGTGTTCGGATTGACCAAATTTGTGTAATTATCGTGTCTCAACACGACCCACGAACCCAAACACAACTGGAATTGCCATTTCATTGAAATTATATGTGTGGAACCCACCACCACCACCAACTACATCTACTTAATATATTGCTATTTTCATATTCCATGTATCTAATATGACTAACATTTATAATCTCACAAATATAGTATCATATAATTTTGTTAAATTTATGGTTATATTTGTTAACACATTTAGAAGTTATCATCGATTATGTTAAAAATGAATATGAAATGTTAATTATATATAAATAAAGTTGGTGCGGTCGGGTTACCTAAACACATCCCCGCTCCATTGGCATAATTGGGACGGAAATTTTCCATCGAGTTCGGGCGGGAATGAGTTTTCGATCGGGTTTGGGCATTTTACAAACCTTCTTTTCCTATTATATATTCAACTAGTAATCCCGCACGTGCGTTTTTACGTATATTTTTGTTTTAATATTATTATTTTATCATCCAAATATTTGTTAACGTGAATGAGGATTTATTACTTTGTTATTATAATAATATTTATATAAGGTAAATAAAAACAAAAATTTATCTATTAAAGATTCATGTTATAATCTCAATTATAAATTTAAATGTCAAATTTATCTTGTTTATATTTATCAATCTACTCTTATCTATATATTACTTCTTTCTCTTTTCTCTCTCTCTCCAATTATATATATAGGGATAGGATCTCATGTAGCGACCTCTTACCATGTGGCGGTGTGGAGCGATCCCATCCATCCATCCTATTCAATCAATGGTTCGATTAAGCCTAAAAATACACCATTTTTTATTTATTTTATGTGTATAAAGGGCAAATCGGTAACTATCAAAATGGTGTAAAAATAATACCATAATTACTTTCCTAAAATCAAGGGATATATTCAATATCGATTTTCATAATGATACGCCTAATAATGAGGAAAAAATGGATTCTCACTCTTCATTGACGCAATATATTGGTGTACAAATGTTTATAATATTGTGCTCTGGGCGCATTATTTCGTGTATAGATATGCATATTTTGGTGCTAATCGGTAACTATCAAAATGGTGTAAAAATAATACCATATTTACTTTCCTAAAATCAAGGGATATATTCAATATCGATTTCCATAACAGATATACACCTAATAATGAGGGAAAAAATTTGATTATCACTCTTCATTGACGTAATATTTTGGTGTACAAATGTTTATAATATTGTGCTCTGGACGCATTATTTCGTGTATAGATATGCATATTTTGGTGCTAATCAGTAACTATCAAAATGGTGTAAATATAATACTATATTTACTTTCCAAAAATCAAGGGATATATTCAATATCAGATTTCCATAACATATACGCATAATAATGAGGAAAAAAATGGATTCTCACTCTTCATTGACGCAATATTTTGGTGTACAAATGTTTATAATATTGTGCTCTGGACGGATTATTTCGTGTATAGATATGCATATTTTGGTGCTAATATAACATGAAATATGGCGTGTTTGGATGTTTATTTCAGACTAAACACTGGTACTTAAGTTGGTATAAAAATATTGACAATATTGTACATTGGAAGCATATTTTGGTGTATACATATGCACACTTCGGTGCTTTATAACCATAAAAATATGGTATAAAAATAATTCCATTACGGTACCCTGAAATTATATTTTGGTATATACTTGTCCAATATTTGGTGATAATATAAGTATTCAGTAGTGCATTGTTAGATGTTTAATTGAGAAACTAAATGTATACCAACAATTGCCTAACTGTATACCATTCTATAGCTAAGTTTTCATCAATTCATATCCACAATTAAAATAAAAACAACTGAACTAATTGTATACCAACTATTTACTAAATGTATACCAACTTATAGCTAAGGTTTCATCAATTTATTTCCACGGGTACAATAAAACAAAATGGGCCAAAAAAAAAATATAAGCTACAATTTTCTCAGTTTGGGCACGGATCTTTTCCTCAGTTTGGGCATCGAGGCTTTCAAAGCGATTTTGTGGTCTTTGACCTCCGGCTCGATTACCATCACTCGCACCTCGCTCGGCCCTAGGGATGCGGGTCTCTTCTTGTTTCCTCGTGCCATTTAACCTGGAAGTGAGAAACATCTATGAAACATTACACAGTGTGCATGAACTATACTAATTGTGCGATGTAGCAAAGAGAATACAACATCTAAACTAATTGTGCACTGATTGTACTCTAACTGTATATGAAACTAATATTATTTAAACATCAATTGTATATGCAACATTCCGCACAAAAATAATTCCATAAACCCAAGAAAAAAAAAAAAAGGAGGGTCTGTAAAAATCGAATAATAAAACCCTAGTAAATTCAAAATAAAAAAAAATTGTGTGCTCTACTTACTGCAACTAACTCCAAAAACCCAGAAAAAAATCATCGTGACTAGACATAAAAGGGGAGGAAAAATAAGGGAAAACCCTTTCCACAAAAATCTACAACCGAAAAATTAAAAAAATCGAACAAGAAATCGACCTTTACCAATACTACCGGGACGTGTTGGATTTTGATGTCGAATGAACCCAACCAAGCGTCGAAACCGACATTGCACTTTTTTGCTCTCGGCGCTCGAACGGTAGAATGAAGAAAAAAAAATAAACGGTGGATTGTGATAATGAAGAAGAAATAAACAAAAAAATGGGTTTTGATTTTGTGTGAAAAAATAAGATTGCAAAGAAGTGAGAAAGATTAAATGAAATTCCAAAAAAAGGGAAGGTTATGGGGGTTACCAAAAATGCTATGTGCTTATAAGTATAAAATGTCCATTATGCCCTTAAATGGGCTGTATCCAATTTTTTTTAAAAATAAATGCGAAAAAATATTGACCTTTGGATTAAACATAGTAATGGCTTAGATTTGTCCACACTGCCACATGGTAAGGCCCTTGCCACATATGATCCTATACCTATATATATATATATATATGAAACATGTATATTCAAATTGAACTTGTATTGTTGAACAAAATACTTCGATCGAATTGTTAATCGATATTTTTCTTAACAAAAACATGATATAAATTTATCAAGTTTTCATAAAAAAATGTTTATGAAGAAATGTAATTACAAATTGTCAAATGAAGTTTAAGTGTCAAAAGTATTTTCGTTAGATTAATCTCTGTGACCATACTGAATATCGATGTCACTGCTAGACCTAAAAAATACAATAAAAAACATGAAGTAACTTGCTTGCAGTAATATAATAAAATACATAATAACTTGATTTTTTCACGTATTCAACCCTTATAGAATGAAGCTTCTGTAGTCGATAAAATGAAAGAAACCCTATTCGTATGTGATTAGTAGTCAAGAGTATCGAATGCTAAGAAAACATCTAACATTTATAAACATCAAATATTGGAAAATTAAATATTATTATTGTTATATCAAATTATAATCTAAAATAGTTATAATTTTAATTTAGTGTATTCATTTTGTATTTAGTGTTGTCCAATTGAATCTAAACATTAATATGGTAAGTAACAATTTGTTAATTTTTTTGTAATTAATATGAATATATCTTATTTACGAGGCATCCGGTCAAAATTTCTATAAGTTTTAACTAAAATAATATTATATCATATACTATTTTTCTATATTTAGTTATGTAATTTTGTTAATTAGATTTCAATTAAAAACAAATATATTAAATATCATATATCGATATTTTAACTTAAATTTTTTTAATTTTTTTAAACATATTGTATCTATAATATATTATGGCAAGTAACACATTTTACTTTTTACTATAATTAATTTCATAATTATTGTCAATTCAACCTAGAAATTAGAATTATCTCCTAATCGGATAAGTGGTAGACAATAGTTTCTTTCACAAATCTCCCTATCCAACTCATTCAAAAACATGTTATATTACATTCACAATTTGTTAATATTTCTATAAATAGTTTAAGTAATTTAATTTTGTAATGTAATACGCAAATTATACATCACATTTGAAAGAAATTAATGTATAAATAGATTAATATATATTTATATTATAGTTAGATTGATTAATATATATATATATTGTTTATATACATCTTGTTAATATTTCTATAATTTTAACTAAAATAAGATTATATCACATGCTATTTTTTTCTATAATTAGTTCCACAATTTCGTTAATTAAACTTCATTACAAATTAATTTTAGGGTGATAAAACATAAATATAGTAAATCCTATAATTCAAAATTTTACTTGAGAAATTTATTTTCATGGATTTATCGTGAGAATGTATATAAAAATACAATGATAAGGCGAGAAACCCAAACTTCGCCATTATATATGCGAAAAAAAACCTCGACCAATAAAATCATCATGTAAATAATAGGAAAAATCAATGCTATTATAATAATAATAATCAAAGAGTCAATATCAATAATAAAAATAAACAAAACATAATTCAAAATATAATTTTAAAAAATACAACAAAACTATATGGAATAACAACAAAAGAAGCATTTTTATTAAACTCACCCAAAACATCTATATAGATCTACAATATAGTTTATATAAAAACTCTTGTTTAGTGCGAATCCAAGTTCAATAATATCGATGTTGGTGGGTCGTAATTTGATGAAGATGGTAATAGGGGGAATGTGAAGGTGAAGCCATATGTGGTTATGATTCGAATTTAGAATCAATAATATTGAAGTGTCTCTCTAAAGCAATTTAAATAGTATAAATATAAGATGATTCAATATAAATAATAAGCTGCAAAAAAATCTCTCAACAAATTAATTGTTAAATCAAGGGTAAAGATACAAAGATGTTAAGGGCACTTCCATTAATTATTCTCATTTAATAGAATAAAAAATTAATTATCCATTGAGCAATTTAGCAAAGTTTGAATAGTTACTTGAAAAAAAAACAATTAGTACTTTAAACTTGATTAATAGGAATACCATATATAATATTTTCATAATTTATATACATATAGAGTAGGAATACCATTTATAATATTTTTCCTAATTTATATACATATAAAGTAGAGTACCATTTATAATATTTCCTAATTTACATACATATAAAGTAGGAATATCATCTATAACACTTTCCTAATTTATATACAAAATCTTCGAACAAATCAAGATCAATGGTTAGGATTGTACAATAAAGTATTTCCGAATATAAGAAGTAAAATGAGCAGAAAATTTTTTGTTTCGGACTTCTGCTATTATATATATATAGATTTTAAACCCCTCTCTCTCTCTCTATCTCTCTCTTTTTAATATTGAAAATATTCAATTTTAAACCCTAGCAACTGCATATTGGTATTGTTATTTTATTAATATATATATAATCGCGCGCTCTCTTCGTTTTGCCTTCACTCACACAGTGACACACTTCCCATTTCTCTAAAACCCTAAACTCTCTTTCTCTCTCTAAAACCCAGTCTTCGTCTCTTTATCGCTTTAGACATGGAGTTTTGGGGTAAGGATCTCTCTCACTTGTTTGTTTTCTTAATAGTAATCGCTGTAATGTTTATTGGCTTCCCAGGATTCTTTATTTTGTTTACTTGTTTCAGTTATGTGTTACTTGAACTTCCTCGTGTTTTTTTTTGGGGGTATTATATTGTGTGATATTCGTATGCGAATGTGAAAATGAAACACGGCGGACACTGTTACTTTTTCAGTTTGTTGATTTGTAGAGTAAAAATTGTTTCGCATTTAAGTACTATATAGTTACCGTAAGAAACTGTATGACTTGTCATAGTGTAATGCTTGATTTTTACCTTATGTTGTCTGTTTGGATTATGTATTTCATGTCGCTGCTCTTGATGATGGTGAATAGCAGACAACTTTTCCGAATTCCTGTTTGTGTTTGTATCACTTAAATTTAAACCGTCTCATACGTGAATATGTCTTTCAATATACTTGTCATGTGCCATTTCATAGTTATTTAATGGATATATCTTGGTAAAAACATTATTACAATTCGTGGTTTCCAGGGGTTGAGGTGAAAAGTGGAGAGCCTCTTAAGGTCTTTCCTGGTGATGGCATGGTTTTGCATCTTTCTCAGGTATACCGAAAGTCTGTTTTCGCAAATGTCGTCCATGTCTTATATCATATTTTGGGTAGTGTGAAATGCCTCTTTTCTTTTCCCCTCCTTATTGCAGGCAAATCTTGGTGAACTGAAGAAGGAGAAGGGAAATGAATCTATCTGCTTGTTTGTGAATGTTGATGGAAAAAAATTTGTCCTTGGAACACTCTTGACTGATAAGTTACCTCAACAACAATTTGATTTGGTGTTTGACAGAGATTTTGAGCTTTCTCACAACTGGAAAAGTGGAAGTGTCTACTTTTATGGATACAAGGCGAATAACCCATATGAAGAAGAATATCCTCTGTATAAATTTTTAATTACCTTATTGAATAGTTTGGTCTTAAATAATCTCAATTCAATTCTCAACCGTACCTGTATATAATTTTTTTCCTTGACTCTCTGTTTGCTTTCGCTGCTACCAAATTGCCCGAGGGAGAATCTGGTGATTACTTTTCTTTCCTGGACCATTATTCCTATTGCTCCCTTCTACTATTTCCCATCTCTATCAATCCGTGAATAAATATATTCTTTTAATGCCTAATAACCTATATGCGTATATATTTTAACAGATGAATCTGAATCGGAGGAGGATATTCCACTTAACCTTCCAAATAATGGTATTAAGGATCATATTTGCCGCTGTTTTTAGATTGAAGTTTCCACTGAATTGTCATAACAATTTTGGCATGTAAATTTGCAGTGAAACATGAGTCTAAGGCCAAGGAGGAACACAAATCCGCTGAAGCTGCCAAAGAGAAGAAGTCTGATGCTGGTAAGAAAAAGTGTTGCTTCCGGAGATTAAAAATGAAGATTTGATTTCTGACGATGATGATGAAGATGATTCTGAGGTAGGTACACTCAAATAATTTTTGGTGTAATAATGATTTGTGACATTTGTCTAATTGTATCTTTTCCTAATTGTAAATTTTAGTGGGTTTGATTACGAGTAAGATTAGTGAATATTCATCTTATTATTTTGTGCATGGTGGCTTCTCCCACTAGAAGCTCCTAGTGTGTATCTATCTCTTTCAATTGAGGAAATGCCAAATGTACTTCCCACTGTAAGAATTTTAAGCTTGTGCAGCTTACACAATAATCAAGATGCCTCTTTACTGGTGCAATCATTGAATTATGTAATGATATATGTTATACATATATATAACTACTGAAACATATAAGTTTATGTATATACTCATAATTTGAGGTTTTTATTAAAAAGATATAAGAGAAAATGAGTACAAAAACTCGAAAGCTTTTGCAGTGTTCTGTTTCATTTTTGTAATGAAACAATTTTCCTAGGAAAAAAACTCCAAACATAGTCTAGCGGTTGAAAAATAGTCGATGGATGTAGAGAATGACTGAATGACAGAGCTGTGCCTAGTTTGGAATTTTTAGCTCGCTGAATTTTCTCTTTTTAAGGTTTCATGAATGAAACATTCAGGGTCTCTTGAAGTTCTATCATGAGAAAGTATTGCAACAGCTAGCAAATTTTTATGGGTTGCTTTATACGATTGGTTTCTATAGTCAGCTTAATAATCTGAATGAGTATTGGTGTTAGATCAAGTATCAGAGTTTTGTGACTATAGGTTGTAGCAGAGTTTGGTTTGAATTTAACATTTTCCTGAATTGATTTTGTGAGCCCATTGACATACAGTGGTTGATGTTTTAGTAGCAAAATTAAGTACTTAATGCTCTGTTTGTGCACAAATACTGTTGTTATCTAAAATATAGCCGATACCCATAAATTACAGGATGAGGATGACGAGGATGACGAATCTGACGAGAGTGATGAAGAGACTCCACAAAAGGTAACGTGCAACATGTTCCAATCTGATCAGCTGTGGACCAAAGCTGATATTATATGATGTAATTTGGCTTTTAAAATTATATTTTTCCTCGAAAGGTTGAAACAAGCAAGAAGCGACCGGTAGAATCCGCTACCAAAACTCCTGTTCCTGACAAAAAGGCAAAAGTGACTCCCCAAAAAACTGGTGATTTTCTTGTTCTCCACTCTTGATACTTACTCTCAACGACCCTCATTGCTTGTTATATTATGCAAGGGCCATTTATTTGGGGATCATAAATTATTCTGATTTGATCAATTCCAACCATGCACATTATCGTACAGAATCGATATCTACAGTAGAATTTTACCTGGAATAAATTCATGCATTTTCTTTTTATTTTTTTATTGTCTATTACAAGGTTTTACCCTCTGATTTCTTACATTGTACAATGCAGATGGCAAGAAAGGTAGTGTTCATGTAGATACACCTTACCCATCAAAGCCGGCTGGGAAGACTCCTGCCAACAAACCAAACCAGCAGACACCAAAATCAGGAGGATCACATTCCTGCACGAGCTGCCATAGGTACATCTCACGGTAATAAAACTAAGTAATAATGCAAACTACAAACTCTTAACATATCAAGTTTTGGCTGCAGAGCATTTGGTTCCGAAAAAGCTCTGGAATCCCACTCAAAAGCTAAGCATGGTGGTGGAAAGTAATCTGGAATCTGTTCGGTAACCGAACTTCGGTTGCTATTTTGCTGATTTTTGAGAGTATGTTGGGCTTTACATGGCTTGTAAAGGGAGCGGGTTAGGTTATGAAGTTTAGTCACCGTTTTGGGTTACCATAATCTATCTAGGAGGATAGTTTTCTTTGGCTGCATGGATTTGGGACTATTTGAATGAGTGTTAAGATGTGGTACTTGAACCTGTGACAGATCCAGGTGACTGATGCTTTATTGCCATGTTAATGAGGTGGTTATGCAATTAATTTTCTTGGTTTTCTGTTTCACTCGTTTTTTTGCCTTTTTTTTGCTCTGATGGTTTTTGCAGTTGAGATCTTATTCCAAGATGTTTCATCTCCTATTCCACCGCACGGATGATTGCATGTATATAGAAGTTACCATCTTGAAATCTACAATTTAGGTTTGATTTATTCTCCAAAATGAATATAGTAACTAATATACACGTGTCAATCATCCGTATGCGGTGGAATAGGAAATGAAACATCAACATGAAATAGAAAATCCCATCAGTGGTTCTTGCGCGGTTTTGGTTTTAGACTATCCATTTTCAGATAGTTATCAATATAAACCAACGTTACTGCATTACAGCTAGTTATTATCGATTTAACTATATATTCGGACATCACCTTACATGCTAGGTGTATGAAATGATTTTATCAATGCACATGTATATCTTTGGATGCAAAGATAATGTTATGAATGATATTTCCATGTATTTTTTTGGGTGCCAAGTGTCAAGATCCAAATAGAGTTGGGTGCTCCCATTAATTTTTTTATGTAGTTTATAATTGTACATATTTTTATTTATGGAGTTTTCTTTTGATGGAATTTTTGTTGTAGTTTATAATTGTATTTTTTTTTTGGTGAGTAGATCTCTTGTGAGATGACCATGGAAACAAAAAGTAATGCTTTCTAATGTAAAAATAATATTTTTGCTGTAAAAATTAACACATTGTCGGAAGAACTAAAAAAGTATGTTTACACGAAGTATTACATTTTTTTTTGTCATATGGTGTGACCGTCTTATACAAATTTGTCTTACTTTGTGCTTCCCTTGTAAATTTTTTTTGGATCCGTCCCTGGTATTAGTCCCATAGAAATAACCGCGCCCCACAATTTGCACCTTTGGTCCCCAATCATATTCTTTATTGTCTTTTTTTTATTTAAACACAATTCCATAAGGCTTTATTAGGATGGAAGAATTTGAGCTATGGATTTTAAATCCGTAATAAAAAAATTCATTGAGGTTGTTTGGATGGAGTCATTCTATAATGAATTTCAAATCCTTGGAAGTTATTTTTGGAGTCATTCTGGAGGATTTCAAATCCTTCCTATTTGGAGTCATTTGAAATCCTTCCTATTTTGGAGGATTTCAAATCATTTCCCCAAATCCAAATCTTCCCATCTAAATACAACCTAAGAGTCTAAATCGCATTTATAGCACTCATTGGGATTTGACTCTCAGGTGTATCGTGATAGTAAACGAGCAATATCATGAAAAGTAAGATATTTATCTATTGGTTATATATTTGCTATATTTTTCATCTAATTTAGTATATCAAAAACCTTCGATATATATATATATAGATAGATATATATATATATAGATAGATATTAAAAAAATGTTGTTGGGTGTAGATTTTGATGATAGTGGAATAATGATAGTGGAATAATCTGGTGAAGAGCAAGGATAAGAAAGACTATATAGGCCATCTTCACCCAATGCGGAATGAGATCTCCTATTCCATTATCCCTATTCCACTCATATTCCATTGCATCGGATGTAAGACACGTGTAGATGTTGATGTCACAATTGTACATGTGTCTTTCTTTAACCATATGGAATAGGGAGTGAAATAGGAAAAATGAAATATGAGATCTGATTTTTCTTTTTTTTGGTTGGCGATACTTCTGCCGAACATTTCACCCCCTTCCAAATGAAGGCTAAAAACTAGAACGAAACATCCACCAGAATCAACCATAAGAGTCAGTTTCAGGGACAACAATCATATACTTGGGAGGATGTCCCAATCCATGACGAGGGCACAAGAAACTTTATCACGGATCATATTCAATCATTATTTCACTACGATAATCTATATATCAAATCTGCTCTCATCATTAATTTTTCATCTCGCGTCCGATCACTCTCCTCTTTCTTTCTTCAATAACTTTTAGATCAGGAAAAAAAAGTTTCAAAATAAAAGGATATCGAATCGCACACTTAACATTTGTACCTGATGTATAATAATGGAAATCACCACGAATTCACAGTCAAGTCTAGGAAGTTAAGAATATCTAAACTTCGAATATTAAGTAAAGGACCGACAACCAAATATCACCACCACCAGATAATACTTCAGACAAACTAATTTCACTTTTCTGAAAGGTATTAAAGGTAATGACAATACATGAACAAAAGCAAATAAACATTTTCAGTTATTACAGCTAACTCCCATAAACCGAAGAAAAACAGAAAGCAGTAATGAATTTACGAGTGCGTATCAGGAGCAATGAAAACACGAGAAACATAATCTGCTCGAATGGACATAGCAACAGTACAAACCTAATGAGAATTCTGGACTAAAGAGCAATTGCGGAAGGTCGACATCAACAAACCCGTTTTTGCGTTGAAATGAACTTCACCACCCATACATCTCTTAATTCTGCAGCCATCATGTTGCACAACAATGTACTTTATCTGCATCAGATGAAACAGCATAACCTGTATCCAATTATCAATATAAGCTTCCACGAAAAAGAGCGTCATGCCCCAACAGGAATACCTGTTCCTGCAAAACTTAGAAGTGCATTAAATGATCCAAAGAGTTATAAATTATAATGGCCTAATACCTACGCTGATCATGGCGTTTATCAGCTTAGCATGATGTGGTTGATATCAGCAAAGAGGGGACGTACCTTGGTATATACAATTTGAGATAATTACATAAACACCCCTGAGGTTCAAGCTAATTACAAAAAAAAACCCAGTGATTTTTTGAAAATTGCCAAAAAACCTTTGAGATTTGATTCCTCTTATATCTTCCTCTTCATTAAACAAAAAATATTTCAAAACCCCGATACTTATGGGACTATTACAGTTACCCCCTTAAAGTTAAGACATAATAGAACGTGAGGGGCTTTTTATAGTTTTGAAACATCTCTGGATTTTTTTGTAATTACCCCACACCTCGGGGTGTTTTCATAATTATGCCATACTATGTTTCTACTGTGAAAAAATTAAGGCCTATCAAACAGGTGACAGAGTGTGTGTTTGATTGATTTATTCCGCCCTTTTTATTTTTGGAGGGAACAGTGTAAAATATAGTTTGAGAAAATGAAAACAAAATTTGAGAGCATGTTTGGGTTTAAGATGAATGTATGATGATGACAATTGATGTGATGATTTTTTTTTTATTAAAATAGTGGCTGGAAGGGATTGGTGATTAGAAAATAAGAGAGAGAGAGAATGATGTATTTGTAATATGATTGTGTAATGATGATAGTTGATATAATGTTTTTTAGTGAGAATGAATGAATAGTATATCTTTTGAAAATTTTCACAAGCAATCGCATGTTGATACAAAAAAAGTTTGAGCGAAAATTTTAACAATCAAGCACAGCCTGAGAATTGAGATTCTGTTTAGTTCAAAATGACATGCACACTGAGGGGTCACACAAAACATGAATGTTTTAGGCGAAACACACAAAATGAGAACAATTTTTTCTCAAAAACAAAAAAGAACCAAATAGAAAAAATAGAATGCTTCACCAACCAAAAACAGCAAAAGCAAGGCAGTAGCCCAAAACTCACAGAAGATGGCACAAAGAAAACAAAATACTGCAGAACAATGCTACAACCACATCATTTTTCTTAATTCTTTCAGGAATTCACCAATCACATTATGTGTTTTACGTTTTTGCTTATTGTTCAACAATAAACTTTGGGTCCTTTTGGATTTTATGAATTTACGTGAAACCATGTGCCTATAGCTTTTTGCTGCTACCCCTGCTAATACACAGGCTATATATGGAAGGATGCAAGATAGAAAAGGGAGATTTTGCTTTTCACAATACCACATGAGAAAGGGGACCTTCCCTACCTGCACAGTGGAAAATGGGCAGTAAGCCTTTTCTCACACTGGTCCATATCTAACAAAACAAAATTGCTAAAAAATAACAAAGGCAGCATGCACGGGGCAATTGGCTTAAAAGAAACAGAGACTGACCATAAATATCTCCAAAGTCTTCAGAAGTCGTAATTTCCATTTTCTTCCTCAGATGGATTTGGTTTCTTCACATTGGACGGGCTATCGTTACGCTGGTGACCACGATTAACGTCATCAATTTTGCTACTATTATCGATAGCAGAATCTGCCTCCTCTCTTTCCTTATTCCATAGCTCAATCTTTGCCCTTCTCTCTGCACTGCTTTCCCTGACGGACTCCTGTTTCTTCTTCCCCTCGGACTCCTGCTTCTTCCACTCCTGTAATCGGAATTCCTGTTGTGGGGCCTTCTACCACGATCGTGGTGGCGGTGGTCCCCACTTCTCCCGGAACCACCACGGCGCTCGTCATAATCACGGCGAGGAGGGCTGTGGCTTCGGCTTCTACTCCGGCCATGCCTCCTACTCTTCGAAATAATTGTTGTCTCAGCTCCCTTTCGGCCATAAAAATTGCATCAATCACCAAAGGGCAAAGCAAAAAGGCTTAAAGAAAAACAAATGAATAACACTTTCAGGTTAAAAGCAGACCTGCTTATCTTTTTCAGATGCATGAAGTTACAGTATCCACCTCTGTTGCAAACATTTTCTTCGTATTGCCTACAGGTTGCTTCCCGGAAATCCGTCACAGGGGAGAAGTCAGCGATGATGGGACGCCCTACACAACTCAATGTGCACTCTTAGTTCACAGTAAAATAAAGGGGTAATTACAAAAACTATCCTAGCCTAAATTACAAAAAAAAAAACAATTATCTTTTAAAATTACAACCCCCTTAAGGTGTTATACACACCCCTTAAGGTTTTTATTTCCCTAACAAATACCTTCCTCATGAGGGTGCAATTTGTAAATTTGTAACAAATGTCAATGTAGTTCTGAAAGAAAAAAAAAATGGTTTTTTTGTTTTTGGGTAATTAGGTTAAACCTCATGGATGGTTTTGTATTTATCCCTAAAATAAATAGATAACCACTAATTTAGTAGAATACTGGTTAATGGTAGATTCATATGGAAGTAAAAGCAATACAAGGACCTTTTGAAAACATAAATGTGACAATGGAGATGTTAGTACTCATGGCAAGTAGTCCCAGAGACCATAAACCTCTGAAACAACAAAATTCAAAAAAAAAATTTGGGGAACCCCATGCTAATCATGAGTCAAGAAAACAAATCCATATCTTCAAAAAACTCGGTCGCATAATTCAAAGCTCTTCTATGACTGGTCAACTCTATTAAGAAACTACTTCATGTACATTATATGATATAAAGTGTCAAAATTTTATGTAGCTGCAGGAGCCATTAGGAGATCACTTTTATGTATATATTCTGGACATTGTTAGATGCTAACCAACAAAACTCTCACATATTTTTCCTCCGGGAAATTAAGATATTCAACCACAGACATCTATTTCTGCATCCATAAATTTAATCTTTTTACAACTAAAAAATAAGTACAAACTGAAAATGAGTAGAAAATCAACCTTCATAAGACCTTCCCATGAGATTTTGAAGTGCATTCATTGCTTGGTCTTCCTCCCTAAACTGGATATAGACATTACCCACCATGTGGTCAGCCAAATTATCACAGATATTCAGGCACTGAATGTCTCCATACTTGCTCAACTCCTGAAACATATCTTCATAGAAGTCCTGTTTTCGACCAAAAATCAATTAACAACCAGAAACTGTAATTACTTATAAGCTTTGTAAAACAAATAACCAGAATCGAAGAGAAAACACAACATACAACCAATCAAGTACTATAAATGATGCTTCTAATTCGAAAACTTGCTTATTTCCATGCTTCAAATTGTATCCAAAAAAATCTACAACCTACTCAACCCGAAGAACATACATGAAATAGCTTCATATGCCTGAATCTACATGAATATGCAAAAATTAAACGGTTAAATTTGATTCAAGGAGAAACCTCGAAGTGAGATTGGATCTTCTTGGGGTCGAGGGGTTGACCCTGAGGGTCAACGCCGGGGGTCATCATATCGGGCCGCTGGTACATGTTGGACAGCACGAGCGTCGGGCTTATGGTGGGCTTCGTGTGGAGACGCGAGCAGCGGTCGCCATGCCTGCAGGCTCCGATCTTGAAGTAGAAGGGGCAGTTAACCCTGTCCTTCTCCGTCCCGAATATGGAAGCTAAGTGCTCCGCCATTTTTCGTCTGCAGATTTTTGTTTGTTTGCTTGGAATTCGATTTGAAAGAAAGAGGAAAAGGGCTTTAGGGCTTGCGCATTAAGAGCTATATTTGTTTTCTAGTAGATAATTAATTATATCTATTTACGCCCTAGAACACATGAGCTGGTTTGCCCGAGAGGTTAAGGGGGAAGACTTAAGATCTTCTGCACATAAATAAGTGCGCATGGGTTCGAACCCCATAGCCAGCATTATTATTTTATCAATTTTTGTTCATTCATTTTATTATTTACTTTTATCACTTAAAAATGTAATTTTATTTATATTTTCTGATATTTTTCTAAATGTTTCCCATTGTCTTTTCAGGTTCAAATATAACAAAACAAAACTAATATGTAGAGGGTGTGATGACCCAATTACAAAGACCAAAACAATAATCATAGTTCAATAATAGGGCTAATAAAATATTTATTATTGGGGTTAACAGGCCTAAGTGGTGCATAAACCAATTTACACTGAATAATCACTTATTCTTAGACATCTATAAGTACATCAATCAACTCTATTCATTCATTTTATTATTTACTTTTATCACTTAAAAATGTAATTTTATTTATATTTTCTGATATTTTTTAAATGTTTCCCATTGTCTTTTCAGGTTCAAATATAACAAAACAAAACTAATATGTAGAGGGTGTGATGACCCAATTACAAAGACCAAAACAATAATCATAGTTCAACAATAGGGCTAATAAAATATTTATTATTGGGGTTAACAGGCCTAAGTGGTGCATAAACTAATTTACACTGAATAATCACTTATTCTTAGACATCTATAAGTACATCAATCAACTATATTCAGGTGGCGGATCCGAATTTTGAAAATAGGGGTACGCTATCTAAAATTTTGTAAAAGTTGATCATGTAATCGTACATGAAATATAGTTTTGGTAACATTATTGATATTATTAGATTTTTCTATATTTTTATTTTTGTAGGTTTTGACTTTTGTCATTATTTATTTATCTAAGTTGTTAAGTCAAACTTTTGATTTTTGAAAGTTTATTGGAGATTTGTATTGTTTTATTTGGATTTTCTAATTTTTTTTTGTAAAAATAGGGGTAAAATTTGGTATTGTTATTTTTTTAATCAAATTTATTGTTGGATTTTCAATTTAGGGTACAATCTGCACTCCCATTGTTTCTACATAGATCCGCCACCGACTCTATTATAAACTTACTTAATTGATATTACATTCTACTTATGCGCATTCCAATTGCTCGTTGTCTTTATGAATCTCACTTGAGCTTCAGAGAGTTTTCACGAAGATAATCTGACGCCCCTAACAACTTATTTGTTGCAGAAAATGACTCGTTTAAAAGTTGGCTTCCAATTCAGACTCCCGAAGTAATACCACATCATTTCGGGCGACGTGTGTGGGGGATCACATACTTGGTTTCCCGCTTACACACCCACTCATGCGTTGCAAGGCTTATGATGGGATGTTGAGGGTCTTATTATATGGAGATATAGATCACACATCGATTGAACGTACGGTGGATTGTGACTTACTGACTTATAAGCAAGGGCAAAACTCTCTCCCAAGAGACACATTTTCCAATACATACCCATGAGGCCTAGCCAAAACAGACGAGGTTTGTACAAGTTTGGCCTAGTCAAATAGAAGATGTTCAAAATGGCCTTACTTATTCCAAAAGTTCAATAATGGCCTTCTTCTATGTTAAATTACCCTTTCAAAGACTTTAATATACCAACAACCCTCCAATTGCAAAGGTCTAAAATACCCTTTTTATTTCTTCCACAAATTTGTGTATATCAACCGAATTTTGGGGGTTTGTAGTTCAACGAACCGAAAAATCCGTACATCTCCTCCTTTCCAATCTTCGACATTGCAAGCGAAATCAACATTCGAGGTTTGAATTTAGTTCCTCCGACCTTATGACATTGTTTTATTCAATTTATCCGTCATTTCGTTCATTTTCTCGAGTAGATGAAGTCGATGAATCGAATCTTTGCGTATTTGCGAATCGGGTCGTTTAATCGACCCCAATGAGTCGGCGATAATCGACGGATTAATGTGTCGATTGATCGACACATTAATCTTTGGTCGATTGACCGACTCATTGGGGTCGATTAAACGACCCGATTCTGCAAATACGCAGCATTCGATTAATCGACTAAAACGAGTGTCGTTCAATCGACTCATGTTCTCCCTAATAAGTCGATCAATCGACACATTACAGCTGGTCGATTGAACGACTAAGAATCGACACATTAATGCTGGTCGATTGACCGACTCATTGGGGTCGATTAAACGACCCGATTCTGCAAATACGCAGAATCGACTAAAACGAGTGTCGTTCAATCGACTCATGTTCTCCCTAATAAGTCGATCAATCGACACATTACAGTCTGGTCGATTGAACGACTAAGAGGGGTTGATTAAACGACCCATTTCTGCAAATTCGCAGCAGTCGATTAATCGACTTATTCAAAATCAAACAGAATTGCACTATAGTCTATTACTTGACATTTTTATCTTCAATTTAATTGCAGACAACATGTCTTCACCATTTTGGATTACCGTGTATTATTTTGGATATTTTGTTAATAACAATGAAAAATGGCAATGGGTATTTAGTGATGATGGAATGCATGCATCAGGAGTTCCAATAAGTACAGAAACTTCATATGAAGAGCTATATTCTAAGGTACAAAATATTTGCAAAGTTGATCCCAATTTGCATGATATAGAGATGGGATTTATTTCTCCAAAGAAGATACGGTCTTTTCAAATTCTGTCCGGACTTCGCACGAGGGAGTGCAATGGTACTTGGCTCTCAATAAACAAGGTTCGCTTATTCCCTTGTGTGTAACCCTTGTGATGAAAACTATTTGTGACGTGCCCGCGGGACGCGAGCATAATGTAGTTGATCGTGACGTGCAACCTAAGATGGATATCATAATTTTGAGGTGGAAGACAATAATCATAGTGATGATGATCGAAATGTGAATGATATTTGGGATGGGTTGGAGGTAATTCGAGAATCTCCTTCCAATGATTATAACGGTGATACGTTTACTACACCGCCGAGAACCGATTTTAATCAAGGCCTTCGAGAAGAAAATCAGTTCACAAATGAGCATCTTCTTTCTTCGATCGGAAGTACATCACGAGTTGTACCGTTGATATTGACTTAAATGTTGACCAAGTATTCGATACCAAGAAAGAGCTTCAAGAAGTTGTGCACATGATCGCATTGAAATACAATTTCCGTTCAAAACAAAAAATCGAACAAGAATGTGTACACAATTGTTTGTGTTGATGAAAATTGCAAATGGCGTTTGCATGCAACAAAGTTCAAAGACTATGATTATTTTCGATTAGAAAATATGCACCGAAACATACATGCGCTCTAAATTTGTCCACCAATGATCATAGACAAGCAAGATCGTGGATCATTGGAAAACATATTGTGTCGAGTTTGAGGATCGCAACACTACATATAGATCTGGCGATGTTGCGAATGAAATTCGCGAGACTTTGGCATTGAAATAAATTATCAAAAAGCGATGAGGTCTAGAGAAACCGCTTTAGCATACACAAGGGGTTCACCGAGGATAGTTACACTAAGTTGGCCGCATGGGCCCATAACTTGAAAGTAGCTAATCCGGAACTATATACTCTTTAGAGGTTGATAGTGAAAACCGCTTCAAGTACTTTTTCTTGGCATACGGCCCCGCATTCGTGGGTTTCACTCTTCAATGCGTCCGAAGAGTTGTTGTGGATGGAACATTTTTAATCGAAAGATATAAATGTACGCGATTATCGCTACTTGTCAAGATGCAAATATGCGTTATTTATCCTCTTGCATGGGCCGTTGTTGATTCCGAAACGATGCTTCGTGGTATTGGTTTTTTATGCACTTGAAAAAGGAATTACAGGTGACCAAGAAGACCTTGTTGTGATATCGACAGACACATGAGTCTTATCGGTCATGTCCCAAACTGCTTTTTCAAAATGCACGTCATGCTCATTGTATTTATCATATCAAAGGCAATTTGAGGATCAGAATCTTTCGAAAGACCGATATTATCTCCTTTTTAACAAAGCAAATGAGGCATATACAATAGAAGAATTTCACAAGTATATGTCACAAATTCAAGCTATTGACGAGAAAGGTTGGAAGTATCTTAACGATACAAATTTTGCTACTTGGGCGAGGTTATATTTTCGGGAGACCGTTATAATATCATGACGTCAAACAATGCGAGTCTCGAACTCGGTGTTTAAAAAGCCCGACAAACTCCTATACTTGCATTGTTTGATAGTATTGGAAAAAAGTTGCGATCTTGGTTCTATGAGAGCGTGAGGTCGCACGAAGTTGTACGAGGCAATCTAACCCCGCAATGGAAGAAAAATTACGCAAGTCTCATGAAAAAGCCAAGAAGTTCATGGTTGAACCAATTGATCAAAGTTTATATGTGGTGAGGAGTGGGGCCACAAATTTCACTATTAACTTTGTTTGAGAACACTTGCACTTGCGTAAAGTTTCAATTGGACCACCTACCCCGTGAGCATGCAATAACAAATGGCCAAGAAGAGAGGTTTTTCAATATACCCCATGTGCTCACCGTCTATTCCGTTGACTATTGAGGAAAGCATATGCGGAGACTATCTTCCCTGTGCCTAACGAAAATGAATGGGAGATTCCCGATAACATTAAGGAAATGATTGTCTTGCCACCTATTGTCAGACAACGAGGTGGGCGTCGTAGAACAAAGATTTAATACCGCCAACGGAGAGTTCCGCTCAAGATAAAAATGCGATGGTGCCAACAATTGGGGCACAACCGATCAATTGTCGTGATCAAAGACCGATGAGCGATAGACAATCACATATTTAGTGATTGTTGTATTTCGTCTTCGATTTCGTAATTGTTGTATTCATGAATTTGGACAAACCTCTATGTATTGTCAAAATAACCAAAAAAAAATGTTAAGTAATCGTTCTTCGTCAACATGGTCATTCTTTAACCGACTACACATGGCCAATCGGGTCGGTCAGTCGGGGTGACGACCTACAACCGACACGAGGTCGGTCGTCAGCCGAATGACCTATGACCACCAAGGGCGGTCAGGCTGGGCGAACGACCCGCAACCGCCACGAGGTCAATCATGGTCGGGTTGACGACTTGTGACCGATCATATAACATATAATCTACTAAATTATATAAGATTTTATAACATATGATACTATGATACGGTCTGCAACGTGATTTATAGTCCCGTGATTATTGTAATCCGATCAACACTAAATTATATGAGAGATTTTATAACATATGATGATACTATGTAGCATATAGTATGATATATTTTACAATTGACGGCGAAAAAAATCGGCAACATATTGATAACATATGATAAAGTGTAACATACAAAGATGCAACGTGATTTATAGTCCTTGATTATTGTAATCCCGATCAAGACTAAATTATGTAAGAGATTTTATAACATATGATAATACTATGTAGCATATAGTATGATATATTTTACAATTGACGAAAAAATCGGCAACATATTGATAACATATGATAAAGTGTAACATACAAAGTAACGTGATTTTATAGTCCGTGATTATTGTAATCCTGATCAAGACTAAATTATGTAAGAGATTTTATAACATATGATGATACTATGTAGCATATAGTATGATATATTTTACAATTGACGACGAAAAAAATCGGCAATATATTGATAACATGTGATAAAGTGTAACATACAAAGGTAACGCGATTTATAGTCCAAAACATTATTGTAATCCTGATCAAGACTAAATTATGTAAGAGATTTTATAACATATGATGATACTATGTAGCATATAGTATGATATATTTTACAATTGATGGCGAAAAAATCGGCAACATATTGATGATAGCATATGATAAAGTGTAACATATAGTGCAACGTGATTTATAGTCCCGTGATTATTGTAATCCCGATCAACACTAAATTATATGAGAGATTTTATAACATATTATACTTATATGGTATATTTTACAAGTTTAATTAAACCCTAAACCCTAAACAAACCCTAAAAGTAGGGTTAAACGACATCCGACCGACGACTAATCGATCGACGTTCAAGTCGGTCGATTAATCGACCACTAATCGACCAATCATGCCGCTCAAAGAATCGATTAATCGACCACCGTATCGCTCATATGGTCGCTGCAATGACCACGGCGGCGCTTAAAAATTTGTTGGCCCCACGCTTAAAAAGACGTTTAGTCATTTTTCATTTTTTACTTGCGAAAAAGCGAATGAAGAAAAGACGATGAACTAACAGATCTTGAGGTAAATGTTGTTCTTTTGTTTTACATTATTATGCTTTGTTCATTTCCCTAATCAATTGTTTCATATTTTGTTCCTTAATTGATTTTAGTTTAGGTTTAGGGTTAGGGTTTTATAATATCGATTTTAGTTTAGGGTTAGGGTTAGGGTTTCAAATTTGGGGCTGAACGACATCCGACCGACTTATGCACTTTGGCGCGTTCAAGGGCCGATTAATCGAACACCGAACGACTTATGCACAATGGTCATTCACGGGTCGATTAATCGACCACATAACGACATAAGTAAAATGAAGTTTCGTTTAAAAAGTAGTTAAAAAGACGCTTCGTTCGAGCTTTTATTACTTTCGATTAAAAAGACATTTCGTTTGCTTTTATTACTTTCCGATTAAAATGACGTTTCGTTTACCCCACCCTACGCTTAAAAAGTCGAAGGTTGTTTTTACTAATCCTGTCATTTTCCTTGAATAGAGAGATATGCCTCGTACTAGGAATCAAATAATCATTGATTGCTCCAACCAATCGGTTGGACCATTGAAAGAGAATGGCTCTATGAATATCTTAATTGTTACACTCGCTTTTATCATCATCTGTCCATCCAATCCGAATTCAACTCGTTGTTGCGTCTTGTCGCTTTTGACCTTGGTGCACATTTCAAGAAACATTTTAGCCTCGAAAGGTTAAAAGTCGATTCAATTGTTCCAACAAAGTTCGAGTCATTTGTGCGCTTCATTAAAACTCCTGGTGTGACGTATGATCGTGAGAACAACATAGTTTTATTCTTGGGCTTTACCGGGATCATGTTAGAGGGTAAGAAATATTTAATTTGTTCATATTGAATTAATTAATTATACATAATAATATTTGTTTTTTGTATTTTTGTCATTTAGGAGACCATTGAGCAACGATTCTTCGGGAAGAATGGGTTCAAATACTTCAAAATCGCCCATAATATATTCGTAGAATCAAATGCCGCCCGATTGACTTATCCAACGAACACGGCTACCATCCCGACAATCCGCTTTACCTCGATTACTCAGTATATGATAGTGATGTTCCGCCAGGTTTCGATCCCTTACCCCGGTGTCTTTGGATGGGGTCCTCAGTGGAGATGACGGGGGCCGGTTCATCAAGGGTTGATGGTGGTGATGGGGCTGGTCCATCGGGGTTGATGGTCTTTGTCCATCGGGGTTGATGGTGATGGTCCATCAGGGGTCGATGCTGACGAGGATGTTGAGCCGGGTGGTCTTCCTTAAATTTTTCTGTTATGTATGGATGTTCTTGAACAATTTTAAAGTTGTGTAATTATGGTTGAATGTTTTAATTTAGGTTTTGAATGTATGGTTGAATAGTTATGATTAGGCTTTGTGTAATTATGGTTGAACAATAGTTTAGGTTTTATGTAATTATGTATGGTTGTTCGAATGTGTGATTATCTTTTTTTGTTTTGAATGTGTGATTCTCGTACAATTTGAAGGAAACATTGGTCGATTAATCGACCATATGAGCGAATACACATGAATCGATTAATCAACCACGCATAACGATACATGGTCGATTAATCGACCACGGAATGACAAATGAGTCGATTAATTGATTAATGTGTCGCTCAAATGGTCGACTAATCGATCATGGAACGACAACCGTGGGTCGATTAATCGACCACTTGAACGACACATGAATTGATTAATCGACCACCGCGTTTTCGTGTACCCCCAAAGTTCAGTTAAAAAGACGTTTCTTAATCGACCACTGTCATTTTTCATTTTTTACTTTCCGAAAAAGCGAACGAAGAAGACGAACGGGACGAACTAACAATTCTTGAGGTAAATGTTGTTCTTTTTTGGTTTACATTATCATGCCATATTTCCATTTTCTTAATCAATTGTTTCATATTTTGTTTCATGTTGCTTTTTAGTGTAGGTTTAGGTTTAGGGTTTGAATATATATCGGTTCTTAATGTCTGTTTTGGTTGTTTTGACATGATACAGAGCTTGACAAACAAATTTAGAATTCTACAGCATTGATTTTGACATTACATATTTACAAGTAAGTAGATGCCAAATTTTATTGTTAGTTAATTAGAATGCATTCTACTTTGTATTTTTCTTCTTTTTAAGACTACTTGTTTTGAATGCTAGTGAACTCGGGAACCCGCAGAGAAAGGTACCTATTTAAAATGCTAGATTGTTCTTTGTCGCATCGTAGAGGAATGCCAAAGCATGATGTTGTTGAGTGGAACTCCTTCATCCGTCTAATTGCTCCACAACTTCGATTTATATTTTGAAGGATTTTATTGTTCTTGATGTTAAAACTCGAATTCAGATTGTTCCGGACAGGTTTGAGAGGTTTGAAAGTTATATTGACAAAACAAAAGCTAGATTTGACAAGGAACGGAACATCGTATACGTGGATGGAAATTACTTTAATCGAATTGGAGAGATAATTAACCGAACATAATATGGTTAAGTTGGTTATTTTTACACTTTGACATTCTAATTTACATGTCATTTGTACATGAAAGCATTGAAGAAAAAAAGTTTGGACGACTCGGTTTCAATATTATGACATCGCCTACAACGTCTTCAAAACACATAACGCCGCCGTTGACTTCTCGTATGTACCGGGTATCATATCAACAATCCAAGAGTGATTGACTCGGAAAGTTCAATGGATGATGTTTTTGCAGGAAGTAATTCATTGTTTAGTTGTTATGCATGTAATTCAAATGGTTTGTAACAATGACAACTTTTATAAATTATGTCTTCGGATTCAATGGTTTGTTAAATAATGACAACTTTTACAAATTGTGTCTTTCGGATGGTCGATTAATCGACTCATCTAATTGTTCAATTAGTCGATTAATCGACCTCCGATCGATACGAGAGGTCGATTAATCGACTCACCTGTTGTTCATTGTTCATATAGTCGATTCATCGACCTATGTATCATTCGGATGGTCGATTAATCGACCTCAGATCGTTGAATGGTCGATCAATCGACATCCAGATCGTTCGAATGGTCGATTAATCGACTATATCCGATCGTTCGGATGGTCGATTAATCGACTCATCCGCTATTGTTCATATGGTCGATTAATCGACTCATCCGTATTGTTCGGATGGTCGATTAATCGACTAATTCTCAACTAATTCGACTAATCATAGCATTTACAATATACTTAAAAATCGACTAATTCTCAACTACATCACTTAAAAATATACTTGATCAATACAATTACTCAACTACATCACTTAAAATCTAAAAGTATATCATTTACAAGTATTCAAAATATACTTGATCAATACAATCAAGGATCATAATTAAAAGCATATATGCTCGGCGTGACCAACTTCTCCTCCACATAAGCATATGATGGTTGTTAACGAGATTTACTTCTTGCCCGACACTCGAAATTCAATATATTTGATCACGAAGACTCCGCAATTAGCATTTAAGTAAAACATTAAGCTAAATAACACAATTAAGATTAGATGACTTATGATGTGCCCCGCTTGGATGTCTTGTCGATCGACCACTTTGAGGGGGCCGTTTGTTTTAATCCCAACTTGTTGTGCAAGTAAGGGTAACATCACGAATAGTGTGCAAAAAACTTGATTAAGTTGCCCATCTGTTAGGCGACCCCTTGGGGATCATAGATATTCACCTCCGATGTTTCAAATACAAGTTCGGCCGCAATCCAATGCTTATTATAGCAAATTGGAAGTACAAGTGTGTACACCAACCCATTCCCTCCCAAACTTACTCCAAGTCCCATTCGTATAATTAATCAAATAATTATCGAACTCGGTTAGTGGGGTTAAGCTCGCTTGTAATCATTGAGTGCAAATATCAATGATTGATAGAACACACTGCTTATGCAGGATGGCTCGGGTGTACTTGCCGGGGACACCGGATATCTTGTCTGCTCTCCCGTAACAAGGTCATCGCCAAATCCACGTCTTTGAAAAGTGAAAAGTTGTTATAAAATTCACATAATACTAAAGCAATATTGTACATATTAAATCGACTTACATCATCTTCAAGCCAAGCCCCAGGATCATTAATCAACGTGAACCATCTTTTAGCATTTTTATATGTGGCCCCATTTATGATCAATTCTTCATCATTGGAAGCAATATGTACATATTAATTAATGAAATGAAGCAAAAACATAAAATAAACCTGGGGTCGGTCATTGATGGCTCAAAAGCTACCATTAAAACCGTAGACAAGTGCACATATCGTTTTATAGTATAGATTATTGAGTACCGAGTGTCATTCCCACGAGGATTGTAAGTACTAATAATTACCGTCTTTTTGTTATTTAATCTAACAATTTTCGAGTTTTTGTTTGATGAAAAAGGAAAACAAATTATAAATTGTAAAAAGAGATAATTACGCTTAACACCCCAAACTATTCAGTTTTTACACTTTGCCCCTCAACTTTGAAACGATATACTTTGCCACCTCAACTTTACGAAATTTTGCACTTTGCCTAAATTTCCAGATTTACCCTAGTTTCATGAAAGTTGGTTTTCGCTTTACCCTCTAAACTTTGAAGTTGTTGCACTTTACCACCTAGTCTATAAATTTCATTGCAATTTTCAATTTTACTCCTCATGGTCTTGCGATCCTTGAAAATGGTATGGTATCGTGAGCCTAGGTTTATTAAGAACTTTTAGTTAAATTTATTATATTTATGTAATTAACAATTGGTGAGGAGAAATTACTCCGAGATTATGGATCCTGACCGATGTCCGAGATGTACCCTTACAGACATATCGTCAAATATTGACGATGTATGCACAAGAACACCTTGACCAGGTTTCATATCGGGAATACCAACATGAATAAAAGGAATGCGCAGGAGCCGACGGGAAACCTTAAGGCAATGCAAAATGCGAGCGAGAATATTATAGGCGATTCGATGCTTAACTGCACTTATATGTTCACTTGATGAACCTTCAAGAAACGGTTCATGAAAATTCCCATCGAAACAATGATTCCCGATGGAGTACCCGAGTGGAACGAGATATTTCAGACAAATCTAAGATCTCCGAAGATCTTAGAGAAATCCGAAGACGGTGCGAATTATGGCAACCGCCATATTCATCTACCAAAGACAAGTTCATCGATCGAGAACTGGATGGAGACGATGGTGAAATATCGAAGGAACTCTTGAACTCCTTCATGATATTCGAAAATAAGTCAAGAACCTGGAGGACAAGCCGAGTTCATCCTAGGAAGGAAACATATTGATTTTGGGGCGGTACCTATTTACACCAAAAAGGAAACCAACCGAAGTTATACGAAAGATGACAGATGATGAGGAGAAGCTCATTGCTCTAATCAAAGGAAAATCCATCAAAAGTTAAAAAGATGGATATGGAAAAGATGAATCTTAAAGATCTACACGACCGGCAAAATCCTTCATGATTAGGTATTGTAGATTTAAAGATGAACGCAGTGAAAAATCATCTTTGGTTACTTATGGCCCACAAGGTAGACCGATTCCACCACCACCGCCACCGCTTAATCCTAACGTCGAAGAAAGTACGGGTTCGCACCATGGAGCTCGAGACGAGAGGATGCCACATGGGGATTTCACGACCGGGAGTGATCCACTTTCGAACAGGATGTCGAAACCCTCTTGCAGAGACTAGACAACCTACCTAAAGGTCGAATGTTTATCGACGCCTTATGGAAGATCACACCTCGACCCAATACATCCATATGGGTTGATGTTAAATCTGACATCCCGCATTTTAAAAATAGAGAAGTTCTCATTGATGAATGGGCTTCACTATGAGAATTTCAAAGAAACCCTCGATCTTACAAAGGATTCATTCATTTTACTCCTTGAAATGAGTCTTGAAGGATCGGTGAAGATTGCCTCGGGATATGACCGATGCTATGGCCAAACTATTCAAAATACGATTCATCGGCATAGGTTATTTCGAGGGATTAGAGGATGAAAAAGAAAGAGATATAAACAAGCCCTCTATAGCCTTGAAACTCTTTCTGGATATTTGTCATATTGACGAATATATCAAGTTGTTCACCGAATACTGGTGGAAATCCAAGATTGAGGAAAAGAAGTCGCACAAATATTCTTTGCCAAGATTCCGAGTCCTTGGAGAGAAATGTTTATCGGAATACAAGGGTAGAGTCAAGTAGAAACCGTGGCCGAAAAAATGTCTTTTCTAAAGGCCAAGTTATCTCGAATGGTGCTACCAAGCGACTCTCTATACAAGAATTACAAAAGATTAAGAGGAATTAACAAAACAGCTTCCTCTATGTTGCGTGGATAATGATATCCCAACAAATGTGGGAGGTCAACCAAGCGGCACAAAGAAGAAGAAGGATAGAAGCCATCCATACCGCCGAGGAAGAAAGAACAAAAGAAATAGGTCTTCATGGAGACCTAGAAGGTTCTCGTCAAAACAAAAAGCCCGGTTATAAATCGGGGCAAAGATCGATCTGCAAGAGGAGTAGAGCCTCATCATTAGGTTATAATCAAGCAAGTACCAGCAGAAATCCAGGAGAAGAACTTTCAGCGTGCTCACACCGGAGCTAATGAAAGTTTCAAAGACAGTAATTCTTTGGACATGCGAGCAAGAGGGCATATCTCAACGGATTGCCCGCATAATAAAAACGAGGAGTCGATTTTCGAGGCCACACCGAAATCGAAGAAGGCCTATTATCGTGGATTTAATACAGTGTATCAATTTGAGGATATTCCCTCATATGAAAGCATCTATGAAGAAGAGATCTATTCTCGATGATGGAAGTGAATCCATTCGAGATCGAGTGAAGAAGAAATTCTTCAACAGACGGCCGGGGAGGATATGTCGATTCCTCTCTCATACTACTACGTATCTCATAAGACTCTTATGAGGATTATGAAGGAAGATCCAAAGCTTCAAATCTATGATGGATTTACAATTGGAGCGATGGAAAAGCTTTGGATAAGATTGGTTTTCGTAATAGAAAACACCAAATTATCCACAGGGGTAACAACCGGAGAATTTGCCATTCCAATGGAGTTTACCGAACTCGATCGAGATGCGCTTGGTCCCTATTAGAGAAATCAAGGAGATCAAAAGCGAGTTAAAAGAGAAGTTGCAAATACACTCTCATGGATTCATATCGAGCCATAAGAGTTATTATTAAAGCAACATTCAAAGAAGGGATAGATTCGCCACTCAATTTGGCTATCTTTGATAAGCGAATCTCAAATCTCAAGGATTCATGCTTTGGAGCAAGAACATGAAATTTGTATGTTTGGGAAATTAGCATTTAATGTCTATCCTAGAATTGCATACAATGTGGGAGATCGAGATTTCAATAGAGTCCTAACTCTTCATCAAGATTTCAAAAGAATCGAATTGATGAAAGAAGGAATGACCTTACTCGATCACATACAAGATATCTTATGCTCTCTCGAATACACATCATTCGAAGTATTCTTGAGAAAGGACTTTATTGAAGTCCCAAGAATCTTCGAGGACTTTGCCAGGGTGGTTTTACCGTAAATTATTGAGTCTCCAACCATCAAGGAGATCGATATGAAAATACAAGATCAACCGCCTCTTCAACAAAAGTCGAAGTCTCGTAGTTGAGCCTGAGAAGGATGTCTTTCCAACAGACGTAACGACGAGTAGCGTACGTTGGGAAGAAAGGAGACCAAGTACGATTCGATTGCGCATTCCGATGTTTTCAAAACAAACAGAGAGCTTCGAAATGTCCTCAAGGATGGCGAGAAGTTGAAGTAATATTCGACATCACTCAAAAGGATAATATTTTTCCTTGTGATGTTTTATATTATCTCCAACAACCAATAGTTGGGCGGTATCAAGGAAGCCTGAAGATAGGAGAAATTGAGCTTACTATCACAGAGTTGCGGGAAAATCCTGAGAACAATTAATACCGGGAATCAATTCCTTGAGGATCATAAACCTTGGGAAAGATTACAAGACGGAATGGAGTTCACAAAGGGCGAATAAAAGATACGAGAATCATATGACCACTAGTCCATTCTCCATATACATTTCTATTGGAATGTTATATGCTTTGAATACAAAGCCGAGTATTTCACGCCTATATTGATTCAGTGTGTCGGAATATGTACTACAAAGCCGGATGTTTTTCCTAAAGAAATTGGAGAAGATTTACCAGCTATTGCGGGAAGAGATTTCTCCAAAAGGATTCTTATCCTTAACAGGGGAATTAAGCAAGAAGAAATCATGATCGGAGGCGCAGGCGGTACCCCATGGTACAAAGTGAAAACGCCACCAATCTATTTCCATGATACAGGTGCAGATGTTTTACTAGGAAACAACTTCCTACAAACATTCAAGAGATTTACACAGAGAACGAGACAAGAAGACTTATTTTCACAACTTTATGTGATCATAAGATTATTGTCCAAAGATCATGGGAAGCATTTTACGAAAAATGCCTATTACTTTTCGCAGCAAGCAAGCGGTGATGAAGCCAAACTTCGCAATCCAAAAATGGCGGATCGAAGGAAATTTGGTGAAGCTTTATTATCCTATAGACAATTTGGTTCCAAATCGGGAAGGATCGGAAGATATGGGATAATAACTTGTATTCATTCGAGTACAAGGAGAAGAACAAGTTACTCCGTGAAGCCATTGCGGAATTATGGATGAGTCTAATGGAGAGTCCGCAGAGTGACGTGACCTTGTAGAAGAACAAATATCACTCGAGGATATCAAGAAGAAGATCCAAAGGAATTACAATGAAGATCCTTTGGCTTGGTGGGATAAGAACGAGCTTAAAGCTTCCTTAAAGGTTAAACCTGGAAAGGAGTACGAGTTCGTAAGATTCAAACCAATCCTTATGAACCAGGCGGATCGTGAGGATATGCGAGAACATACTTAAGGAACATCTTGACCTTAAGTTAATTTCACCAGAGTTTCTCCATACAAGATCCAGGGTTCTTAGTCGAAACCATGGAGAAATCAAAAGAGGAAAGCGAAGACTTGTTATTAATTACAAGGAATTAATAACATTTTGGAGTTCGACGGATACTATATCCCCAAGCGAGAGAACATCCGTTAATCAGATCAAAGGTGCCAAGATATTCTCAAAGTTCGATTGCAACTGGATTCTACCGTTAAAGATGGATGAAGAAAGCAAAAGTTCACGAATTTTCTACACCACAAGGACACTATATTTGGAACGTGATGCCTATGGGATTGGCTAACGCACTTTATATATCAAAGAAAGATGGATAATCTCTTCAAAGATTATTTCGTTTCATGTTCGTGTATATCGATGACATTCTAATCGCATCAAAGAGCATGAAGGAGCATCTCAAACATTTGGAAATATTTTTAAATGTTTGTCACAAGGAAGGATTAGTGCTTTCGGAGAAGAAGGCAAAGGATTTGCAACAAGACAGATTGAATTCCTAGGAATTGAAATCGATGAATCTGGAATTATTCTACGAATCATATTGTGGAAAAGATACAGGGATTTCCGGATACACCGAAAGACAAAGAAGCGACTTGAGTGTTTAGCCCATTGCTTAAAAAAAGATGCAAAATTCAAATGGGAGAATGAGCATCAAGAAGGAATTAAGCAACTTAAAGTTTGTAAAAAGCTTCCAAAGCTTGCGATTCCCAAGACGAGGATGAACCGGTTCTATATACGATGCCGTGATGATTGGTGGCGGCGGTTCTTACGAAAGTCACACCAAACGAGGAAGTGCCATGTAGATATGCGGCGGTTTATTCACCCCTAGTGAAGCAACTCGGTGGCATATTAACGAGAAAGAATTCTTTGCAATGTCGAAGGCTTTTAAAAAATGGCCTCTATTTTTATCAAGCTAAAAAGTTTACTTTAAAAATTGATAATTCAAGTGTCAAGGCTTTTCTGAAAAACAAAATTGAATCAAAACCGAAAAAGGCTCGATTACTTAGATGGCAAGTCAATGTCAATATTATGATTATGATATTGTCATTATAAAATCTCATGAAAATATTCTTGCAGATTTCTTGACACGAGATGGAAGGACGCGTTGTCGTTCGAGGTCCTTAAACGAGTAAGACATCTTAGGGAAAACCTGGAGAGTCTAGAACGAGATTTTGGGACGTTATGTCTCAATGCGTGTTTGCCGGGCGACTTCAACAGTGACCAAACCGTTTCTAGTCAAATACGAGCATGCCGGTTCGCTCAAGACAATTGTTCTTAGCGCTGCAAGGGGCCGAGAGAGTACGGGGCTCTAACCCGGAGGTTATGGATTCAAGTACCATAATCACAAGTGTTGCGTGATGCATCCCCGAGGGTATACAAATCGTAACGAATGTTGAAGCTCCTGTCACAACCCGAGTCTTCAAGTCAACCCAAAGACCTCCGGGGTAAAAGAGGGAGAGTTGAATCTTAGGCCACAAACATGCAAATCTAAGGTTCAAACTGACGAGAATAAGATTTCTCCTATGCAGTATATCATCGGAATGGGAGAAACTAGTTACAAGACAAGGTATTAACCCGCAGAAAAACAATGGTTGATATCTCGGAAAGTATCCCGAGTTTGGATGAAACCAGAAGTCATCCAAATGAAGTACAAGAATGGTATACTTTTTGAGCTTTAGCTTCAATCTATACCGTGTCACCAGGATTCCCGAAATTTCAAAATTACCGAAATGGATTGGGGAAGCGATTTACGAGACCTGGGCCAATAATCCACACTTGGCCGATGCGATATTTTGGAACTATATTTTATCGGTGCGATTCTGAACCAAATAAGAAAGGCTTTAATGAAGCTTTTCATTTCATCAAGCTAAGAAGACCGGATGGAAATGCTTTAAAATACATTAAAGCAAACTTCACCGGAAGAAGGACCGGTTAGTTAGTAGGAGCATTTTCTAAAGACGAAGCTTCCACCGCATTTGTTAGCATGGGGTCTTTGGGTTTGTCTAATCGAAATGGACAAGGTCAAATATCCATTCAAGTTCTTCCAAAATTCGGCAAATGGATCTTTCCTTTTGAATTCGATGACCGGATCAACCACGGGGTTTGCGAAGAACTCTTCGAGACCAAAAAGAATTCTCTGGGAAAAACAAGATTCCTAAGCAAGCAAAGAAACTTACCGGAAATTCTCGTAATATGGCACATGTTGGCCGATGGATCGACCGGATCTGTCAAGCATGCCCCGAACAGAAGGAACCCGAGTTTGGGAAAGGTTTTTGACCCAAACCCGACCGACAAGACCAGGCGACTAGAAAGGACAAGGGCCCGGCACAAAAAACGCATTTTCCTCGGGGACCACGCAAACCAACTTTTTAGAAGATTCCCGACAACTTTCACATGGGCCGAGTCACGCGGAAGAAAAAGAAAACCAGGTGGCGAGACAATAATGCGGATATGACGTAAGCGTGACGCGTCATAAGTATCGCCAAGATTTGGAGTCCACCTTTTAAGTCCGGATTCGCATCTATAAAAGGCGAGATTTGAAGGAAGCTAGGGACATCAAACATTCTCCTTAGTTTTCTTACAATAAAATCGAGTGAAAATTTTGTAATATTTTGAGTGTTTTAGTTTTAAGTTTTATGTATTTACGAGTGCAAGCCTCAAATATGAGAGGCTAAACCAAGATTCTCCTCCCAAAAGGAGATTACTAATGTAATAAATATTTCTATAAGTTCTTAATAAAAAGAGACTTTCTCGCTTCAACATGTGTTCATAATATACTATTAATTCATCCCGTTTAAGAATTACTTATACGCCGGGTAGGAAACGAACCAAGGTTGTCTTTGAGCAGTTTACGAAGGAGTCGGATAACTTGCAGATTATCTTCCCGAGGTGAGGTTGAACAAACAGGAGCTATTTGTCAAAAGATCCGGGGGGCGTAATTTTCCGATTGGTGGTGTTGTGAGCCATCTCACCCTGGTCTTTTTGTCAAAGAAGGTATGAATTTTAAGGGATTTATTAATTTTACGGAAGCATGTTGGGCTGATATGGTCGTAATGGACTATGTTCATTTTCGGACTATAGACCAATTTGTATACACGGTTTATACTTTGAAATGAAAATTTTGATGTCCTGTTGAGTTTATAGGTTTGAAACCCGACATGATCCATTTAAAATCTCTGAATAGAGACGGATCTAAGTAGGTGTAACAATGCCACGAACAAAACAAGTGACAGAAAATAAGAATTCTCGTTTCTCGAAAAATCCGAAAAACAAATTGATTATGGAGAAAAATTTTCATGTTTAATGATTAATGCAATAAATTTATTATTATGTAGTAGATTGCTACAAAATAGAGTTTAAAGGGATAACTTGAACTATTGTTTTAAAATGATAAAACCTAGGGGCAAAATTGTCCATAAGGGGCGAAGTGTAATAATTTTTATAGTTCAGGGTGCAAAGTGTCGCGAATGAAAGTTTATGGGGTAAAGTATAAAAAGGGATAAAGTTGGGGTGGTTAAATGTAATTATCTCTTGTAAAAATGAAGGAAGATTTGTAAAATAAGAAATCAAGAGATAGAAATGTGTTTGGATGTAAATCCTCTAGAATGTTTTTGTGATTTGATAAGTTAAAAATACAACCGTAAGCCCTTAAGCAAAAATCAACCTCTTTTAATAAAATCTCATGTCTTGTGGACCGTAGAAATTCCCAATTTAAGTTAAACCCTTTCTCAAGGCGAAAAACTTCTAATCTCAAGTTGATTAACTCAAATCTCTTTCTAGTTAAAACCCCAAGACAACATTATAACGATTTGTGAATTACCATATTAGGTTTGACCCTAATCCGGAAGATTTATGTCGTCCTATATCTAGGATTGCATGCAACTCTTTTCACTTATATAGGTTCTATTTCACCATGAATCTATCGATTTCTCGGATGAAAAATAAACTTCAAATCAATATTGCGCATATATCAATTCAAATGAATGAAGCATAATATAAGTGAATCACACAAAACATGAAGATTTTATTAAAAACATACACACCTTAATCACAAATCCATTCTAGTTCATTACATTCAAACACTAGGAGTTTAGCTACACATGACTTTGATAAAAGAGTATACTACACAAGATGATTTGAATAAAATGAACATGGTGTACTTAGCTCTTATTCAAGACCAATACAAGACTTCCTCCTTGGTTGATGATGTTGAGCTCCAAGCCTTCTCCTTTAATGCTCTTCAACTTCCAACTCTACCTCTCTTTTCTTCTCTCAATGTATTTTGCTTTGTAACTTAGAGATAATGAATCAATGAATATACAATGAATGGAATGATTCCCCCAACTCATACTCTTGGCTTTTATAGACATTATTTTTGTGCAAGAACACATTAATAATGCCATCCTTTGTTAAACAAATGCTCCAATTCATTGTTGGGTTGGTGAATTCTTGTATTCAAATGATAATTGAGGGAATATGGGGACATGTTGTAGCAAAATAGGGTGTTAAAGGTGTACAAAAGTGGTCAAAAAGCTTGGTTGGTGAGTTTTCCATAATTTCCGCATGAAAAAGTTGCAAAAAAGTCCCCGAACACGGCCATGTCGCCGACACGCCCGGCCGTCTTTGCCGCTTGAATTTTGCTTGAAAATTGATCGACATGGCCATGTCGTGCGACACGGCCATGCCATGTTGTACGACATGGCCGTGTTGTGCGACATGGCGAGGCCATGTTAGAGTCTCATCCATGCCTAAAAATTGTGATTTTTCGCCTGTTTGAACATGGCCGTGTTGCCCGACACCTCCTGGCCATGTTGGACCAAAAAGCCCCAAAATGACGCGTTTGGCTTGGGATTTCGAGCGTTTTTGCATCCTTAAACTCCCGGTATGTTTTGACATGAATCCATGGTCCGAAATTCACCAAAATTAGCCCCGAATGGTCAATCTACACCAATAAAAGCACCTCACAAAAAGTATAAACAATATACAATCAAAAACTAACGAAAGTAACAACAAAATAACTCAAATTCTACTCAAATATACACATAAAACATGCATAAAAAGAGGGATTCAATAAATCACAACACACAATTTTTTTCTTTTTTTTTTTTTCAACACATTGAACACAAGCAATCAAGTTCTTAGCCTTCTCAACCCGAATTAACCATTCAAAAAAAAAACATTGTTTTGCAAAGCGATCGATCACAAGAAAGACCGTAATATCGGTAGGAATTATTGAGACTTGAAATCATCACTCCACAAATATTGATAGTTATGAACAACTTCAATTCAATAATGCTATGAAAATACAAGAACTAAATAGATCTTTGTAGTTAGCCTACTAGTTATATAACCAAGCTTCATGAACTTTATTGGGATGAGAAGTCAAGGAATATACATTCCCCTTTTTTTCGTTTCTTTTTTTAGGACCTTTCGAATCATGCTTCCACTAGGTTTAAATTTTGAATTTCTATTCAAACCTCCTATGGTGGTTTCCCATACTCATATTTGTGTCGCCGTTTTACGTAAAAGACAAACATGGGGCTCATGAATGCTCCTAGTTACTAAGCAACAACAAATAGAGGAGTATAACCTCGATTGGTCCATTTTTTCTTCTTTTTCTTTTTTTTTCATTTTCTCTTTCTCTTTTTTTATTCGCAAGCTTGGTTTAACAACTAGTTAACCACTACTAAATCACGAGTTCTCGACGTTCATAGCGCTAGGTATCGTCATATATGCCTTAACACATCAAGTATTTATGGTGTTAGAAATCTCATCAAAATTTTGCCGCATCCACGCTCAATCTATCCTAGACAATCAATTGCTTCACATTGAAAACACAAATTAACAAGTTAATGTAGGTATAATTGGGCCAAGTTATTGACTAGAAAACATTCAATTTGTTATAAAAATAAAAATCACATCTCTCACAAACAAGCATACAAGCATTCCGAAAATGTTATTGTACCCACCTCCAACTTTTAAGATTCACATTGTCCTCAATGTGAAAGAAAGAAATGGACAAACACACACCAAACACTCAAAAGCAAAGAAATTAGAATGATATAAAAGAGGTGGAAAAAGAAAAATACGACCTTACTACAATAGTGGAATCGGTGTTGAGCGATCATTGGGTTGTTTTGGTACGGGACCTTCAACGGCATCTTCATACCTAATCAAAGTTAAGCAACACACAACTCGAATACCGTGAAATCTCAAATATTCCCAATTAGGACAAGCAAGAAGAAGCTCAAGAGTTTTTTTTTTTTTATGATTTGAAAATGACTCTAAGGACTTATGATTATTTTGAAAGAAAATAAAATAAAAAAATAAAAATAAATGGAAACAATTGCACACAAACATCGGGTTGCCTCCCGGTTAGCGCTTCTTTAACGTCGTATAGTGGACCATTTCACCTTAATGTGAAGATTTAATCGGCGGAGCTTGAACTTATGAAAAAATTTATATTTTTGAACAACATCGCCACCCATATCGATTTTCGAACAATTGACCTTCATGGTCCTATTTTTCTCGCATGTTATTCTCAAATAGGGATTTATCTCGTGGAAACTTTTGCACATTGAATATCACATACTTTCAAGGATTTATTAGAAGACATATCAAGCAAATAATCATTTATCCTTGTCTCAATCAAGTTTATAGGAAAACAAGTATCACTTATAGGATTTCTCAGGAATTTTAAAGATAACTTGTTCACCCCCTACTCTCAAAGTAAGCTTTCCATCATGCACATCAATGAGAGATTTAGCGGTAGCCAAAAAGGGACACCCTAGAATTAAGGGAACTTCTATATTATCATGCATGTCAAGAATAACGAAATCGATTGAAACACGAATTTATCAATCTTGACTAACACATCATGAATAATACCTCTAGGATGTTTAATCGATTTATCGGCTAATTGAATATCCATCCTAATAGGTTTAAGTTCACCTAATCCCGCATGCTTAAATGTTTCATAAGACATCACATTGATACTAGCTCCCAAGTCGGCTAGTGCCCTATCAACATGTAAACCATCAATTGTGCAAGGGATAATAAAGCTTCCTGGATCATTAATTTTTGTGGTAGTTCATTGGAAGGACATTTATCATTCAATTGCACACTTGATAATTTGTTAAGCTTATTTTCACTAGGAATGATGTCATTAAGATCCCTAACATGCTTTGAAGGAGGGTCAACAAATGGAATATTAGCATGTAATTGTTTGAAAGAATCAAGGCACTTACCAAATTTGTCCTCCCTTCTATCTTCTTCTGTTAGACTTTGGTAAGGGATCTTAGGCTTGTGTTCGCAACCTCCTTTTTCATGAGCTTTTCTTTGGGCATGTCATCCTCCACGTATTTCGCATGGCGGCATTGGCATAATCATGCTCATGTGGAAAACCGATGGTGATTGTCTTTACGTGTTCCCTTGGGTTTGGCTCGAAAGATTATCCGTCAAACTACCTTGTGGCCTTTTGGAAATCATCTTCGCAATCGCCTATTTGGTTTTCCGGATTATGGATAGATGCCTCTTGATTTCTCAAGGATGTTTCCACCGCTCGAATCGGGTTCTGTTGATTGCACAAACTTTGTTATAAGATCTTCCAAGTTAGGCTTACCTTGATTTGGTTTGAAATCCGGAGACGTGTGTAGATCGAGGATTGGGATTAGGTCGTGGTTGGCCTTGATTTCCCAAACCAAAATTAGGATGTTGTCGCCACCCAGGATTATATGTGTTGCCGTAAGGATTACTTGAGTAATTCCCGCGCTTGATTCCCAACGTAATTAGCATGTTCAACGTGAGGTATTGTGTGTGGGCGTCTTGATGATTATGCAATCGATCCGCCGCAAGTTTCACAAGATAAAACGTGCGGTGGTGGTGGTTTAGGAGTCGCTAGATCGTCGATCTTTTGGGTCAAAGCTTCGACCTGTGCGGCTAGTGTAACCACCGCATCCGCATTATAAACACCCACTATTCTCATTAGGTTTACCTCGTGCGGATTGCCATTGATAGCCATTCATGGCCATTCCTTCTATGAGATCTTGGGCGGCTTCGGTGTTTTATTGTTCAATGTTCCCCCCCGCATCAATCATTTGCCTCGTCGATGAGAGTAGCCCATTGTAAAATGTTTTGACTTGCATCCAAATGGGAAGGCCATGATGTGGGCATTTCCGCAAAGAATTCCTTGAATCTCTCCCAAGTGTCGTACAAGGTCTCATCGTCCCTTGAGTGAATGAAGAGATCTCATTCCTCAATCGTGCGCTTTTGGCTCAGGTGGAAAATACTTGAAGAACTTTTCTCGCCATAATGCTCCACATTGTGATTGTTCCTTCGGTAAAGTGTTTAGCCATTGTTTAGCCCGTCCCCTGAGAGTAAATGGGAACAGCGTAAACGGATGGCATCGTCGAGACTCCATTTATTTTGAAGGTATCGCAAATTTCAAGGAAATTCACGATATGATTATTTGGATCTTCGTCCCGGTAGGTCGTCGAATTGAACAAATTGTTGCACCATTTGAATGACATTCGGTTTGATTTGAAATTATTGGTCGCAACGGGCCTTACGATACTAGACGATGTGCCATCCATAGATGGCTTGGCATAGTTGTACATGGTTCTTTGTTGTTCATCCACCATGTCGGATCCTTGCCTTCGTTAATATCCTCATCGTGGTCTCAGATTAATACTTTCCTCTGTGTTGCTACGGCGGTGTCGCGCTTCCAAATTCAAATGACGAAGTAGGCATGCACCGCGGTAAATAAAGAGGATAAGTGTAATCCAAGACTTACAAAGATAGATAAAAAGAAAGACAAATGATGAAATAAAATAAAAAAATTGATTAAATTAACAAAAATAAGGTGTTCTTAATATTACAATCCCCGGCAACGGCGCCAAAAACTTGATGGCTCAAAAGCTACCTTTAAAACCGTAGGCAAGTGCACCTATCGTTTTATAGTATAGATTATTGAGTACCGAGTGTCATTCCCACGAGGATTGTAAGTACTAATAATTACCGTCTTTGTTATTTAATCTAACAATTTTCAGAGTTTTTGTTTGATGAAAAAGGAAAACAAATTATAAATTGTAAAAATGAAGGAAGATTTGTAAAATAAGAAATCAAGAGATAGAAATGTGTTTGAATGTAAATCTCTCTAGAATGTTTTTGTGATTTGACAAGTTAAAAATACAACCGTAAGCCCTTAAGCAAAAAACCAACCGCTTTTAATAAAATCTCATGTCTTGTGGACCGTAGAAATTCCCAATTTAAGTTAAACCCTTTCTCAAGGCGAAAAACTTCTAATCTCAAGTTGATTAACTCAAATCTCTTTCTAGTTAAAACCCCAAGACAACATTATAACGATTTGTGAATTCCCATATTAGGTTTGACCCTAATCCGTAAGATTTATGTCGTCATATATCTAGGATTGCATGCAACTCTTTTCACTTATATAGGTTCTAGTTCACCATGAATCTCTCGATTTCCCGAATGAAAAATAAACTTCAAATCAATATTGCGCATATATCTCTACTTCTCTAAAAGTCCGAATATTTCCAAAATTTGGATGGACTAAAACACCCTTCAATCTTTTAATTGTTAATGTCAAAAATGTAATTAATACTTTATAAATTAATAAACTGCAAATAGATTAATTCAAAAGGGTATAGAGAGAAAAGGATAACTAGTGAATTACGAAAAGACGCAAGAGTAGGATTAATTCCAACACTAGGGAATTCCACGATGAAAAAATTCTCAACTATGAACGATTCCGGAGAGGAAACTCGCACTAAGGGATCCAATTGCGAAATCAACTAAAGTGGTTTTTTGGGAAAATAAATGCATCTCAAAAAGGCTTCTTAACTATGAGAGAAAATTCACACGAAGGGATTCAATTGCGAAAATCAACTAATGTGATTCTCAAGATAAAGGGAAATAATCGCATATGCATCCTCGTCAACGAAGGTCCTAATACGAGCATGACACGAGGCACCCACAAATTATCCGATTTTACAAGGGATTTCTCTCATGGATTAGCGTTGTCTCCCTTTTTGGTCGGGTCCAATCTATCATGTCTCTTCTCGGCGAAGGGTTATTGCAAATTACCCATAGGTCGATTCTCAAACGATAATTTTTATTTCAAATTATTACAAATTCAAGTTTACAATTACAAAATAGAAATGAACCACAAGAAAAACTTCATGATAACACGCCTTTTTTGGAATTGCCTCATAATTTCATTTTTTTCTTCATTTAAATTAACTTTGCCTCATGTCATATGGTTGTGCAAGTTACGTCTATGGCATGATATCAATTAGATTAGTACATTCTTCCTTTTTAGATATAGTAAATAACAATAGTATTAATATCATTGATGTTGCTTACTAATATTGTTTGAGTTAAAGAATGTAGTCATACCATCAATTATTAGAATAACACTGTATGGGGAGAAAATTGTTAAGGTTTTGTTGAACCAAATAAAAACTCAAGCCTTGGAGAAATTATTTACTTGAACTCCGGAGAGATTTACTCGCTATTTTTATCCTGCAATGATTAAGGATATATTCACAACTAATGACATGGAGATGTGGGTTGGAGGGTATGCGAGAAAAATGTGGGCTACTCTTTTTGCTTCTCTAGGATCCCGAGAACCGCAGATTTTAATTAATTTCAGTGTGTTTATAATTTCTTTGATGTCTTGTTTATTACTTTGCTTGTTTTAAATAACCAGCACATGATGATTAGCTATTGCGGTGAATTTTTCGATTCTTAAAGATGAATTTAGGTTTCTCGCATCCATTTGGCTTCTTGAAATTTACTTTGCTTGGTTGTAAGCAAGGAAAGACACTAGCCTAAAATAATTTCTTACGAGTTTGTTGATTACTTAAAAACATAACTAAAGTCGATGTATATTACTAACAAACAACTAGCCTAAAACAATTTCTTACAGAGTATGTTGATTTTATCCGGGTTTTAGATTTAGATTTTGTGTCCATACTTTTATGGGCACATGCTTTAACTTGTAACATGTAGCATGAAACTTATAATCCACATAACGAACTAGATATTTGGAGGTGCTATAGCTTGTATTTGGTGGTCTTACTTTAAAATGCCTATTATAGTCCGCCACCAAATAACTATTAAAATTTAATTATTCATACGAGTAATCTTGTTCGCTTTCTTTACAAAAAGTCCGAAGGCTAGAAAACCGTGCATGAGTTATCCTTAATCCTTTTGTAAGTGATCATTATATGTGTAGATAGTATCTTATAAGTTGTTATCTCACTTTAATGACATCCTAAAACTTAACCTCTTTTTTGAAACTAAATTTGGGCGCCATCTATTTATAGCTTCATGGATTAGATTTCAATGTTCGTTAATGAAAATATTTCAAATTAGAATAACATTTATTATGTAATTTCTATATTGCAAAACTAAATTCAGTGTTTTTTTGAAAAAAATTATTGGTGCTTAGCATAGAAGGAATTGGAACTAACCCAATTGAAGTAGCATCTTGAGAAGGAAAAAGGTAATTAGAGAAAATATACTCTTTAAACCTCTAGATGGAAATGCTGAAATGCACTATCTTTTCTTAATAGTTCATAGCAACATATATTTGTTTTTTTATGCAAGTTTTTGCTGGATTGTGGTAGAACACGACTTTCTATTGTTCTATGTGTGGGTGCGATTATATTCAATGATAAAAATTTTAAGGTTAGATACCTTCTAGAGTGATAATCGTCGGAACCTACATGTGCACTTATGTGTACTAAACTACTAATAGTCGTGGTTCCGATTAAATGTATATAAATCTTGTATGCAAGTTGGCACATCGGCCTTTAGGATCAAAAAGTCTTCCTACCGACCAGGATATTTAATGAAGAACGTCTTATCTCCAAGAACCCCGTGGATGTCTATTATCTTATCTAATTATATTTTAGGACATCTTATCTCGCACTCAATTTTAAACAACGGTAGTGGAAAACGAATAAGAAAATTCAAGCATATGAGAGTCAAAGGCATAAATCGATCGAAACATAGCAGAATATTAATTCTATCATATCTCGATCTCGCCATATCTCCTTTCAATTTATACATTCTCAATTTATCTCTATATATTATCGATGTAATGGATATATTTCTAAAAACTCTTTTACATGTTAAGTGTTTGTAAGCATATATATAAGGTATATAATTTATCCATGGAGTTTTTTTAATGTAAGATCTTTGAAGTTGATTACGTTTTGTTGAATAATTATGGTTGCATGAGTATTTGATTTACTTATTGTTTTATAGATTAGAGAATCGATATATAATTTTCTTTAAGGCGATTACCTTTATGTTCATATTCGCTTACCACAATCGTGTCTTATGTTATTTGAACTTTAACTTATATATTTTTCAATTTATTATATTTCAATTAATTTGAAAAAAAATGAAGATATATATGCTTAGATAAATGAATTATTGTATTTTTCTTCTTGTTAAGCCAATTATTTTGTGCAATAGGATAATTTCTTGGCTCAGACGGATGAGATGAATATATCTCATGACTACATTCTTTTATTACCATTGCATCAACCTATTTAGAACAATATTGTGTCTGTATGTGTATTATTATTTTGGTTGGCGGGTTAAGATTGAGATGTTTGTGAATCCTTGTATATTTATGTGCATACGTATTTTTTAACATCTCATTAAGGTTGTTGGGCTTCTTCCATTTCCTTTTGTAGACACAATGTAATCTTTCTTTCATCCGGGGGCATAGAGAAAATCAATTAATATCGAGTCTTATCCGGTCATCAAGGTGAGCATTTATTAACTTATGAATATTATAATGATGCTCATATGCTAAAGTTTATTAGCAAATTAAATTATATGGATTATGCTCGAGAAAGAACAATTTTAATTTTCTCCAAGAACAAAAGGATCATCCTACTATAAGATTTTCAGCCGCAATTATCAATTACACCAGCTATTTCAAAGCTTTACGATGTAAGTTCTTGATTCTTCAATTTCTCTTTCGTGGAGTTTACATATGCTCGAAAAAATCAATTATCGTATATTTTTGTTAAGCCAATTACTATTTGCAATAGGATGGTTTCTTGGCGATTTCAGATGAGATGAACATATCTCATGAGTACTTTCTTTTATTACCATTGCACCAACGTGTAACATATGTAGAACAATAATGGGCTTGTATGTGTATTTTTTATTTTGGTGGGTGAGGTGAGATTGAGATGTTTGTGAATCCATATAAATCATGTCTTTTAAGTATTTTCTAAAAGTGGAGAAATTAAGGTGGATGGGCTTGTTCCATTTCCTTTGGTAGACTTGTGAAGTGGACTTTCCTTTCTTCAAGAAGCTTTGACCAATCAATTAATATAGAGTCTATCCTTGTCACAAGGTAAGCAATTATCAACTTATTAATGCTAAAATACTTTTCATATGCTCAAGTTTATTAGAGACGTTATATGGATTATGCTCATATTATGGAGAAGATCCTAATTAATTATTTGGGGGTAAAAAGACCTCGACAAAGCTAAACTTGCAAGTATCTCAAATTGTTGATATTTAGTTCGTGTTATTGAATGATTATTTGTAAGAATGTTGGATATGGAGATTTTTGTTGTAGATTGCTATGTATGCTCTTCTTTATTTAACTAATCAAATAGTTGTTAATATCAACTATATATTTATTTTATGTATCGCCTTTTTTTATAGAGTGTGTGTCATATCCGGATAGGCATCAATTTGGTGAACCCGGTAAAAAACCAATAACCTCTTAATAATGGTGTCTCTCACTTAAGTTGTGTTTCTAGGTCAACTATCTTCACATTACTTTGGTTTTCCTTTTCCCTTATGTTCATGCAATTTCTTTCCTTGTGTTAATAGTTTTGTACTACATTCTAAGTTGATGGCCCTTTAGGTCAGTTATTTTTCTTCAAACAATTTATTTAGTTTCATCTAATATTAGCTACATAACTCTTTTGAGGTTGTGTTCCCAAATGGAAATTTGAATGTTACCATAAAGTTTTCTTGTGTGAAATAACTTAATCAGTCATTTTGAATGAAAAACTCTATTTGATCTCTACATATAACCTTAATCCTCTTTGAGCAAAACCTCATTAGTTGAGCAACCACTATGGACAAAGGCAAATTTATCTATGTTGTTATAAAAGGACAATATTAGGTGGTTGGTTTTCGTAACATATTTTTTACGTACAAAGTGGGCCGATGTATCTCATGTGTTTGTTCGAATTAATTGAGCTTAAACGTTTTGGTATTCATTAAATGACGAGCTAAATCAAGCGTCTTAATATTGAAGTTTGGTGTGGAAGTGCATGTGCTTGCAAACATGGGTGACCTCGTGTAAAGAACAAAGGTATTATAGAATTATTATTTTTCCCTGAAGGTTTATCCTAATAAGTATCACATTCTTTGCGCCAAATAGCCTCACTTATAAGGATTGTGAAGTGGTGCTTCCGAATAGCTATTTTTAGTCTTCATTTCCAATTGATTTTGAGAAGGGCTAAATTTATGCGCATGTTAGGAAAATAAGGCATTCGATTTTCATGGCATGGAGCATTGCACAATTCTCGCCATGTAATACAAAGTATCCATGTATTATAATTGCTTATTCATAATACTTTCTTTGCTTTTGCTAGAGTACTACTACCGATATGATAAAGAGGCAAGTGATGAAGAAATGCTTTGCTTGTCAATCATATTCTGATTTTAGGTCTCCAAAATTTCATTGTGATTTTATAGATTGAAACCTCACATTACTATTTCCGTTGCTCATCATTTGCATTAATAGATCAAGCCATTTTTTGTTCTTCATACTTGACAACTCTCACGATTTATTTAAAATTTTGTTTTGCAAAGAATGGTATATAGATGATGTTTAGGAATTTTTTTCGGTGTTAGTTGATATGATCAATGATTGTTGAATATTTATGTATTTATAGCTTTGATGTAATGAATATAACTTGAAAAATCTTATATTTGACAAACAACGTTCAAGGTCCTTGAAATTTTAGTTGAAGTTTCTTTTGTTTTTGTCTTGCATCAAATGTTTAGGCGAGGTTGTTTGAAATACCATGTTTGCCAATTGAAAATGAAGATTAGTAGTTTCAATTCAAACGCAAGCAATTTCTAGGCTTTCATTTTTCATTATTTATAATTATAATAAACTAAGTTAAATTAAATAATATTAATTTTTTTAATTAAATTAGTAAATTCATATGGTCCACGTGCAACGCACGTGCACCTTACTAGTCAATTCAAATGAACGAAGCATAATATAAGTGAATCACACAAAACATGAAGATTTTATTAAAAACATACACACCTTAATCACAAATCCATTCTAGTTCATTACATTCAAACACTAGGAGTTTAGCTACACATGGCTTTGATAAAAGAGTATACTACACAAGATGATTTGAATAAAATGAACATGGTGTACTTAGCTCTTATTCAAGACCAATACAAGACTTCCTCCTTGGTTGATGATGTTGAGCTCAAGCCTTCTCCTTTAATGCTCTTCAACTTCCAACTCTACCTCTCTTTTCTTCTCTCAATGTATTTTGCTTTGTAACTTAGAGATAATGAATCAATGAATATACAATGAATGGAATGATTCCCCCAACTCATACTCTTGGCTTTTATAGACATTATTTTTGTGCAAGAACACATTAATAATGACATCCTTTGTTAAACAAATGCTCCAATTCATTGTTGGGTTGGTGAATTCTTGTATTCTAATGATAATTGAGGGAATATGGGGACATGTTGTAGCAAAATAGGGTGTTAAATGTGTACAAAAGTGGTCAAAAAGATTGGTTGGTGAGTTTTCCATAATTTTCGCATGAAAAAGTTGCAAAAAAGTCCCGAACACGGCCATGTCGCCGACACGCCCGGGTCTTCGCTTGAATTTTGCTTTGAAAATTGATCGACATGGCCATGTCATACGACACGGCCAGGCCATGTGTACGATATGGCAGTGTTGTGCGACGACACGGCCAGGCCGTGTTAGAGTCTCGTCCATGCCTAAAAATTGTGATTTTTCGCCTGTTTGAACATGGCCGTATTGCCGACACCCCCCAGGCCGTGTTGGACCAAAAAAGCCCCAAAATGACGCGTTTGGCTTGGGATTTCGAGCGTTTTTGCATCCTTAAACTCCCGGTATGTTTTGACATGAATCCATGGTCCGAAATTCACTAAAATTAGCCCCGAATGGTCAATCTACACCAATAAAAGCACCTCACAAAGAGTATAAACAATATACAATCAAAAACTAACGAAAGTAACAACAAAATAACTCAAATTCTACTCAAATATACACATAAAACATGCATAAAAAGACGCTTATCGTCGGTGGTCGGCCAATCTACCATTAATCGACCTCGATCGATTGAAAAAAAATCGATTAAAGGTCGATTGATCGACCATAAATCGACTAAGCGATCGATCAATGGTCGATTGACCGACCATCAATCGACCTATCGATTGGCAAAGGTGTTTGCGATTAATATTACCTATCGATTGACGATGTTTTTGCGCTTAATATTACCTATCACCGCATTTGTGTACCATTCTTTAAATTCGGCCTTCAATGGATCCACCGGGAGGAAGAAATCAATTTGCATCTTGTCCAAAAAGGTTCTGGAGGTGGTTGTTTGTGGCCTCGATTCAGTTGTGAAGGGAGTTCTTGTATGAATTGAAGGCACTCTCTTTCGCTTCACTCCCGTTTGTAGAACATTTTCTTTTTCTACATGTTTTGATGGCCTCTTCTTCCTTGTATATTTCACCGTTCCCCGATCATCCCCCGTGTTTGCCTGCTCCACCTCCACCACCTCAACATCGGAATGCATCTCCGCATCCACCACATCGGCAACCTTATTCTTCTCCACCTCAACAGACGGGGTCTTCTCTGTCTGATCTTCCTCCTCCTCAAAAGATCGACCCTCAACAACCTCGATCATGCTCCTCCTCCTCAACACCGATCAATGTCCTCCTTCTCAACACTTGACTCTTAGTCTTCTCTGTCTCCACCACCGTCCCATAATCGGAGACACCCCGTCTCTCTATACGCGCTCTCGGAGTGAACCACGTATAAGGTGACTTCTTGCTTCAAGTTTTTGGTCTAATGCATAAATCTTGCGGTCCAATTCTTCGATCTTTCCGCTCATAAGAGAAAAAGCATCTTCGACCTTTTTGTTTAGAAAAGAAAAAGCATCATCTTGTTTTTTTGTCGGCGTGGCCACGACATCCAAAACTCCGCCTCATACCGATGGAAGGGTCGGTGGAAGGTGGGGTACTCGAGAACCGCCTCCATGCTCCGTCTCATGGACATCCCCTGGTGGCACACTTGTAGGCCCCGACTCTCTCGTGTGCCTCGTATCTCTCTCTGTGCTGTCTCTATGACTCTATCACTCTGTCTGTCTCTTCCACCATCTCTCGATCATCTCAGGGCACCGTCTCCTCATCCAAAGGATAACCGAGATCCTCGGGAACACGAAATATCACAACATATTCCTTTTCCATTTCTTCTCGTGGTGGAGACAATGTAAATAAAACTTCATCCTGCCAATTCACAAACAATATCTATTACAAATAATCTCAAAATATCGATTAAAAATTATACGCAATTAAAAATAATCTCAACATTACCATAGGCTCGTCCAAGACGGCAATAATCTCCAAAAAGCCAAAAGTGGTTGTGGACCTCCACCCACACATCCTAGGAAGTCTTTGTTCGGTTCTTTCAGTTCTAAACATTCGGCATACGGCAGGAAAGGTCTCAAATGCCCATACCTAACAAACAATCCAATGTTATAAATATTTATCGAAATTGAAAATATACATTGTAATCTAACGAAAATGACTTTGATAAATACCTCATCTGCGTGTGTAAAGCCCCGTGCTGTGATGGTCAACTTTAACGATCCATAGTTTTCGTCAAACTGTGTAGAAGATAGTCATAGGATGATCTTGCCCACGGGTATTTATTGACAAGATCCAAATTGTCAACAACTTGCGAATCTTCATATCAATTGAAGTGGCGGGCTCCTTACACCGCAAAAACACACTCATATACGAGGGCGATCCCAATTTATATCGGTCCTCCTCATTCTTTGCATGGTGCTTAAAAGCCGCCTTCAATTGATTTGCTTCACACCTTTTTCCTCCCCCAAAATACTCGCCGCTAACTGTCTATCTAATGGGATGTCCTTTACAAAATCATTCTCAATTTGGGATTTAATCCGAGTGATGAGAGTGAAGTCCGAGAACCCGAATCGACATTTGCATCCCCAACACGAACCATACCTCATCATGCACCTGATTTAATCCTCATAAATAATAGAGCATGAAGAAGTTTACAAGAAATATGCATATTATCACTTTAACTTGTATAAGTCTCCTAAAGCCGAGTTCAACAACATCTCTTTGTGTTCTGCGTCCTAACTTATCATATACTAGCCTTAGAACTTGTAAGTTACATCGGGATGTAACTCTTGAATCAAACCGATCTTCAATGGTGGTGAGGTATGCCATTTTTCCGTATAATTGAAACAAAAAAGACAAATTTTGGAGTGTTAAATATCGCTTATCTTGCAAGAAATCGATTATTAGCGATTATCAAGCGCTTATTTGCTTAAAAAAGCACTTTATATAACATTTCCCATAATCGTCTAACAACATTCCTCCCAACACTCCCAACAAAATTTTGCAATGAAAAACACAACATTCCCATAATCTGCCTAACATTCCAAATAACATTAACATTCAATTCAAACTAAACCCTAAACCCCATTCAAGATATAACATTCATTCAATAATTCAATACCTCAAACCATCATAACATATTTTACAATGCGCTAAAATAACTAATTCAAAAAAAAAAACTCTTACTTTATGACGAAGTCACAAGAAAATATTCCCCAACGACGGCGGACCTCTATCGCTATCAACGCGCAATCAATGGTGGTCGTTTTGGCGATGGTGGTCGATTTGAACGATTGTCGTTTAGAGTTGATTGAGGGCTTATAAACCCTACGAGGGGTTTTAAATTTCTAATCGACCACTTTAGTCGATTAATCAACCGATCGACCACATTCGTTTAGTCGATTAACGATTAATCGACCATTGGCAACCGACTTAATAATTTTGAGTAGATCAATCGACACATTAATGTTGGTCGGTTAATCGACTTCGATGGGGTCGATTAAACGACCCGATTCTCGCATGGTACGCAATCGATTAATCGACCCAAAATGACCTAAGAATCGACCACTGCGTTTTATGATTGGCATTTCGGAAGTGTACAATTTCTACCTTTTTCTATTTTTTTAAGCGATAAATGTCGGTCAAAAGCCAGCCATTCTTGATAAGTTGTTGGGTCAAATGGCTATATTTGATATATGGGACAAAAAGGACAATACCTATTGAAATACAAATGGCCAGATAGCCACCCCTTGCCACATCATGACATCAATAGAGAAGGGGAGAAAAGGATGGGTAGACATAGTTGAGTGGTTGTAAATATTTAGGCCCCATTTATTTTGTTTGTTGAGATATGAATTTATTGATTCTTGAAATGATAATTTCTTGGATACAGGATTAATTTATTAATAGATATATTATATTGTAGACTTTGTCTGACTTATAAAGGTGATAAATTAATAGCATTTCCATTCTATTGGGTACTTTGGAGGATAAGTGGTTGTAGATAGAGCAATTTTAGTTTTGGGATTTTCAGCTGCTATGAGTGCAAATAAACCATATGTAGAACTTGATTAAAAACAAAACCTTTTAAATATATCTGAGCTTGAAACGACAATATAACCTGTTAAAAAATAAAGGTTGAAGTAAAACAAATATTCTACAAAGTAATTTTATCATTTTATCTATTTTTAATTTATGCACAAGCTCAGTCCAGGATATGTACTCCTGAGGAAAACAAATAGAAAATCAAACATGACTAATATTTTAAAGTCTGTAAAGCAATGTCTCAGCACCATGGATTCACAAAATAAAAAGGCCGTCTCCCAAAAATTCCAGGAGTAAAAATGAGCTAAAAACATGCTCAGCCTATGAACTGTTTTTCAGAGCAAAAAGACTCACTAAAAAGGTCAGAACAAAATTACTCCATTATTAGAAACAGGACATGATTATTCCTAAGAACACACCCCGTCTACATGGGATAATAATTATTCACCCTTAGTTAAAAAAACTACGGGCCGCAGAACACATCTGGAACTGAACTCGACCGCGTTTAGTAGGGCTCAACGGGTGTGCGGAAACAGGCTCCCGCGTATACTGCTTCTGAACCAAGTTCCTCTTCGATTCTCAACAGCTGCAGCACCCAACATATAATCTTTCATGAGGAAATTGTTGGAAAACATAAATAAAACTTTGGGATAATTACATAACTATCCCTGAGGATTGGGTTAGTAACAAAAAGACCCAAAGATGTTTGAAAATTACAAAAACCCACTTGAGGTTTGATCATGTGTTAATTTAAGAGTGCAATATTTAAAATGTTTTTGCTTGTGAAGGGGTAAAGCGTAATACAGGATCAAACCTCACGTTTTTTTTTTTTTTGTAAAATTTCAAAAACCTACGGATTTTTTTGTAATTAACCCAACCCTCAGGGTAGTTTTGTAATTATCCTTAAAAACTTATCGATTATTACCTGGTTGTATTTTGCAAGACGCTCAGATCGGCATGGGGCACCAGTCTTAATTTGACCCTGAACAAATTTCAGTCAAAAAATAGATATAAGCTCAAGGTATTATTTATAATGTGCGCATGGAACAGCCGAACAGGTAAATAGAATAATCTTAAATGAAGATTATTACCGTAGCCAAACCAACAGAGAGATCAGCAATGAAAGTGTCCTCTGTTTCTCCACTGCAATTAGCAACAATTGCGATAATTGAATCCAAGTCCAGTCAATTTGAAATCTAACAAAAACAAAAGTCGAAAAAGTATTATACCTGCGGTGACTGGCCATTACACCCCAACCAGCATGTTTGGACATTTTTACAGCCTCAATACTTTCAGTCACAGATCCAATTTGGTTAACCTGGTAACAAAACACGTGGCAAAATTGTAACATTACAAACTCCAATATGGAAACAGAAATAATTAGGCGCTTTGGTCAAATCAACACTAGAATAATACCTTTAGAAGAAGGGCATTGCAAGTCTTCTCCTTGATAGCCTTTTCAACTCTCTGCACACATGAATAACCATGGAAATAAGGAAAAAAATATTCATTCTGCAATAATGCGAAATCTCTCGGGTCAATGACTAATTTAATATACCCCCTTGATAGTTGTTTCTAGTTTACAAATTGCACCCTCAATAGGAAGGTATTTAATAAGCAAATACAAATCTCAAGAGGGTGTTTGTAATTTCGAAAAATAACTGATTTCTTTGTATTTAGGCTAAAACTCAAGGTTAGTTTTTTTGTATTTTAATCCAAATTTCTAGGCACGTCATCAATCACCTTGGGATTGGTGACAAGGAGATCATCTCCCACAATCTGAACTTGAGTACCAATTTCTGCAGTCATCTTTGCGTAGTGCTCCCAGTCGTCCTGGTCAAATGGATCTTCAATTGATACAATAGGGTACTCAGACACAAATGTTTTGTAGAGATCTTTGAGTTGGTCACCCGAAATCTTCTGTGATCCATCATTGTTCTGGCAAAGACAAAGAAGCAAGAAGTCGAAAAGAAACATTAGCGATTATTGTAATTACAGAACTAAGGCTACAAAACATTCGAGATTCCAGGTAAGGAACTTGCCTCTTCTTTGAAGTTCAAATCATAAGTCTTGTCTGTTCCATAAAATTCAGATGCAGCAACATCCATTCCAATAACAACCTACGCAAAAGCAATAAACGTACTTAATCCTCGTTTAATAGGTAATTTTGATGATAAAAGAAGCAAGATGGGGGAATTTGCGCAAAAAGGAACTCACTTTTCCGGTATAACCTGCTTTAGCAATAGCTGTCTTAAGCAATTCAAGACCTTCCTTGTTCTCCTGAAATTGCAATCAAGTAGAACTGTTAATATTCAAGTAAAGAACATAAAATATTGTCTAAGGATGTTCAAAATATATGTATGTAACCTGAATGTTAGGAGCAAAGCCACCCTCGTCACCAACATTGGTGGCATCTTGGCCATACTTCTTTTTGATAACAGCCTGAAATTAGAAGGAAATCAAACATTATAATCAGGAAAATTCTCAAAGTTAGTAGGAAGTTGAGAAAATATAATTTTGTAAACATCAAATTTACAATTCAAACAAGTCTAGCTAGCCATGACCTCCCATCTTGCTTGTCAATGGATTGAAGCCTTCCCATTCCCTCCTTCCCCGCTCAACCAACCCCCTCCCCTCAACCAACACCTGATGGAAAAATCATCTATTTTGGTAGAAATAAGTGCACAAAAGCAAAATGCAACTTCGGAAGTGTTTGCAAAACTTTTGCTTTTAGATGAAGTGATTTATTGTAGCACAAGCAAAACATAGTTGAGAATCAAAAGTTGGTAGTATTGATTCTCCTTAGAAGCTAAAAGTTGAATAAATCAAAGGGAGTATTTGGTGAATAAGTTTTAATAGTGATTATTGGTGTGTAAAAATCAACCCAGAAGCATAATCAAAATCAGAAAAGACTAAAAACTACTTTTTTAGCAAAAACTAAATATCATTTTATGTAAGTGTTTGCAAACACTCCCTTAAACTGTTGGCTTTGCAAATTTTCGTATACTCAAAGAAAGCCCCACTAGTTTAGATTTTTCATAATACAGGAGGACTAAACCTTATAATAATTTTAAATTTAAACTTGCACCAAAACTTGGGCTTTTTTAACAGAATATTACAAAAAAATTCATTGTTACACAATTAAATCAAAAAGGAATTAGCTTAATTTTTTAGTCAAAAACGGCTATTCAATAGCCGACTTTTAGAAAAATCGGCATCTAAGAAGCCGTTTCCTGCAAAAATATTTTGTTTGCTTTTCATAAATTAAAAAACGACTACCATATCACTGATTTAATTTTGCAAAAAATTTCTCGTAAATTAAAAGTGATTATCACACCAACTATAAAGCTAATCATTACATCATTATCATTAGCTAATCATTACATCTTTTTTATTTTTATTTTTTATTTTCATATGTTATACTAATTGAGGAGGATAAACTATTTTAAAAGGTTTACTTTTTTATTAATGAATTACTTCATTTATTATTATTAATCGTTTATTATTATTTAATGGGTTCAATGTGATTATTATTCAATTAATAGACCATGAGGCCCGAATCAATATACAAGGCCTGTAAGGTACACAATTCCAAGTAAATTTGTCAACACGCTAGGCCAGGTAGCCCTGCCATAGCCCAATGGACCAAGGGAAAAAAAAAAGGGTCAAACCAGGGTCGGGTCAGCCTGGTTGGCCCATGGGTCAGGGGGTTAGCCAGACCCGACAACTTTTGTGTACAAAATACACACGTAAGCTGGGTTGGGCCATGTATTTTCGCTGCCCGATCCAAATTTTTACAGTTAATCAATTACCAAAACGACATATTATATAATTTCTATGTTTTAGATCTTTTATTAATTTATATATAATTTTGTGAAAATCATCAATATATGAGTTTTTTTTTTTTTAAAATTGTATTATCATATGTAGCTGCACATTTACACTTGATCTCAACATGATTAACAAAAATACTCATGTGACATTAAACTAAATATCATACATGCTAAAAATTAGACTATTAAGTATTACCTACCTCAATTAGTATAACATATGAAAATAAAAAAAGATGTAATGATTAGCTAATGATAATGATGTAATGATTAAATTAAAGAAGGTGTGATAATCACTTTTATTTACGAAGAGAGAAAAATTTTGCAAAATTAAAATCGGAGACATGCATGTCGTTTTTAATTTATAAAAAGCAATTTATTTTTTTTGTAGGAAACGGCTTTTTAGAAGCCGACTTTTCTAAAAATCGGCTATTGAATAGCCGTTTTTGACTAAAAAATTAAGCTTTTTTTTTGGTTTAATTGTGTAACAATGATTTTTTTTTTTGTAATATTCTGTTAAAAAGCCCCCAAAACTTGTCCAACAGTCACAAGAAGGAGCAGAAAAGTAAAATATATAACATGCCTTCAAATGGTGATATACTTCCACACCCATCTTCATGGCCTCCTTAAAAGACGAAGCTCCAACTGGGAGAATCATGAACTCCTGCAACAAAAAATGTTTGTGTTACTTTATTACGAAAGCAACATAAAATATATGAATGCGCATATGCCACAAGACATGCCTGCATAGCAAGTTTGTTTCAGCATGTGATCCACCATTGATGACATTGAAAGCAGGAACAGGCAGGACCAGTTTCTTGTTACCAGCTAGGTTGGCAATATGCTGAAAAGAGAAAGAGCAATCAATCATGTCAACAAACAAATTGTACAACAACTATTGTTTTATAAAAAAAAAACTCAGTCACTAACAAAATCGGTATAACTTATTAAATGAATGATATTCAATATACCTTATATAGGGGGATATTGAGGACGGCGGCTCCAGCTTTGCACACGGCAAGAGACACAGCTAGAATTGCATTGGCACCAAGCTAAAAAACACAATTTCTTATGCGTGTTAACATATACCCTATAAAAAAAGGTAATTGCACAAATAATGAATTTATGCACTATAGTACCTTCTGCTTGCACCAACCCCACTCATTCTGAGTTCCATCAATTTGTTGAACCATGAAGTTATCAATACCTGTCTGATCAGTTGGGTTCTGCAAAAGAAACCACAACCATATCAGTTGCGAGAAGCGACACAAGCAACACCTGAGGGGAACTTTTTATTTCATTTTCCTAATTGCTAAAAGCATAAGGAAAAAACGTCAAATATAGGTAACCGTTTATCAATAACAAGATCCATATGAAGTTTACAAGAAACAAACCTTTCCAATGAGCGCTGGTCCAATGATTGTGTTTACATTGCTAACAGCCTACAAATACATACCAAAAGCATTATTAAGACATCAACATATAGTATTAAGAGGAAGGGTTATCAAAATAATCCACATCAAACACTAACCTTCGAAACACCCTTTCCAAGGTAGTCTGATCCTCCATCCCTCAGTTCAAGAGCCTCATAAATTCCTAAAATAATAAGAAACAAATAACCAAGGGGTATTAAGCATCCAACGGATATATATTCATTAGAATCAAAACATTCATATAAGGCATAAGTTAAGGAAAATCAAACATTTCAATGTCCCTATTAATCCGATGCCGTATAACAAAGAAATCAAATTCAAACTCTACAATCCACTAAACAAATCGAGAAAATAAAATAAAAATGTGCGTGTTAATAGATCTTACCAGTTGATGCACCACTAGGAACAGCGGCTCTAGCCATAACACCATTGCTTAGATGCACATCAACCTAGGGTTACATCAATCGACAAAACATTATTACGAATTGCACGAAAAAATTAATGTTTTCTGAAGATTAACCCGACAGCGAATAATTCAAACAATCAATCTACTTTTAACGCTATCGCCAACGACCTCGTACTCTATCAAACCAAATTAACTTAAACTACACCTAAAGAAAAACAGATAAACTCAACAAAAAATGAAAACGAATCGATAAATATAAAAAATTGAGAAACATGAGAGACGTAGATTTGGGTTAAAGGCGAACCTCGACGGTAGGATTTCCACGGCTGTCGAAGATCTGGCGGGCCTTGACGGACTGAATAGTTGCCATTACAGAGAGAGATTAGATCTAGAGAGAAGATTCAAGAGTGAGTGAGAGAGCAAACGAGAGAAAAGTGTCCGTTGTTGTTGACAGTGGAGAAGGAAAGGGGGATATAAGCCACGTATTTGTAGAAGAGGTTAGGGTAATTACAACCGTTGATTTTGTTGCGATTTGGGGTTGGTTGGGCTCTTTGCCTCGATTGTGTCGAAAACTCGACTGTGTTTTTCTTTTTTCTTTTTCTTCTTTTTTGGCCACAGCTAATTATAATTTATAACGAGCGATCTGTTTTGCAGTCCATAATCCATATATAATTATATACTGAGTAAATTAGAATAACATTAGTGTGTTACACGATATTTGTCAAAAAATAAAATTTTAGTATTTAAAATATAATAAATTAAAAGACAACTTAGGTAAAAATATTGATTTTTGAACTATTTGTTATCTCATAATTTGTTATCTTTTAAATTCAAAAGTATATATTTTGAACTAATATAGTATTCCTCAATAAAAATATCTTGAACAGATTTGATCAACATCGATTTTTCCAAACTAATTATGAGCAAATCCTTATTTTTGGGATTATATTTTATCTTTAAGAATTTTGATTAAAATTGTTATCTTTTAATTTTATATATAGGATTGTCGCGTAGATAAATGTGAAACGCGTCGTGTGGAATTGACGATGATAACTTGATAAATTTGTTTTTTCTTTTTAGTATATAGTGTAGATTATTGATGGACAAAAATTCCTCGTTAAATAGGCAAAGAAATATGACGCGTGCGTGCACACTCACACACACATATATATGCGTGTGTGTGTGTGTGTGGAAATTAAGAGTTTAGACTTTAGAGTTCTATTGGCTTGAATTTTTTTCTCAAATACCCTATTGGAGCAAAATTGTATAACCATTATATGGATTTATTTCCAAGTCTAATTTTCAATCTCTAGGGTTGGAAATGGATTTTCGGACTTCATTGATTTATAAATGATAATATGTTTGGTTTGTTATCCCGAATTTCGTTCATGGTATGTGTTTGAAATGAAAATATATTTTATTATAATTTTTAAGTATATTTTTACTATAAATCTGCATAATTATAGTGAAAAATTGTTTGGTCATAGTTTTTGAAATGTGTTTTCAAATAGATTTGTGTAGTAATGAAACAATTGTTTGGTTGTGTTTATAAAAGAATATTTCCATAAGAAAAAGTGAAAATTGAAAATAAATTAATATTTTATTTTAATTCACCACTTATTCTAAAGGCACCAAATAACATACTTATTATTTCTCATATTAGATAATTGGATTGCTAAGATGAGTATCAGTAAACTTTTCGTAGTACAGAAGTTGTGGTAATTGGTTAGTATTGGCATATTTAGTTTATTTTGAACTAATATTTATTAATTGGTATATTATAATATAAGTACATTTGATTATTTTATTTGAAATTGTCTATCATTGACACACACAAATAGAAAAATAATATCTAATAAGTCGCATAATTTTTTCTAGTTATCTAGAGATATAAGAAATTAAATCGGAAATGCCAATTAACGAGGCATTATTCATGGTGAAGCACCCTAAAACTCGTTATACAAGATTCTCAAGATTATTCCATTCTGCTACCATTTTTTTCTTAACAAAAAAATTCTTATTCCAAATGTTGCTTGATGTTTCATGCTTTCATGTCCACCAACCATTTTATTTTATTTTAAAAAATAAAAAAAGGCAAAAAAGAGGACCAAAAGAGAAGAGGCCACTATAACACTATATAATCAATAACTTGAAAAGCCACTTATTTTAAAATCACTAATCCTCACCAAAATTCAAAAAGTGGTGAGATTCATGACTCCTACTCAAGAAATAATGAAAAACTCATAAAGTAATGTCGATTAGATTATTCTAGCAAATAATTGTGATTTTAATAATTTGGTCTCCTGCGCATGGTTTTGTATGTTTCATAAAACAAAGTACATACATCAATAGTGAGAATTAAATCTAGTCAACTTGTAACGAGTCCATGAGCAAAATTGCTAAAATTAAAAAGATAAGTTGAAAAGCTGAAAATTTAAGTTTAAATAGAAGGATCAAGTTCTTATTTATTTTTTTGATAACCGGGATTCCATGTTTCTCGACATGACTAGTCATCGGGAAGCGATCCCCCCCGGATCGCCCTGCATGAAAACCACGAAAATCTTGTGAATGACTCTCGGGGCACCCTAATATCCTCATCTATCACGCACAAACCATGGTTCTCTTGCTAGAATTTAAGAAGCCCATCAACTCAAACTAGCTGGTTGTACACCAAAAGCCCAATAAAGTTACAACTTGGAAGAATTCAAATGTCCCACTCCAGTATGCAATTGCACATAAGTCACTATGCTACAGCACTATTTAAGTTTAAGTAAATAACCTTTCCACATAATTATATTCCATAACAAAGCAATTCATGAAGAGAGAAATCATAATATCGATAAGCAAATTTAGTTTTCGAATCTTGCACCGAAACCTACACTCTTGTCAAAATACAATATTAATAACACAGTAATACCACCAGTTACTACACAGTAATACCACCAGTTACCATAAATCGATGCTTGAGTCTAAAGTTGAACCATATCATTCAACTCAAGTTTGGTCTGATTTGAAAGCTTACCAAGTTCAACTTGAAATAACTAAAAACTTCTGAACTTTAAACCCACTTGAGATTATCGACAAATCAGAGGCTGCTTTCAAGAAAACAGAATAAAGCCCTTTTTAAGAAAATGTGAAACTTATTGAAAATGAGCCTTAAAATGAAATAGGAACACTCAATCCTGGATAAAAGAAAATATTTGCAAGTGCTCTATGAGAAATGTCGAAATAAGGGCTTCTGTTTTGAGATTGAGGTTGAAGATGGAAACGGTTTGGAGCACTTTGGGGGAGTTGAAGCAGGAAAATGCAGTGCAGCAGAGCATGTTCACAAAATACAATAACCATATGATGTTCAAAATTCTAGCCACTAGGTTGTGTCCTCACAACCTCTCAGCAATTTTCAACGCCACACAACTATTATATAGAGCGAAATCTTTCTTAGGTCAAGGAGTTCCAAGAGAACAACGGAACACAATAAAATTAATAGAGGTGATATTCATCTGGGATGGAGGAACAATGGCCAAGAGTTATATCTTTCTAAATCATTTTAAACTTCACCATTTGTGTCTGAACCGAGCAACTTGTTGATGAATAACCGACAATTCCTAAACTAAGCCCATATTTGACAATCTATAAGCTCTATAGTTGCATTATCATGGGAAAACCATATATACACAACATAACCTTGCAAGTTGCAAGTACCCTGTTCCAAGCTCATTTTTCAGCACTCTAAACTATCAGGTTATATAACCGCATTTTCGCATCCACACACATTCTCTTATCATCATGAAATCATAAAACACCCAATTTACTGCCAAAACTTACTGTACATTGTATTTCTGTCGACCGCAAACCTAGATGAACCAGTCCAGGATGAAATGATCTCTAAAGTATTAGGGAGGAATCTAAACATACTCAAAGTACATACATTGCACTTCACAACATTTCACACACAAGAAAAAACATCATCAAACTAGCTTAAGCCACTAGTTTCTAGATTTCAAATAACTTCTATCATTTCCAAAATCAAATTTCAGATCACATGACTGACTACAACATCTTCAACAAGCCAACAGCATAAACCATATATACCAGCAGAAAAACACATAACTACACAATTAACTCCCATTTCAAAATCAACAGTTAAGAATCATATCCAATTTCCCCATTTTATTTCAAGAACACAGTACCATTTCATGTTACCTACAAAAACACTGGAAAGACTGGAAAGCAAACAAGGGAAATAAAGCTCTCCTGAACACATCAACAGATTCCTCAATTTAAAAAGTTAACAGAAAGAAAGAGACAGAACTATTACTCTCAAATGGCCTTGAGCAAATCCTCAGCACTGCTAACATTGAAAGCACCGCCTTCCTCCAGATTCAAGATTTTCACAACCCCGTTTTCGACATACATGGCATACCTCCTCGACCTCACTCCTAGCCCTATCGGCTTGTCGCTCAAATCCAGCTCACACCCAATCGCCTTAGTGAAATCGCCATTTCCATCGCTCAACAACAAAACCTCATCCCCCACTTTCAAATCCTGCTTCCACGCCTTCATCACGAAGGCATCGTTAACCGAAATACAAGCGATGGTATCAATGCCCTTCGCCTTGAACTCAGCGGCTTTCTCGACGAAACCGGGGAGATGCTTCTGCGAGCACGTAGGTGTGAACGCGCCGGGAACGGCGATGAGAATGGTCTTCTTGTTGGAGGTGAGGTCGGAGACGGAGACGGTTTGGAGCTCGTCGGATGAGTCGAAGTAGGAGAGGGTGGCGTCGGGGAGCTTGTCGCCGACGGAGATGATGGCGGAGATTTTGGGGACGGTGGAGAATCTTAGGGTTTGGTGGCGGCGGACGGGGAGAGGGGCGAAAGAGGATGAGGGTTTTTGTACGGGGAAAGGAGAGAGAAAGGTTGTTTGAGTTTTGGGGTGGATGAGGCGACGAGCCTTGTGACGGCGAATGTAGCGGTTGTTGCGGTGGCTGCTGCCATTGTCGACGGTGAATGTGTGTGTGAGTGTGTGTGAAATGCAGAAGAAAAATACTATAAAGAAATGTTTTTTGTGTATAGCGTGGGGTGGGGTTTGGCTTTTGGATGAACTTTGGGGGGATTTTGGCGGATATTACAATGAGTGGTCACTTACAGTTACGGGGTGTGAGAGAGAGCCGACTGCCGAGGAGAAGGGAAAAAACAAAAAGGATTGGGGTATTTACGTCCCCAAAATTGATAAATATACTCATTTTTATTTAATTACAAAAATATCATTTACTTAAAATATTATATTACCTTTACTTTAAAAAAAAAATTAAATACACTCACATTCTTTTTCTTCTTGAACAAATTTGATATTTTTTTATTTATAAATCCTAGATTTTTCCAATACACAAATCATTTGCAATATGAACAACAAATTATTCATATCCCCAGATAGTGAAAGTATATTTTTAGTTTACTGATTAAAATATGTTATTTCTTAATTTTTAAGTTGAAAAATACCGTCGGATAATAGCGAGAAATGTTTAAGACGATCACACAATGACAAAAAAGTCTATCATTCCATCATGCCATAAGCACGATGACAAAAAAAACTATAGTGTCATTGTGCAACGTAGGGGCTTTTTTCTCGCATCGTGTTATTTGTCGTCGTCTTTCCCATCATAATCAATCAACATACATACAAAATTACCCAATATTTACACAAAAGTCGATGGTGGTTGTCGCACATCATCGTTCTCATTCTCTATCACTAATCTTCTTTCTCTGCAGTGACCAAGTCTCGAGCCATTGTCATAACATAGTAATTTTTCTTATAATTACTTTTGAGTGTATTTAGTATTTGGGGGGGCATCAGGTCTCTTGTGAAACGGTGTGAGATTGTGAGGCCATGAGACGATGATACTTTTAATGTAACAAATGATACTTTTAGTGTAAAAAGTGATACATTGTCTAAATACACTAATGTAAGTTTATTTGACGAGTATTACTTTTTACACTACAAATATCACCATCTCACGGTGTCACGGGCTTTGGCCGTCTCACATAAATTTTTGCTTTGGGGAAAATAGTGTCAGGGTAAAATTAGAAATTATGGGGGTGTATTTAGTAATTATACTACATTTAGAAAGTATGTGGGAGTGTATTTGGTAAGTGGGTGTATTTATCAATTTTCAAGTGTGAATAACGCCACCCAAACAAAAAAGAAAAGGAGAGAGAGATAAATGGAATAAAATGAAAATGAAAATTGCAATCCTTCAATTTATCTTTTATTATTATTATTTTTTGCATTAATTCAATTTCAGTAAAATGAAACTTAGTTTGATAAAAAAAATTAATTTCAGTGTATTGCACTTATGCCATATTATAATTTATACATATTGTTTTTAATGAAAATTATTAATTTTCAATCTAAAATCAATTTATATTTCTTTCTTAACTAGGAAATGTATTTTTTTAAAGAATATATAAAAAACATAACTCTATTAGTTACATTGATATTTTTACTATACTATAATTAAAAATTACACTTTCTAGAAAACATAAATGTATTTCTTTCTTCTTCTAGAAAGTGTAATCTTTATTTTGTCAAAAAAAAAAGGTCCGAGAAAAATGAATTTAGTAATTTGGAGGGATGAATGAAATATGTAACGTTTATTATAACCGGAGATGACATTCCTTCTAAGAAAACAAATAAATAAACTTTTACCTACAAATAAATAAATAAATATTTCTAATCGGCTAATCCCTCTGAAGCCCACCCGGCAAAAGCTAGAAATTAGATCTTAATTAATTGAGTCGTCCGTAAATATTTAGTTTAGTATATAGTTAATAAATTAATTAATTAATTAAAATCAACCTCGGATTATGGAAGCGTCTAAAAAAACAACAATCAATATCGGAACATGTAACATTAATTATGTTATTCATTTTTTCTTTTTGCACATGTTATTCAATTATTGATCATTAATATTCATACATTCCAAAGCCCAATTTCCGTTGGAAAAGCCCAAGTCTATGTGACGCTTCCACTTAGCCCATTTACCCAAATATGAATTGGAATTCCAAAGTTATCTCAAGGACCTAAAAGCAAAGGCCCAAATGTTGGAGACCCATAAAATATATCTTATACTCTTTATAAGATAGTTATGAAATCACGAGACCACTCTCCCTTCCACAAAATCAACTAACTATGTATTATTTGGAAACTATCTACATCGTTGTGGAATAACTAAATATGTATATATATATATATATATATAGGATTTGGTTCAAACGAGACCATTCTCCCTAGGTGAGGCATTGTGGACTCATCTTACCCATTGATCTTACAAAATGAAGGGATGTGATTAATTCAGTTTTTTTAATTATTTTCTAATTTTCACTGATTTTAAGGGTAAGATTGTAATTTTGTAAATCAAATTATTGGTCCCAGTTTTATGGGCGCGAAATTAGTGGTCCAGTGGTTTTATGGGCTAAAGTTGATCTTTTTGTGGCGGAATTTAGGGAACCCATTTTTTTCCAAATATTTTTTTGACATAGTTAGTGTTCTTTTTTGCATAATTAGACATCAAATAATGCATATTTAGTTATTTTGTTGGCACTTTTTAACGAAAACAAGACATAATTGAATATAACGTCTCGCATATGTAGTTATACTACACCGCATAAATAGTTCAATATAATGTATATTTAGTTATGAAAATGGGATGTTGTTTTTGGAAATTATCAAAATGGGATGCTACATAATGTCTCGCATATTTAGTTATCCCACAACGCATAGATAGTTTCCGGATAATACATAGTTAGTTGATTTTGTTGCATAGTTTATGACATATTGCATAGTTGGATATCTTTACTACATATTAGTTTTTTTACTGTTGCATAGATAGTTTTCGGATAATGCATATTTAGTTGAGTTTTGTTGCATATTTAGTTTTCGAACTCACTGTTCGTTATTTCTCGTAATATTGCACCGATTTTTCTTTTTTTTTTTTTTCCCTGTAATTTTCATGAACCGTAGTTTTCGAGTTCTTCATAGTTTTCTTTATTTGCGTTAATGGAGGAATGAGAGAGAGAGAGAGAGAGAGAGAGACGTGAGAGAGAGAGAGACGTGAGATTGGGGAAATTGAGAGATGTATGAGAGAGAAAGAGATTTGATTCTATTTTTGTAACTAACTTGTTATGTTATTTTACCCTCTTGTTTGATACATGTTTTTATCTTAATTTTGATGATTTTATTTTGTCACCAAAACAATGTTTTTAAAGGTTGTCCAAATACTCCTAAATGATTTAAAATGGCTTTAATATTTTCCTGGAGTATTTCCTTAAGTTTATTTTTGATAATAATGGACAACACTTTTAATGATTCTATGTCAATGTGTTTTTACTCCTAAAACAAGATTTCTAAATGTTGTCTAAATACTCCCGATTGGTTTAGAATATTTTTACTAAATTTTCTGAGTATTTCTTGAGTTTTATTTTCGACAAAAATTGGACAACATTTTAAATCAAGTGTCGACCGGCCGCCCTATAGGGCAACCCGTACACAAGATGATTTTTGAAACAAAAAATGAGACGGAAAAAATCGGTAGGTCGACGGCCGCCTGTGGTCGGCCGGTACCGCATGTTTCGTTTTGGAACAGAACAAATCTTCTTCTGGTTTTTCATTAAGGTGGACCCGTGAGAATTTTCAAGTGTTCTTCAATTCTCTTATTTCGTGCATGGTCGCCTGTGCATTATGCAAAGAAAAAATATGACCGTTTGATGACAGACACATTTCCTTAAATTGTGGGATTAATTTCTAACTATGACTATATTCTTGATTTTAATTGTATTTTTCTCGAGATTTTCAATCCCCAAGAGGAGCCTATGCTTGATCAATCATCTCCTATAAATAGAGGAAGTTTTGGAGCAACCAACACAACAATTGAGATACAACACAACAAGATACACTTCAAGCAAATACTTGGTCTTTCATTGTTATTATTCTTGTTGTAAATTTGCCTAAGCTTATCACTTTCACATCCTTGAGGTCTAGGCTATTCTTGATTACACTTTGCACTCAAATTGTATTATTCATTATTGAGTTGTAATCTTGATTTTTGGTTATCATTCAACACAAGATATCCTTGTGAGTGTTCTTGTGGTAAGAACACACTTGGATGATCAAGGTGATAGGTGCAAGAAGATTGTGGTGATCTTCTTATCGAGGTGTTGAAGAATTTGGTATTCTTCAAGGTTGAAAATTGTGGTAATCTTCACAAGTGCCGTTGAAGGAAGATTGTGGTAATCTTCAAAGGGAGATTGTGGTAATCTCCAAAGGTGTTGTTGAAGAAGAGTGTAGTGCTTTCTTCAAGGTGTTGTAAGTTGAATTTGTATTAATTTTGGTAATTAATAAAATTCTTTTTCTTTTGAAATCCATCCCTGGATATCTTTGGGGTGGTAGTAGATTAGGCCCTAGGTGGGTTGAACTACTATAAATCGACGCGTGTTGTTTACATTCCGCATTTATATTTGTCTTTGAGCATTCGGTTCGAAAAAAAGGCATAATCGAAAAGATGGAGATAATCTATTCACCTCCCTATAGATTATCGTAGCCAGACTTACACCTACTACCCTTATATTGATTAAATTAATATTTTAATATATTTTTTATCCATTATATCATACCCATTGATTAATAGTAGGGGATGGTTGAGATTAGTCCATTGTGTCTCACCTGTAGAGCGTTGTCTCACTGATCCTCCCCCATATATATGGGAGGTTAAAATGAGACCACATATTATAGTGAGACAAAGTGTGGACTCATCTCAACCCTCCATTATCTACATCATGACTAAGATAAATAGGGGTTAAAATTACATTAAATATTTAATTAATGCAAAATAAGGGTATAATTGTCAAATTAACCAAGTGGGGGACCATCCAAATATGGAATCGAGTTATTAGGAGAGAAAAATCACGTGGGAGAGAGAAAATCCCAAAAAACGCTACTGGAGAGAAAATCGCGCATGTGCTCTGCTAAATGCGCAAATCTTTGTCGTACACTTATCATATATTTGATGTATACTTAACACTATTTTTTTGTATGTTTAACATAATTTTATCGCATATTAAAATGGTCAAATAAAAATATGTGGGGACCATGAATCAAGAAATCGATTATAGAGATAGAATCACGCTCATTAACATGTGGGGGACCGTGGATTAAGTAAATCAATTATAGAGAGAGAAAAAAATCACGCTCATTATTATTGTTTGTATATTTAGCATATATTTGATGTACACTTAACACTATTTTGTTGTATGTTTAACATTATTTTACCGCATATTACAGTTGTTAAACAAAAAATATAAGTATACAACAAAATAAATATAAGTATACATCAAAAACATAAGTACACAAAGAACATAAATAAATATATAAAAAAATTAACTACTTATACAACAAAACACATATAAGTATACATCGAAAAATATCTAAGTATACGAACAGGATCATCGCTCTCCTCGTCGGCCCTGGTTTTCCACGTCGATTATCTTCTTCACCAAGGTCAATGGGCTCAAATAAACATGTTGTACCCCACCATAAACAGGTCCCCCATCGGCGAGAAGAATCCACCCGATAGCGGCAAAAACTCGCCATTTTATTTTATTTCTTTGCTAATATTATTTGTTCTTTTTATATTTAATATAATTTTTGTCGTCTTCGTACACATCTTTTGCAAAAAGACGCAACATCACCCCGTCGACGACAGTACTACGATGGGCCTTTTTCATAGGTCATCACTTTGGAGAAATCCAAATCTTTGTAAGCGGCAACGCCATAGATGCATTCAGCAATATCATTTTTACGAGTGTATGCGCCTCGCATTGAAGAAATAAATTCTCCTCTCATCCATTCCCAAGTTAAATTCCGAGATCGAGGCATCCCGAAAGATTATTGTTGTTTCATAAGACACGTCCCGACCTCCGCCGCACTCTTCTTCGTCTCCATCGACCAGCGTCTTGACTCCACCATGAATTTTGACGGACCAAAAATGGGGTTCCATTTTTGATGAGAATGGGAATCGACATATTGTAGGGGACCAAAATTACAATCTTTGCCCTTTTTTTCAGACTTTAAAATAAATTCAAAATGATTATTAAATTGGGAAAATCTCAACCATCTAAAATTTGAGATTTGTGGCTAGGATTAGTCCACACCGTCTTACTCTAATTATGTGGTCTCATTTGATCATATTCCTATATATATATATATATATATATATATATATATATTTTTAATTAAATTTGGAAGGTTTTTAAGAGGCCTTTTTGCACGGAGTTTTACGCACTGCTTTTCCAACGGTTGAAGTGGCGCCGTGGTCCTCTCGCACGAGAGTTAGTAGAACACGACTTTTTGCTATTTTGGTTACACGTTTTTGTAGTCATATGTTAAAATCGTGTTGTGATCGAGCAAAATATAGAAGTTTGTTTTGAGACCGTCTAAAAAAACAAATATACACCCTAAGAAAAATAAAATCCTAAAAACCCTAAGAAAAAAAATAAACCCTAAAAAATAAATATAAACCCTAAGAAAAATAAAATCAAAAAACCTTTAAAACTTTGTGTAAGGGCTCTGCCTCACGCAAGTTTTTGCCATATATAAATATTCGGATAACATATGAAATATTGTATATATTTATCTCATATTCCTTATAATTTTATTTTATTTTTCTTATTCCATTTTTGAGGATGCTCGATTCAGCAGGTCACGAGTCCTCAAAAGTTTTTAATCCAAAATTCTACTTCTTGAAATAGTATTCGACTACAACACGAATAAACCGTTGTTTGTCCCAATGAAGTCGCTCTAATGCTTAAAGTCATTAAGGATTTTAGAGAAGAATTCGAATGACTAGAGTGTAGAGTACATTGTGAATAATCACGTACCTTGTAATTGAGACAAAATATGCTATTTATAGTCGGGACTTGCATTCACGGGCATCACATAATGAGTTGGGTCCGTGGGCAAAAGTCACAAGAAAATCTACGTTTATTAATTTGCAATTAAGAGAAAAAGTAATACTATACAAACTTGAAATAAATAACTAAATAAATAAAGAATAATTTAACCCATATAAAATTTTATATTTCACCCATTAAATTTATGAGCTGAAATAAATATGTATTCGGGACTGTAACTATGTTTACCAAATACAAATATAGAATTAAAGAAATTAAAGCCAAAACCAAACAAACATTTTATGAGATTGGTTGTACTTTCATCTGATTACCTTCCACTTTATGAGACAATAGTTGTGATTTTTTTTAAAATAAAAGTGTAGAGAGAAAAAGTAATTATTGTGTTTGACGTGATGAATAATTATTTAGAAATGTTGGGTTGTAATTGGATGTGAGGATATTTCATTTTCGTTAGTTGGAGAATTTTATTTTACCAAACACGCGATTGTTTATGAAAATTCACGAAAAATATATTATTCTCTCACACCACTTTTTCATTTTTTCTCTTATCAATCAATTTGACAAAAACTAATCATTATTACATATTCTCCCACAAATCTCACTATTCACACTCCCACATTTATAACTACCAATCATACTCAATATATTTTTAAATCAAATCAATTAATCCAATCACACTCTCAAAATTCATCTTTTTCTTTCAAATTGTTTTTCACCAATATTCTTCTAAAGAAAATAAAAATTTGAAAATAAAAGTATATCCAATCGTCTTGCCCAAGATTTTATTTAAATTTTTTTACTTCTTTCAGAAACAATAACACATTCCACAAAATTTTCAATCAGAAACAAAAATTCGGGGAAAAATTTTCACAACCCATCACGAACGTACGTTCCAAAGCGCAGTCTTCAGTTGGAAAATCCCAAAGTGTTGTGACGTACTGAAGCTGACGCATCCACTATCCCATTTACCCCACCAAATATTAACAAACATATATTCCTTTAATTTTCCCGTACATAAATATGAATTGGAATTCCAACAGATTTCACAGACTCAAAAGCAAAAGCTAAAAAATTGGAGACCCACAATATTCTCTTCTAGTTATATAAGTCAATCATCACACAGCCCTCACACTCGGTTCACGCAAAACTCGTGAAAATGGCTGAGAAAACTACAGATTCAAAGCTGAAAGTTGTGGTCTCCGATGAGAGCAGTGAAGATGAAAAGGATTCAGGAAACGTTGATCTCGGGCTTTCGCTGGATAAACTGAATCTCGGCCCGAAAAAGAAGCTTCTCGTGCTTTGTCTTGGCGGGTTATTGGTTCACAGGGTTCACGTCAGGAATAAGGCCACTGTTCGAGGACTTAAGCCCGACGTCGTTTACGGAAAGTTTTTGGGTAATTTTTATGATTTTTGGAATTTATAATTTTTTTGTTGTAATTTTCTGTTTGGTTTTTGCTAAGTTTTTTTTTTTTAACAGTTTTTAAGAGGCCTTTCTGCACTGAGTTTCTGAAATTCTGTTTCGAACGATTTGATGTTGCTCTGTGTCATCTGCAAGAGAGTTAGCAAACACAACCTTTTCTTTTTCTTTTCATTTTGTTTAGGGATAATTATAAAAACATCCCTGAGGTTTCGGTTAATTACAAAAAAACAAGACATATTTCAAAATAATAAAAACCTCAATGTTTTTTGTAATTAGCCCAAACCTTAGGGGTGTTTTTGCAATTATCCCTTTTGGTTATTCATATTAATCCACTTTTTTGTTGTTATATGCTAAAATCGTGTTTCTGAGTTGTTCAGGCACAATATAGATGGTGTGTTGAGTGAAATTACTGGTGGGATGAGGAGCAAATTCGTGTTTGTATGGGTAATGGGCATAATTTTTGGACCTATGGTTATTTATCATTTTTGATTTGGACAAAAAATTTGGAATTCTAATTGTTTTGATTTTTTTTTAATTTTTATTCAGGGACAAGAGGAATGCAATGATTCTGGATTTCACTGCCTTCATAAAGAGGAGAAACCCCTATTTCTGAAAGAATTGAAGGACTTATGGGAAATTAAACCACAATATTCTGCCTCAAATACTCTGTTAATTGATGATGAACCCCACACAGCTCTTCTCAATCCTGTACTCATCATTTCTGATTATTTGTTCTATTTTAATATTTCATCTCTTATTTTTGAAATATATTTGTTGTGTTTAATATATATTATTCATTTTTTGGCAGCCCAACACAGCTATTTTCCCACAGCCATACAAGAAGCACAACAAGCAAGACAAATTTCTAGGTAAGCTATGACCAAATCAAAATTTAGGGATAATTACAAAAATAAAACACAGGTTTGGACTATATTAAAAAACGACCTAGATATTTTTTGAAAAATACAAAAAAAAAAAGGTTTGATTATCTTAAATTTAGGGGTAACAAGTTTGGGGTGTATTTGAAATAATTTTTACTTATGAAAGGAAACATACACAATCAAACCTTAAGTTTACAAAATTTCAGTTTTTTTTATAATTAGCCGGAATCTTAAGTTTCTTGGTAATTAACCCAAAATTTGGGAAGGGTTGATTACAAAAAAAAAAAAATCACAAGAGTTCTGAAAATTGCAAAAAACCCTTAAAACATTTATAAAAATATTTTCCCGCTTCATAAGCGAAAAATATTTCAAAAGCCCCCTTGACAATTATGAAAGTAATACAATTATCCACTTGAATTTAAGACATAATCAAATTTGATGTTTTTTCTATAATTTTGTAACAGCTCTATTTTTTTCCTGTAATTAGCCCAAACTTAAGGGATGTTTTGTAATTATCCCTAAAATATATTAAGATGGTCCATGGATATTATTCCTCGATTTCCATCTTCTTTTCTAATTTTTATATTCTGAAAAATTACATGTTCAGGTCCAGATGGAGAGTTGCGAAAGTATCTGGATGGTCTTGTACTCTTGTAGATGCGAAAGATGTGCCTTCTTACGTGAAAGATCATCCGTTCGGACAACCTGCGATCACTGAAACACATCCAGATTGGAGCTATTATGCCAAGATTGTTCGTCATTTCGACAAGAAAAAGTTGAAGGCGCTCAAAGTTCTAATGTTGTGCTAAGTGAAGAATCGGATTGAGATGGGTTTTGTTTGAAAGGAAAAATTAAAAGTGCTTTGGATATGTAAAGCACTTAAGTACTGTTTGTTTGTTTTATTTTGCTTTAAGGCTTGGAGTAATGGGTTTATTAAGTATGGTTTTGTTTGCCCTCTGAAAGATTTGTTTCTCCGTTCTCGTCTTTTCTGAGCTTACTAGTAAATAAATGGCCCAGTTCAGGTTCAAGGGTGGTATTTTCTTGAAAAAACTATGTCTGAATTGACATTGAATTTCCTTCTCTTGTACATGGGTGATCATGGAAGTTCCAATGTTAAAGTTGAAGTCATTGAATAAGTTTTTATTTTTTTCCTTGTACATGACTATGAGCGATCATGTGGTTAGGGTGGCAAATCGTTCGGTCTAGTATCGGGCCAACATAATCTAACTAATAAAATATATGATTTTTTATTTATTAATATTTGATACTTGGAATTAGAGGTGTCACTCAAGCCTGCCCATTAGCCCAAACCAATATAGGTACGCTCCTTTTCGGCGCAAATGTAGCGTCTGACTTTATATTCGGGCCGATTGGATGGGTCACTTGGCCCGAGGCGCAGAATTGACACTCTATTTGGAATACATATTTTAATAAATTAGTCTATTATATTATATTAGGAAATAGTCGAATCAAAACAATTTGCCCTTATTTCAACAAAAGAAGAACTACCTTCTTGACTAGAACAACTTTTTTGGTCTTGGTCTTGGTCTTGGTCAAGTTAATTGCCAATACTTTAAAAGTTATTGTTATCAAACCAGACTGATAACAATAATGGTCCAATTTTTAACACGCTTTATCGTGTCGATCCTATAGTTGCACGAACCTGATAAACTCCAACCCAAATTCTATAATTTCGTAATGCGTTCGAGTCGGTCAATCGATCGTGCCTCAGTTTGCCACCCCTACGTGGAGTTCCCATATTATAAGTATCTGTGAGATTGAGTTGAATACTAAAAAGTTCAAATTAGCTTAACACTCCGTATGGTTTGTATTTGCTTACAAATACCCCACTTGAGGATACAATTTGTAAACTAGAAATTCATTCTCATAATTATGAGTTGAATATATATCTAACTCTGATAAGTGAAAGTTCTATATTCCTTCATGCACACATATTATGTAACCTGCAAACTGATAATAATTCCAGTGGAAAGAAATAATTAAACTGAACCTGAGTATTTAAAAACATATATAGTCATCCACCAAGACAAAAGAGGAGGGGTTATAAATTTCTAAACGACCTCATCAGAATTCTCTAAAGCATCTAATTATGTTAACACAAACAAGGCATAATTTTAGTTAAATGCATATAACTAGAGAAAAGGAAAAACAAAAGACTAAAACTAGCTTCTTCAATGCTCCTCAACAGGTATAGAGATGTTAATATCGGGAGACGGTCTCTGATCAGAACCATTCCAGTCGGCAGTATCGGTAGACGCAGAATTCGGCAGATCCTTATTGCTTAAGCTGTTATCAGCTTCTCCGTGATTATGGACCTGAAATCGTGGCGTCGACCTTGGATAGATGTTGGTTTCTGGTGCTGCTTGTGATATTGGTGTTGCGGCTGTCACTGCAGCCGGAGCGCACTGGAACGTAGGGGCTGATCTGGGTTCCGTTTGTTGCTTTCTTTTCTGGATTTTAAAACCGTTTGGGACGAAGCTTCCGACTACGATCTGGCGAAGTAAAGCATAAAAGTAAGTATATATTTCAAAAAGCTATGGTGTGACGAGATGTAAACGCATCCAGTGGAACTGGGTATTTATTAGTCAAGTCGAGCTTATACAAGCTTTAGTCGAGCTTTTGCAATAAATATCATATAGCACCCCACCCCATGTTTTTTAGATTCTAATTGAATTATACAGAATAAGAAGCAGAAGCTAGACATTTGAAAACACTACAAACTAATTTTTGTTCAGCCAAAAGCTGATAATCAATTTTAATTTTTTTTAAGTGTTTGCAAACAATCCCCTAGTTGAGCATATGAGTTCGAGTAGAGCTTTACATTGTAACAAGGAGGCATCAATTATATCAAAACCTATCGGTTTTCACGAGCAATGAGGAATAACTTGTTATGAACAGAAAGATGAAAACTTTCTCACCTGTATTGGACTAGCTGCCATAAGCAAACCGGCCACACCACCACCTATTACACGACCATCAGGGCTAGCCAGTGAAACACTTAATCCACCCGAACGACTTTTCATTCCACCGTTATCAGAAATCGTGTATGATCCTGTTAGAGTTAATATCTCGAAACGTCCCTGCATTCATTGGAGTGTTTCAACATAAACACAATATTTTGAAAAAAGTTACATGGCAACGCAATATACTAAATATGTGATTTTGCTTAGTACTCTAAACATGTGATTTTTGCTCCGATTTTGATAGTACTCATGCCACTAGATAAAGCATAACAAATTTGCATGTCTATTAGCAAACAGACCATCTCTGACTGTTAATAAGCCGAAAAATTGGCTTGATAATGCACAAAAATGTTCTTGCACATGCTACCTAGTAGAGCTGCACTCATAAGTCATATCTATGAATACTAGAAAATGTGTAATAAAGTAGGGATAATTACAAAAACACCCCTGAGGTTTGGGTTAATTAAAAAAAAACCTAGACATGTTTCAAAATTACAAAAAAATCCCTTTAGGTTTCCTTTTGTCTTAATTTTAGGTGGGTAACTGTAATATTCTTGTAAATGTCAGGGGTTTTTGAAATATTTTCGAAAATCACCGAAAAATGTAGGGCGAAATCAAACCTCAAGGAGTTTTTGTAATTTTCAAAGAACTCTGGGTTTTTTTGTAAATAGCTCAAACCTTAGGGGTGTTTTTGTAATTATCCCAATAAAGTATACAAATTCTAACAATAATAGGCCAAAATTGCAATTTTAGTTTTGTAGCTACAGAAGGATGACAATAATAGTCCCTCCTTAAATCAAAGAGGGCATCAAGACACAAACAATGGCTTTTTGAAAAATGGAGCAAGACGAGAAAAATCTAAATATCCACATTTTTCTAAATTGTGACAAAAGCATGAGCAAGTTTTAATGAAATCATTCAACTCAAAAACCTAATTAGTTGCAAGTAGAGAGGGCATCAAAGACACGAACATTTGGATAACTAACTTTTTTTTCAAACGAATAACAAACCAACTGCTAGAAACGAATAACTAATCCGTTTTCGTCGGCCAAGCAGCAAAATAACCAGCAGTCATAGAGAAACTGTTTTTTCCACCTAAAAGCCGAGAATCACTTTTTTTCAGAGTTGGTAAACAAAAGCAACACAAGTAAAAAAGGAAATATACAAATCCAAGTGATGAAATTATTTAATAAAACAAGATCATTCATGCCTCGTATGTTAATAGGCCTCCAGATGAACCAGGCTGGCGTAGTGTAACATTTGAGACAGATCCATTGGCAGAAAGAACACAAATCCCTCTATGACCCTTTTGAGCAAATGTTAGTATTTTCCCTGCAGCATCCTGCAATATAGCTTTAAACTGAATACAGATTGTTTAAAACACGACTATATTTTCTAAAGAAACGTCTTTTTTTGAGAGCTGACAAAATTGTCATTTACCTCTCCAGTGTGTACAGTGACCACATGTGGTGTAAAGTCCCCTCCTGCTGTGTTTGTAAACAATTCACCTGCAATGCCACCAAAATGTAAGACAAATATTTTAGAAGAAAACAACAATTTAAAGCTTCTGGTAATAAGCATAGGGTTGAATGGTCAAACCAAAATTTCAGAATGAGATTACAAAAAAATAAAAAATCTTTATTCATCATCACTGCTTTAAAAAAATCTCCGTTTATCCTCGATTGAGTCTAAAATAAAAGTAGACCCTTGTCCGCCTACGTTATTCTTCCGATTAGGTCCCCCTATCACCGTCTAAGTCCTGACTAGGCGCTAAGCCTCAGTCTACTCACCCCGACTAGCTACTTTTTAGAATACTTCCTAAACAGTGAATAACAAAAAGAGGAACCCTATTTCCTAAAAATTGTATAAAATCCCCATCAGAATGGGAAGAAAAGATCCAGATGTAAAACATCCACCATTTTAGGCTGAGGCATTGAATTTTTTTTTTTTTTTGAGGGACCCTTCAAAAAACAAAAATGATAATACAAACAGAGACTGAGCAAATAATAACCCAAAAATAATGAAAAAGTGTAGCAACTCTGTTTTCCCCATCTTCAAATCTGAAATCCCATAACAAAAATTGAAATAAAAAAAGGGTAACCGGAGAAAAACAAAAAAAAATATCTAATGGAGCTTAAATAAGCAGCAAGAAGAAGGGAAACTATACTTAACTGTGACTAATAATTTTCTTGGAAAAAATGTTCAAATATTGGTAAAATATGCATTTGAGATTTTAAGGTACTTACCCAAAGAAGCTAGAAGCCAGTTACAAGAACCAGAAGGTTTACCACGCCCTCTTTTCGAGCCAGACGAATATTCATAAGACGGCGGCGTTGACAGAGTAAACCCCGCCTGTAACGGCGGCGGTGATTTTATATACGACGGATTTAAGTTTCCATTCGCGTCGTACTTTCTAGGTCTACCCCTCTTCTTTTTCCCCATCGATAAATCGCCATTTCCGCCGCCACGACCGCCGATTCCTCCACCACCCAATACTCCGCCGCCGCCGCCTATTACTCCACCACCCACTTCCACGGCGGGCGAGTTTATCGCCGGTGAGCTATTTCCAACGCTTATATTCATGTTTATAACTCCTGGAACCACGCCGCCGCCGCCGCCGTGGTTGACATAATTACCACCACTCAATGGCGGTGACTCCGAATCCGGGTTACCGCTAAGTGAACCCGAATCGGTGCTTTCTCTGTCTTCCATTTCCATGGTTCTTCTTAATGAGTTTGTAAATTGTTGGGTTTTCTGAAAATAGAGACAAAAAAAGGAGGTGTGATTTTTGAAAGATTGGTAGCTGAACAAATGGCGCCAGAAATTTCAAAGGTACTATGTGGGTTTTTATTATTTTGGCTAAAACTTATTTGTCTTTCAATTTTTTTAGAGCTTTATTTTGTCTGTGGGGAAAGTTTGTAAAGTTGAGTTCCCTCCATTAATGGGGCTGGAAGAAAGAGGAAAAGGGCTCGAGGAAGGGGAAAAAACCAATATTTGTCTTTTTTTTCTGGAGTTTGGTAGGGTAAAAAACCAGAAAAGTGAAAGATATTCTTTTTCATTTTTATATATTATCAAAAATAAAATAAAAATATTTGCTCATTATTATATTTGTCAATTAATTACTAGTAATATGTCTTGATTTGTTTGCTAATGTGGAGATTAGTATAATAGTATTACATCTAGTATTTTAATATTACAATAGAAAGATTTTCTAAATTTATTTTTAAAAAAATAATACCTAACTCATACTTGGTTTAAATGTATTATATTATTTTTAACCAAGTATAAGGAAGTAAATTAATTTTGAGATCCTAATTTTTGTTTTCGGAAAATTTTCTTGAGATTATATCAAGCTAATATTAATATATATGCCGTTTTCAAATTTAATTTGAGTCGAAATCCCCAGTGATATATGGCTTTGTAATATTTTACTATTTTTTTATTTACATATAATAGGTATGTAGGTTTTTCACAAGGAAAAACTTGTGATATTACATAGGTGTATATATTTAATGTAAATTGTATGTTTCAATGGAAATTTTGAATTGGTACTAAAGTTTAATTGATTTTCTTTTTATTATTTCGATTGCTATATTCCAGTCAAGAACAATAATTGAAATTTATTGTATGCGATATATCAAGCACAAATCGGCATAAAAAATTATTAGTCTCTTACTTTCAAAAAAAGAAAAAATTTGTATGAGACGGCCCGAATACTATATATAACTGAAATTTCAATACAATCCAAACCCATAAAAATAACCCATATTTTTTTGTGTATTGCAGGATCTATCTCATTAACTCAAGTCCATGAGACGGCCTCATTTAAGACCACCTCTTAAAAAAAAACTAGAAGGTGCAAAAATTTGCAAAAGAAAAGTAGAAGAAGGGCATGATTTTGAATTTGTACCCTTTTTTGTTTTATCTTGAAAATGAAAATTATATAAAAAAATCCCAAGATAAATGATAAAACACAAACTGGTTTACTTTTATGTAGTAACTAGTAATTCAACCTATGCGTTGCACGTATATTTTTATTTTAATATTATCATTTTATAATATATATTAACATGAATTGGTATTTATGACTTTATTTTAATAGTAATATTCGTATAAGGTAAAACAAAAAATTATCTATAGATTTTATACTTTCAACTATAAACTTAAATGTCTAATTCAACTCATTCAGAATTATCTCTCAATTTGTGCATGTCTCTAAATTATTGTTTTATATATTCATTTCTTTCTTACACACATCTCTATAAACAATTATATATAATTTGTGAGACATATATTTCAATATTGTACTTGTACGGTTGAAAAAAATGAATACTTCACATTGTTAATCAAAAATGTAAATTGAAATATTATTCAAAATAATATGGTAGAAAAAAATTGTGAATAAAATTTAAAAGAAACTATTATGTCATTGATATAAACGTTAGTAGTATTAACATAAATTTTATAGCTATATCATAGTAATCCACCAAAAAAACGTCACGGACATAAACATGATATAACTAAAATAGGGTATAAAAATAGTACAATTGATATCAATATTCATTTTTTGACATTTATTTTCAATAGATATATGTAAATCCCATGAGTTTTCTCATTTTGATCAATAATGGATTGATGTGAATCGCTCATCAATAAAAAGAAATGATAGAATACAATGGGAAGTTTGACAATCCAAAAATTGTTGTCTGGGAAGTTTATTTTAAAATGTAACATCAATCGATTAATCCTATATAAATGATTATATATAATTTATTTTACAGTAATTTATTTAATGACATTGATTGACAATATAATTATTAATTATCATATATTGAGTTAACAACACGTTATTTTCGTTACAAAAATCTTATATTGAATTACCAAAGCAAAACACCATCAATTTGGATAACTCCAAAACATACATCGGTAGTTATTTATTATTTCATCTTCCAATATTGATTTATTGATTTACCAAAGTAAAGCACCAAAGAATTCTACGATTGTTTTCTAGAGTTACGCTTAATAAACTATAAAAAATAATAAATACGAATTGATTATAGATATCGATTAAGTAATTATATGATTGATTTTATAAGACAAATGTTGTAGTATTGATTGATCATGACAATTATTTAACGTCAATTTAAATAGTTTTATTAATCTCATATCAAGATATGAAAGAGATATGTACAATTTCCAAACAATCAAATATTTGTTACCATTTTTAGTTTTGTAAAATATTTTATTTATTTGTTTTTTCTTAATTAAGGTAATATATTATTTTCCAATCATAAACTTGTGCACCCTTGGAAATTTAAAAAAAAGAAACAAAAACTCATATTGACAATTATTGTCTTTTTTTTAAGTTAAAAGGTACGATTTTCTTATTTTTGTTAAACTTCTTGTCAATTATCCGTTGTGTGTAGCATAGTCAAATTTGATTAAAAAATATAAATAGATACTCTCAATTTGTTTACCAAATGCTTAGTTTTAAAATTTTTTCAATCAATAATTGATGGTATCTATAGATTGAATAAATACAATAACAAATAATTATTGTATCTATAGTAATGATTACAATCAATTTATTGATTGTATAGGACAATTATAAGATTGATTATAGAATTTTTAAATTTTCAAATCTCAAAAAATATTACAATCATGATCGAAAAAATAATTAACCAATAAAATATTTATGTTACTAAAGATTCTTGCCATTGACTTACCAAATGAAAGCACCGCTAATTTTGAATAACTCCAAAATATGCATTGGTTAGGAGAATATTTGGATTGATTTGTCCAAAACTGTATCTTATTTTATATCTTTTCTTTTTTTATTCTTTTTTTCCGATTGAGTTGCCTTAGTTATATCATATATATACTAATTTTATCCGATAGTAATTAGAGTTATTAATTATTCTTAATTAAGTAAATTATCATTAAATTTAACACCAACATTGATCAGTGGACCAATTAGAAGATAATTCATTTTTCTAGACTCAACTTAATTAGTATTTGTTCACACTTCAAAAATACCAATATTTCAAAAACAAATATAATAAATAAATATTGCAACAACAATTGAATCAATATGTAATAAAAATCCGATATTCCTTTAAAAGCATGATATAAAAATCAAACATCTTATTAATAATAAAATATTTTCAAATTATCCATAAAAAGTCCATAATCCAAAATCAATTTAAATATAAATGGAATTTGGTAGTAGAAAAAAATATTTCAAAGAAAGAGATATATACAATATTTTTAGCAATAAATATTTGTTACCATTTTGAGTTTTATAAATCTTTCAATCAATTGTTTTTCTTAAGCTAATACGTTGTTGTCCAATTATACAATATACTCCCTTGTAAATGGAAAAAAATGCCCCATTGATCATTTATTGTCTTTTTTATTAAAAAATAATACATTATAAATTTTACTGGATTAATAAATCTTTAATCTTAAAGTGCGATTTTCTCATTTTTTTTTCTTAACCATCTTGTCAATAATCCGTTCACATAGTATTGTCAAATTCGATTAATAAAATATTAATAGATATTGTGTATGAATAAAAGTACAATTAGATACCGCCAATTGTTTTACCAAGGCTTAATTTTTAAAAATTCAAATCAATAGTTTGTTGTATCTATAAGATTGATTATAAAATAATAAATACTATAAAAACTAATAATTTCCGAATCAAAACTATAAAACCAATACCCAAAAAAAAAAATATTGGCGGGAATAGAAGTTTATGTATATGAACAAAAATGTATGTTGACACAAAAATGTTGACACAAAATATGTTAGTATGAGGAATAATAAAAAATAAACAAATTATACAAAAAACAACTTAAAAGAACACAACAAAACTATCAAGAATAATAAAAAATAAACTCACCAAATACTGTATGTACAAATCTACAATATAGTTTATATAAAAATTCTTATTTATTGCGAATCCCGAGTTCAATCTCATCGTTGATGTTGGCGGGACACTTGATGCAAATAGAAATATAGGTGAACGTGAAGATGAAACCATATTTGGTGGTTATCCTTTGAATTTAGGGTCAACAATATCAAAGTGTTTCTCTAATGCAATTTAAGTAGTATAAATATAAGAGGATTTAGCAGAAATAATAAGCTACCAAAAAAATCTCTGAACACAAAATCAATTGTTAATTCAATGGTGAAAAATACATAAAATCATAATTCATCTATTTTAACTATTATTAAATAATTTAGAAAAATTTGAATAGTCATTAGTATTTAAAACTTGATTAATTAATATTATATTGTACAAAATTGTGTCGACACCATTGAACCAAATAAACAATATATTTGATGAAGATATGATGTATAAAATCAATAAATCATTGTAATATATATTTAAGAAGAAATGACAAATACTAATATCAATTATGGTGAAATATTATTTATAATTTTTAAAATCTATACATTATATATGGATAGAATTGATACTATAGACTCGCTTTTGGTATAAAGTAAGAATACCAAAGAAATAAAATTTTCCTAATTTTTATACATATAGAATATTAATACCATTTATGATATTTTTCAATTTATATACAAATAAAGTAGGAATACCATTTACAATCTTTTCTTATACTATATTCCTAATTTATATAATTACAACGATTTTCTTATAATATTTTCCTAATATGAGAATTTATAATAATTATCATTTATAATGTTTACAATTATTTCCTAATATAATAAGCCAAAAGAGCGGAAAATAAAAGTTCCGGACTTCTGCTTATTATATATATATAGATATATTTTTTTCATTTACTCGCTAAACCAATCAAGTTGATAATTAGGAAAATAAATCAATTGTTGATTTTGCAATCCTTGTCAAAAAATATATTAAACACGGTAAGAATTTGTGTTTTGGATATATAACTAGTCAGTTACAATTTCAAAAATCTTTTGCTGCTATGCTTTTATTTTTCATTTTTTTATTGCTTTTATTTTTATTTACTTACATAAGCATTAACTGCAATTAATATGAGTTTGGTAGTAATTATGCATAGCATTTTTTAAATAATTACTTTAAATTCTACAGAGGAAGTTACAAAATGATCAAAAAGATGGGGAAAGTGGCATTGGCAGTGTAGAAATTGTGGTTTGCTGGTTTCAGGAAAAAAAAAAAAAAAAAAAAACTTGTGGTTTGCTGTTTTATTTTTAAAACAATTTTTGTGTTTTCCAGTACATACTTATATGGCATGTGACTCTCAATCTCTTTTAGAACAGTAGCAGTGTATATAAATTAAAGATTTATGCCACCATTTATGTGTTGACATGTGTCACCAATTTGATACTTCTATTATATTTTGTACTTATTATTGAAGTCCAAAATTTAATTGGTAAAATCAATAGGAAATGTATTAGAGTGATTCTCTTTTAAAAATATTTCCATCAGACAAAGCCCTAATACCAAAACGCAAACTTAAGTTCAAGCTCAAACTCAATCCAATTAGAACAAAAAAAAAAAAAAAAAAAACAAACAACACTTTGGAGTTGTAGGATCGCGATATCTCTAGATCTCCATTACTGTCACGATATGGTATTTTGTAAAGTTTTAAGCAGCAGATCCATGATATTTGGAATAAGAAGAAGCTTTAGGGCTCCACTAATGAAGGTTTCTAAATTTCATATTTGAAACTTCTTATCACATCTAAAGCTTTCAAAACAATCGTGAAATTAAGCGAATAAGATGGAGAAATAAAAGGTGCATGAGAAAGAAAGATGGAGGGAACAAAACCATCGCACGCCATCATACATTGTTGTATTCTCAAATATGTATACTTTTTTGCAAATACGTACTAATAATTAGTTCAACGTTGAATATTTTTCAATTAAAATTTCAATTCCATTTAGTTCAACGTGTAATAATATTCAGTTCAATATTTAATATTTTTCACCCAAAACGTGTGATATTTTTTTGCTCTTAAAATTATAACATTTTCAAGTTCAATATGCAATATTTTCAGTTAAACAAGTAATACTTTTTACATAAAACTATAATATTTTTAGTTTAATATGTAATATTTTTCATATGAAAACCATCTTTAATTTGACAACACATCTCGACAAATTTGAAAACACGATTACTCATATTTCAAACACATCCCACACGAATCAAAATCAAATCAAAACCTAAATAACAAAGAGAAAGAAGAGAAAGAAAATAAATAAAAAAAATATAGGTTACAATTTAAAGCTTCAGGTTTAATTTTTATTATCAGTTGACATATAAGACAACAAATATCAGGACAATTGATGGTGAAATTGGGCAAGGTGGTAAAATGAGGAGTGGAAATATTTTTTTTTTTAATAGGAAAAAAATATTTGGGTTACACTTATAGGTAATCGAGCCATCTGGCTACGCCCCGACTCGACTCTCTCTCAATTTTTTTCTTTTTCTTTGTACTTGTGTTTCTTTTTCTCTTCTTTTGATTATTTGCTCACTTATCATTTCCTCTTAATATCCAAAATGTCACCACCTCTTGAAATGAGTTTAGATATGATTCTCTGTCTCACTGCCTCACTGATTTAGACACTCATGACCTCACACAAGTGTATCAAATAATGTTAAACCAAATATAAATGAAAAATGTTGCAACCTATTTATTAGGGTTAATTACAAAAAGTACCCTTGAAGTTTGACCTAATTACAAAAATACTCGCTTAACTTTTAAAATTACAAAAAATATGCCTGAGATTTAATTTGTCTAACATTTAAACCACTACAACATAAATGACATTAGGTAACACACTAACACTCAAAAAAATGTTACCTAATAGACAATAGGTATCACTTTTATGACGCTTGACTTGCTCGTCTTACCTATAGTCTAAGGTATCACTTTTATTAGCTTTTAGTAATACTTTTTGTAAGTGTTACATTAAGTTTTCTATTGGTAACACTTTTTTGTAGACTTCGTAGAAATACTATTTTTGCCACCAAGTAGATTCAAACCCACGACTGTTATGTATGGAAGTGGCAATTTGCCACTAAGCTAAGTTGATTCTTATTACAACTTTTGCTTTGTTTTATATATACACATACACACACGCACACACACACACACACACACATATATATATATATTATATGTATATATAAAATATTTTATATAATAAAGATTATATTTTATAATATATGTATTAAATTATATTATACATCGTATATATCAAATTTTATATTGTATAATATATAGTTTGAAAATCATATTATATTATATAACACAATAAATTAAAAATATCAAAAATATATAAAATAAATTGTCGACTAATAAATATTCAATAGGTAAAAATAAAAAATATATAAAAATATAAAATTAATTTACCGAGATAAAAAAGTTCTAACAAATCAAAAATTAAATAATAAAGAAAATAATGAAAAAATAATTTACCGATGGAAAAATTCTTAAGTAATTACCGACAACATCAATTTTCATTGGTAATTTTTTTAATAAAGTAAAAAAAAAAAAAAAAAAGTTAACGATGAAATTGGTCTCTGTTAGTAAAAATTAAAAATATATATATATATATACATGCGCATTTTCCGTCGGTATTAAGACGGAATTAATTGCCTTCACAAAAATAAAAAAAAAAAAGCAAAACTAAAATACTTTGTAAAAAAACAAAAATTCAGCTTAAAAAAAGAGTACATGATGTCTACAATTTTTAGGTTTGGTGAGATCAATTAATTAAATAAATCTTTGACACGATTTAATGATAGTTATATAATTTTGTGTTACTAAAATATAGCTTAAAAAGTGTTACAATCAATAAAATATAGTGTTGCCAAGAGTGTTTCTTAAATAAAATGATACATATTTGCGTTACAAAAGAAATAACAAAAACAAAGTGATACTTAAAAAGTGTTACTTATATAAAAGTGTTATATATAAGTGTTACATATTGATAAAAGTGTTATCTATTTGCGTTACAAAAGAAATAAAAAAAAAAGTGATACTTAAAAAGTGTTACTAATATAAAAGTGTTTAATATAAGTGTTACATATTGATAAAGTGCTACAAAGTGTTACATAAATATTGTAATGTAAAAAATGTTACAAACATGTGTTACATATGTACCTTATGTAAAAAGTGGTACAAAATTTGTGTTACCTAATGTAATTTATGTTGTAGTGAACCCATCATAAACAAAAAATATTTCAAGATCCCCTTTATATTTTTAAAAATATTGCATTTTACCCTAAATTTTAACATTGAATCAAACATCATGAGTACTTTCTGTAATTTTAAGAGTTAACTAGTTTTTTTTTTGTAATTAGGTAAGACCTGAGGGTACTTTTTGTAATTATCCCTATTTATTATTGTAACAATCATTTCTCCACTTCATTTATTAGGCGTTGGTGTATTAAATTTAGGGTGACAAAAGTATTTAAAAATATGGGTTCATAAATACCTCTCAACGTTTACTTTAATTACTATACAACATAATTAAGGTACTCGAAAACTTCAATCGTACTTTCCCGAAAATTATGTATTAATTTTTCTTCTACTTTCTTCTTCACTTTGAAATTTTGAATTGTCTAGATTTGTTAAGCAAACAATGAAAAAGGGGCATTTAATACATATCACTGTAAGTAATTGTTTGTCACTATACATGCTTTAAATGCACGTGATATCATTATCTGCAAAACTGTCAAGAAAATTAGCAGAAGGGAATCAAGTCAAACTCACTTGCTTTAAGAAGAATTTTTTATTTTTATTATTATATGTTTTGGCCAATAATCTTGCAGCCAAATTGGTTATAATTGTGGAACAATTAATATTGAGTGTTTTGAGCGATCATGTGAAAATTAGAACTCGATGAGAACCTGCGCTAGATAGTTGTCGTTATCAGACATTCTCGCGGTTTCACATGGGGATTCGCCCGACCTACTGAATAGAGACATTGTAATTTGTACATTATCGTAGTTTACATGAAGCAGTTCGTGATGGCTGGAATATTAAATTTTGGTTAGCGAAAAGAACATTTATTTTTTATTTGGTGTTAAGAATAGATTAGAAAATCAGATAAACTGTCCCTTTTTTTTTTTTGTATGTTTTTAATGAATTCAATGTGTCCAAAATCAATAATACGAAACATGGGAAATATTTTAAGTATGGGAAAAGGCAGAAATGGGAGCATAAAGCTGTCGGTCAAATGTCTGCTTCTGTTCAAAAACCAGATGCTCTCATTTGTTAGACATTCTGTGATATGACAACTGAGACGTTTTAAGAAAGAGTCGGGGGTCAGGTCAATGTACAGCCATTAAAGCACGAGGTGCATCTCGTTCACGAGTGAGTTTAGGACGGATTTAGCCAAACCCGTATCTGCTCCGCCAAGAAAATAATTGCGAGGCCTGTAGTCAGTGGCGGACAGAGAGGGGGACAAGGGGGCTGCTGCCCAAAATTTTCCAAAATTATTTTTCAACCCCAAAAGTTTTTTAAATTATTTTTTATAGCTAAAATAGGGAATTTTTTTACAATTGCCCCCCAAAATTTTGATAAAAAACTTCAAATAGTTGTGTTTTACAATTACCCCCAATTTTTTTTTTTTTCTCATAGTTTAAATATATGAACTCGGTCCGTTTTCGCCCCCAAAGCCGGAATCCTGCGTCCGCCACTCGCTCGTAGTGTTTGACAAATGCTTGGTTCGGTAGGGTCGAAAATCACTCAAACCACCGTTTTCTTGATCCACCTAGGGACGTAGCCGGTGGGCTCGGTTACCCCTAGATCGAAAAATTTTCCCTCAACCTCAACTATTTTTACTCCTTTAGAAAATATATAATTTTTTTCTCATAGGAAAAATAGGACAAAAAAATTTGGGTGTGTCGGGAGTTGGGAGAGACCCCCGGATCCGCCGATCTAGCCTTAAAAAAACCTATTTTTATGCCTAATATGTATCAAAGCTAGTGGGACCTCTTGGGTCGGGCCATAATATAAATGTAGCCAAGCGACCCAACCCTATCCCTGGATCGGCCGGAAATTGCCAACTCTATCGACCGCTTTAAATCCGTGACTCGATGAGTCCAACCCCTCGACCCATCTACTTGAAAAATTATCCACTTCACGTATAAAATTTTCATAATAAGTTTTCACCAAGTAAGTATGACTCAATTAGTAAAATTTATTATTATTATTTTAACATGAACCACTTGTTAAAAACTGTTTGACCAAGTGGAGCTGACATCTTCAAAAAATCCATCATACATGACCTTTTGGTAGAGCTGTCACAAAATGAGTTGAGTCGGGCATGCCAGATGCTAGTTCGTCAGGCCAAAAGAGAAAGTTGGATCGGCCCAAAATTCAATCGTGTTGTTAGTTTGAAGGTCAAAGTCCAATCCAACCCATAACATAAACATGAAAAATCGATTGATCGAACCTACCCAAGATTTGACAGTAAATATCACTAGCCACCCAATTAGGGGTCATTTGTTGAGTAATATTTCTTGGGAAATGATTGGATATAGCCTAATTTTAAACCACATATACACAAATGGCCTTACTTATTCAAAAGTTTCAAAAATGGCCTTCATATTTGATAAAACCCCAAAATACCCCTTATATTGAATTAAAGGTAAACTAATGGTTTTTAAAGGTTTTAGGGGCCGCAAAAATGGTATCGAGCTAGGTTTATTAAGAACTTTTAGTTAAATTTATTATATTTATGTAATTAACAATTGGTGAGGAGAAATTACTCCGAGATTATGGATCCGGACGAATGTCCGAGATGTACCCTTTACAGGAGATATCGTCAAATTTTGACGATGTATGCCAAGAACACCTTGACCAGGTTTCATATCGGGAATACCAACATGAAGAAAAGAACAGGCAGGAGCCGACGGGAAACCTTAAGGCAATGCAAAATGCAAGCAGAATATTATAAAGCGATTCGGATGCTTAACTGGACCTATATGTTCACTTGATGAACCTTCAAGAAACGGTTCATGAAAATTCACATCGAAATAATGATTCCCGATGGTGGACCGGAGTGGAACGAGATACTTCCAGATAAATCTAAGATCTCCGAAGATCTTAGAGAAATCCAGAAGACGGTCTTGCAGAATTATGGTGACCGCCATATTCATCTACCAAACAAGTTCATCGATCCAGAACTGCATGGAGACGATGGTGAAATATCGTAAGAAACTCTTGAACTCCTTCATGATATTCGAAACGAGTCAAGAGAACCTGGAGGATGTGCCAAGTTCATCCTGGAGGAAGGAAACGTATTGATTTTGGGACGGTACCACTATTTACACCAAAAAGGAAACCAACCGGGTTATACGAAAGATGACGGATGAGGAAAACTCATTGCTCTAATCAAAGGAAAATCCATCAAAAATTAAAAAAAAAAAAAAAAAAAAAAAAAAAAAAAGATGGATATTGAAAAGATGAATCTTAAAGATCTGCATGACCTGCGTAAGAATCCTTCGGGATTAGGTATTGTGGATTTAAAGATGAACGCAGGGGAGGAATCGGCATTGGTTACCTATGACCCACAAGGTAGACCAATTCCACCACCGCCACCGCTAATCCTAACGTCGAAGAAAGCGAGTTCGCATCATGGAACTCGGGGCGAGAGGATGCCACATGTAGAGGATTTCACGACGAGGGAAGATCCACTTTCGAAACAGGAGGTCGAAACCCTCTTTGCAAGGAACTAGACAACCTACCTAAGGCCGAATGTTTATCAAACGCCTTATGGAAGATCGCACTCGACCCAATACATCCGTATGGGTTAATGTTAAATCTGGATATTCCGATTTTAAAAACAGAGAAGTTCTCATTGATGAATGGGCTTCACTATGAGAATTTCAAGCAGAACCCTCGATCTTACAAAGGATTCATTCATTTTACTCCTTGAAATGAGTCTAGAAGGATCGGTGAAGATTGCCTGGATATGACCGATCGCGAGTACAAAAGGTTCGGTCACATCAGGGGAATCACTTAAAGGAATTGTCGATGGTATGGCAAAACTATTCAAAATCCAAATTCATCGGCACAAAGTTATTTCGAGGATTAGAGGATGAAAAAAGAAAGAAATATAAACAAGCCCTCTATAGCCTTGAGTTATTGGATATTTGTCATATTGACGAATATATCAAGTTGTTCACCGAATACGGTGGAAATCCAAGATTGAGGAAAAAAGAAGCACATGCACTATTCTTTGCCAAGATTCCGAGTCCCCTGGAGAGAAATGCTTATCGGGAATACAAGGGTGGAGTCAAGTAGAAACCGTGGCTTTAAAAAATGTCTTTCCTAAAGGCCAAGTTATCCGAATGGTGCTATCAAGCGGCTCTGCACAGAATTACAAGAGATTAAGAGGAATTAACAAAGCGGTTCCTCTATGTTGCGTAGATAATGATATCCCAACATTGTGGGAGGTCAACCAAGGCGGCCTAAGAAGAAGAAGGAGAGAAGCCATCCATACCGCCGAGGAAGCAACAACAAAAGAAGCGGGTCTTCATGGAGACCTAGAAGGTTTTGGTCAAAACAAAAGCCCGGGTTACAAAACGGGACAAAGACCAAAGCACTGCGGGGAGTAGAGCCTCATCATCGGGTTCTAATCAAGCAAGTACCAGAAAATCCAGGAAGAAGAACTTTCAGCGTGCTCACACCAGAGCAAATGAAAGTTTCAAAGATCTGTAATTCTTTGGACATGTGGAGCAAGAGGACATATCTCAACCGATTGTCCGAAAACCGAAACGAGGAGTCGACATTCGAGGCTACACCAGAAAATCGAAGAAGGCATCTATTATCAAGATCTTATACAGTGTATCAATTTGAGGATATTCCCTCGGATGAAAGCATCTATGAAGAAGAAATCTATTCGACGATGGAAGTGACTCCATTTCTCGGAATCGGAGTGAAGAAGAAATTCTTCAACAGACATCGAGAGAGGATATGTCGATTTCTCTCTCACACAACAGTTTCTCATAAGACTCTTATGAGAATCATGAAGGAAGATCCAAAGCTTCAAGTCTATGATGGATTTACAACGGAGCTATGGAAAAGGCATTGGATAAAATTGGGTTTCGTAATAGAAAACACCAAATTATTCACGGGGTAACAACCGGAGAACTCGCCATTCCGAGATGGAGTTTACCTGGTAACCTGATCGAGATGCGCTTGGTCCCTATTAGAGGAATACGGAGATCAAAAGCGAGTTAAAAGAGAAGTTGCAAACACACTCTCGTGGATTCATATTGGAGCCATAAGAGTCATTATTAAAGCAACATTCAAAGAAGGAATAGATTCGCCACTTAATCTGGCTATCTTTGACAAGCGAATCTCAAACCTCAAGGATTCATGCCTGGAGCGGTTCTGAGAAATTTGTATCTTTGGGAAATTGGCATTTAATGTCTATCCTAGAATTGCATACAATTTGGGAGATCGAGACTTCAAGATGGGAGTCCTAACCCTTCATCAAGATTTCAAAAGGGTCGATTTGATGAAAGAAGGAAACAGCCTTACTCGATCACCTACAAGATATCTTATGCTCTCTCGAATACACATCATTCAGAAGTATTCTTGAGAAAGGAATTTATTGAAGTCCCAAGAATCTTTGAGGACTTTGCCAGGGTGGTGTTACCAGAAATCATTGAATCTCCAACTATTAAGGAGATTGATATGATAATTCAAGATCAACCAGTCTTCAACAAAAGTCGAAGTCTCAGAGTTGAGCCAAGAAGGATGTCTTTCCAACAGGACAGAATGACGAGTAGCAGCCGTTGGGAAGAAAAGAGACCAAGAAATACGATTCAAATAGTATCCCGGATGTTTTCAAAACAAATGAGAGTAAATGCCCGTAAGTCACGAGAAGTTGAAGTAATATTCGACATCACTCAAAAGGATAATATTTTTCCTTGTGATGTTCTATATTATCTACAACAACCAATAGTTGGAAGGTATCAAGGAAGCCTGAAGATAGGAGAAATTGAGCTTACTATCACAGGAGTTGCAGGGAAAATCCCAGAGCAATTAACACTGGGAATTGAATTTCTCGAGGATCATAAACCCTGGGAAAGATTACAAGACGGAATGGAGTTCACAGTGGCTAATAAAAGATATAGAATCAGATGACCACTAGTCCATTCTCCATATACATTTCTATTGGAATGTTATATGCTGAATACAAGGCCGAATATTTCGCCGCCTATATTGATTCAGTGCCTAAATATGTCTTTGCAGCGGAAGTTTTTCCTAAAGACATTGGAGAAGATTTACCAGCTATTGCGGGAAGAGATTTCTCTAAAAGGATTCTTATCCTTAATCGAGGAATTAAACAAGCAGAAATCATGATCGGAGGCGCGGGAGGTACCCCATGGTACAAAGTGAATACGCCACCAATCTATTTCCATGATACAGAGCAGATATTTTGCTAGGAAATAATTTCCTACAAACATTCAAGCGATTCACACAAAGAACGAGACAAGAAGACTTATTTTCACAACCTTATGTGATCATAAGATTATTGTCCAATGATCGCGGGAAGCATTTTACTGAAAAAAATGCCCATTAATTTTCGCGACAAGCGTGGTGATGAAGCCAAACTTCGCAATCCAAAAATGGCGGATCGAAGGAAATTTGGAGAAGCATTATTATCCTATAGACAATTTGGTTCCAAGAAGGATCAAGATATGGGATAATCACTTGTATTCATTTAAAGTACAAGGAGAAGAACGAGTCACTCCGGAAGCCATTGCGGGATTATGGATGAGTCTAATGGAAAATCCACAGAGTGATATAACCATTGAGGAACAAATAACACTCGAGGATATCAAGAAGATCCAAAGGAATTACAATGAAGATCCTTTGGCATGGTGGGACAAGAACGAGCTCAAAGCATCTTTGAAGGTTAAGCCAGGAAAGGAGTACGAGTTCGTAAGATTCAAACCAATCCTTATGAACCAGGAGGATCGTGAGGATATGCATAAAATACTTAAGGAACATCTTGACCTTAAGTTAATTTCACCAGGAGTTTCTCCATACAAGATCCAGGGTTCTTAGTCGAAACCATGGAGAAATCAAAAGAGGAAAGCGAAGACTTGTTATTAATTACAAAGGGATTAATAACATTTTGGAGTTCGACGGATACTATATCCCAAGTAGAGAACATCCGTTAATCGTATCAAAGGTGCCAAGATATTCTCAAAGTTCGATTGTAACCGGATTCTACCAGATTAAGATGGAGGAAAAAAGCAAGAAGTTCACACTTTCTCTACACCACAAGGACACTATATTTGGAACGTGATGCCTATGGGATTGGCTAACGCACCCCGGATATATCAAAGGAAGATGGATAATCTCTTCAAAGATTATTTCGCTTTCATGTTCGTGTACATCGATGACATTCTTATCGCATCAAAGAACATGAAGGAACATCTCAAACATTTGGAAATATTTTCGGATGTTTGTCACAAGAAGGATTAGTGCTTTCAGAGAGAAGAAGAATTGCAACAAGACAGATTGAATTCCTAGGAATTGAGATCGACGAATGGAATAATCCTACAAAGTCATATTGTAGAAAAGATACGAGGATTTCGGATACATTGAAAGACAAGAAACAATTTCCAGAGTTTTCTTGGGGTTGTTAATTTTCTTTGGAATGTTCATAAACAATCTAAAGACATTACGAGAAGGTGTTTAGCCCATTGCTTAAAAAGGATGCAGATTTCAAATGGGAGAATGAACATCTAGAAGGAATCAAGCAACTTAAGGAAGTTTGCAAAAATCTTCCGAAACTTGCAATTCCACAGATGAAGATGAACTGGTTCTTTATACAGATGCCGGTGATTATTGGTGGGGCAAAGGTACTTACAAAAGCTACACCAAATGGAGAAGTGCCATGCAGATATCTTGCAGATGGGTTATTCACACCCATGAATCGACTCGGTGGCATATCAACGAGAAAGAATTCTTTGCAAAAAGGCTTTTAAAAAATGGCCTTTATTTTTACTCGCTAAAAGTTTATCTTAAAATTGATAATTCAAGTGTCAAAGCTTTTCTCAAAAAACAAAATTGAATCAAAACCAAAAAAAAGCTAGATACTTAGATGGCAAAAATGAATGCCAATATTATGATTATGATATTGTCATTATAAAATCTCATGAAAATATTCTTGCATTTTCTAACAAGAGATGGAGGGAATTGAAGTTCGATTCCATCCTCACCGCATCAAGACATCTTGGAGACCACTGAAATGCTACTCCGAGAATTTGATACCCTGGTCATCAATGCCGATTTGGCCGAAATTACAAAGGAATGATCGGGACAAAGTAACCGATCGTATACGAGCATGTGTTCGGTCTCACTCTCGCTTGAGAACGGCATTTCAAGCGGCCACTCCTCCGGCCGCTAATAAGCAAAGGAGCGTTTAGAGCACAGGGCTCCCCAACCTCCGTAGCAGAGATTCCGACTTCTAGCACAAGTCCTAAGTCGCGAAAATGTTGGCCCAAGGAAAAAGCGATACTCCGAGTCAAATCCCGAGTTATCACATCAACCCAAAGACGTCCGGTAAAGGTAAGGGCGAAGAGATCAATCTTAGGCCTATGATGGGCACTTCTAAGGTTGATATTAACGAGATTAAAGTTTCTTCTTCTCGCGAATACCAGGCAAATTGGGAGAAACTAATTACCAGGCATGGAATATCTCCGGAAAAAACAAAGATTGATGTTTCGAAAATATCCAAGGGTTTGATGCTACCAAATTCCACCCTCAAGAAGTAAAGAGGTGGTACGAGTTTGGGGCTTTGGCCTCGGTCCTATACTACTTCACCAGGATTCCTGAGATCACAAAATTACCGAAGTGGATCCGGAAGTCGCATTTCACAGTCTTTGGTCCAACAATGACAACCTAAGACGAGGGGATACATTGAGCCGTATTTCATAAGTGCAAAAGAACAGAGCCTGTTCGGAAAAGGTGGACATGAAGCCTTTCATTACATTAGCTCAAGCCAAGACCGATGAAAGAGCCTTCGAAATATCAAGGAGGCAAGTTCGTAAGAAGTACAATTGGCCGTGACCTTCATCAAGATCGACTACAAGAAGGGCATGGGGGTTGTGGGTCCTCTCCTCACCGAGATGGACAAAGTCAAGTTTCCGTTCAAGTTCTATCAAAATTCAAATGAACGGATCATTCCCGTTAAATACTATGACAGAAAAACTACAAGATTCGCAGAAAGACCTATTTGAAAAGAAAAGAAATCTTCTCGTGGGAAAACAAGTCACGGGGAGTAAAGACACTCGTCGGAAATACTTTAATATGGCTCATATCGGCCATTGGGAACTTCGGTCCGTCCCGAATGTCAAAACCGGAAGAACCGAATTTGGCAAAGGATTCCTACCAAAAGTCGATCGGAGAAGACCCTGACGACGAGAAGAAAAGTCACGTAAGTATCCAAAGTTTCGGGGACCACCAAAAAGTAGATTCCCCAACAAAGCTAGTGGAGACATGTGACTCACAGACAGGAACAACCCACTTAGAAAAAGACGAAAAGTGGGTCCATGAAAGATGCCGTCCAACGTATTACAAGACAAAGGGCGAGTCGCCAGGATTTGGGAGTTTGCATAAAAGAACTTCGATACTGCACAACATGGGGCGATCCATGTGAAGAAAGGAAAGCTAACTAATTGCCGCAAGTGGAAGCAAGCAATAATTCAAGAGTATGATGTAAGCAATGATGTTTTACATCTCAACAAGAGTTGAAGTCCGAAATTGAAATCCGGACTTACATCTATTTAAACCAGAGTTTGAAGGAGGCTAAGGACATCGAAAATTCTCCTAAGTCTTCTACAATAAAAATTTACGTAATATTGAGTGTTTAGAATTTGAGTGTTTTGAGTTTAGTTTTTTAATTTTATGTACAAGAGTGTAATAGCCTTTATGAGAGGCTAAACAGTTTTCCTCCCCAAAAGGAGATTACTAATGTAATAAATTTTTCTTTAAGTTCTTAATAAAATAAAGGCCGTTTTGTTCAACATGTGTTCATAATGTCTATTGATTCATCCCTTTGAAGAATTACTTTTACGCCTTGAGTAGAAACGAACCAAGGTGTCTTGGCGATTCGAAAGAAGGAGTCGGATAACTTGCGATCATCTTCCCGAGGGTGAGGTTGAAAGTGAGGAGTCCGTTTGTCAAACGATCCGGGGCACTAATTTTCCGATCGGGTGGCGTTGCGACCACTTAACCCTGTCGTCTTTGTTTGGCCAAAAGAGGTATGAATTTTAAGGGATTTATTAATTTTACTAAGATGTTGGGCGATATGGTCGTAATGGACTATTTCCATTTTCACCGTAAACCTTGGTTTGGAACCCGATAACATAGAATCGAACATCTTTTAAAAATTCTATGACCTGTTAAGTTTATCTACTGAAACCCGACATGATCTTTTTAAAACCTCCGTATGGAGACCGGATCTAAGAGGTGTAACAATGCCACGAATGAAACAGAAATAGAAACTGAGAAGTGTTCGTATTCGTGAAATCTGACGAATTAATCATATTTCCTTATTCTCAACATAAAGGGTATAATGGGAACTTCATGCATATTTGAATCCTTTTAATAAGGATGGCCAGTTAAATCAATCAAATAAATAAGTAGTTTCAACATACCCCATATTTCTTCCTAACTATGTGACTTACACGCCGTCAAAGTTACAATTTCCAAAAATGAATAACTACCTATCATTAAATTATATTTTTCAACTTTATTAAAGCCATTGCCACCAACTACATATTTAGTGCACATGCAAGAACAGATTTTTTGTTTGACTAAAAAGAGACGGCAATATTATCTTATAATGATGGTAAATGGAACAAATAATATCAACAAAAATGGGTCATTAATTATTAATATACATTTGAAGTCTGAAAAAAATCCCATATATTGCAATTCCTCCATACTTATATTCATGTTATAATCGGCATGTTGTATATTAAAATATAATTGCATATGATATGTACCAAATATGTATGTAAAAAATATCTTACAATATATTATGAATATTGCACCCGGTGTAAGTTCATCCAAAAATTCAATCTGATCTAAAGTAATTCATAAGGGTAATTTTACCCTTTACATGTAGATTGCTTCAAATATAATGAAACAAGACCTAATTTCAAAATATCTATTATCTTTTCTCTTTAAGATATATATATATATATATATACAAACACATATATTAGCTTATAGAAAGAGCTGGAAATAATGTTTTTTGAGATCCTCATGAAGTTATTAATAGCATGTGGGTCTTATCAATATCTAGACATCTTTATAGTTATTTTTTGCATTATATAATATTAGAAAGTTTAAACAATTCCAACTAATTGAGACTTCCAATACATGCCTTGATAAAGTTGAAGCATATAAAGTAATAAAATCCGTTGAATAGTCCCAACAAAGAAAAGAATACCAAAAAAAAAAAAAAAACTAATCTTGAAAGGGAAGAAAACCCTAACCCTAACCCTAACCCTAATTAACACTGAATATATATATTTAAGGGCAAAAGTGAGGACCACTAAAATGCACATGAATTTTCTTTATATATTTTTATTTTTTCACTAAGAAATATTGAATAAGCTCCAAATAAAGCTGCAATGTGATAATAATTAAAGTGACATAATTCAAAATGATATCAAATCCTTTTGTGCTAACTATCCCCCATGTGATTTGATTCTTTAATTCTCACGCGGAAGACTTTGAGATCTTTTTACTTCACACAAATATACAACAAATATTAATTTTACCATTATTATAGTTGTCATTATTGTTAAATTATCTTTAATTTTGAGTAGAACTGTCACAATGAGCCCGACCCGATAAAAAAGTCGGGTTGGACTTCATTTTTGGAGGCTCGGTCCATTAGGGAAACACATGGATCAACTTTGCTCGGCCCAAGTTTTGTGTGTATTTTCATTAACCTGGATTGGGATGAGCTACAAAAATAGAGATTTGATTACTATTTGGCCCAACTCGATTTCTCCCTTTGGTCCGGCGGGCGGTGTCGGGATTTGACAATTCCGATTTTGAGTGAAACTATATCGTAATATGTACACATGTGACACGTATTTGTAAGTTATTCTCGAAAATTTACACTCAATATTTTAAATGATTGGCAAACCATGATCCAATTAGATTTTCCTTTTCTCTTGCTATCTTAAATGGAATTTGATTTGTTTAAAAAAAAAATGGAATTTGATTTTCATTATTAGAAAGGAAGAGCATGACTATAATTACAGGTAGAAAAATTGGCGGGTAACATGGGTTGGATGACTGAGCCCAAAGTCTCCATGCTATTATGGGTCTCCATTTCTACCCAACTTTAGTGGGCCAAAATCTGCTATCCACTAAATCTGTTTCAGCTAATTGCTTAGCCCAATACAAAACATTAAGAGCCCACATGTAGGTTGAGCTCTTAACATACATGCTAATGCTTTTTTGTCTCATGCAGGAATGATGTGAAAAAACAACAATTATCCCCTAAGTAATAGTAAACTAAATAGATTAGTGTAAATTCAAAAATAAAAATAAAAAAGTAAAAATATTCACTTGGTGTAAAATTTCAAAGAATATAATTTGAAATAATTTGCACCAAGCTACTACTTTTAATCTGAAAAGTATATCAAATTTGACGTTAGGAGTTGTAGATGGCCTTAATATATTTGTTTTTTTCTTGCTTTGTTATATAGGCAAACCTAACGAGAAGTTGCACCGTAGCTGAATCACAAAGTAGAAAATGACTACACAATTCAATTATTAGACTTATTGAACAAAATTTGGAAATCTTTTGCTACTTTTGAACTTATTGATTTATGCCACAACAAAAATTAATTTATGAAATTATATACCTGCGAATTCTGAACGATTCTATGAAAAATTACTCAATCCTTTGCCTTTCTGGGATTCAAATAATTGTATGACCATACATCTATATATAAAATTGCCAACTATGAAATAATATATTTACTTTTTGGACTTTTAGTTATTGAAATGATAAAATCTTGACATATGTCACATGGTACGTTTATAAGTCTGATTGTGACATTTGGAAATATAAATCAATTTGTGGGGACTGTCCAAACATTTTGATAACATTCTGAAGTATTTATTGACTTGTTAAGCTTAGGTAAGAATATAACTGACATTTGAAATATACAATTAATCAATGACAACATTTTATATATTTTACAAACACTAGTTAATAGGTAATTAGCTAGTGGCATACTGGCATTACTTTGTTCTATACCTGATTTTAGAGTTAATGCAATTAATTTTATCTAATTGACTCAATTTTATCCAACTTAATTATGGTTACCGAATTCTAGTATAGCTACACACTTGCATTTTTTTCTAAAAAGCCAAGTATGTAATTACATATTTGCATCTGATTACAAACAAAGCTTGCAATGGGTTGACCCAGACGGGCCAACCCGAGCCTACTTAGACCAAGTTATAGAATTGAGCTGGTGTGGGCTGACAAAATCTTGTTCTCCTCATTTTATTGTGTCCAAAACTCACAGAATGTGTATTTTTCGGGTTTGTCGGGCATTGAATAAGGTCAAAGTAGACCCAATTCCTTTTGAACCTCTAAAAATAAAGACAACTCAACTCTATACTTTGGTTGTCTTTGGCTCGTTGGACATGTTTGTCAAGTAACATGAAACACCTTACTCGATGTGTACAACATCTTAGAGTTGACAATTAGGTTGTGTCGGGCCAACTCGATCTTTTTGGTCCGGGCCAGAGCAAAAAAAAGGCAAGGCCGGCCGACTCGAAGTTCAAGTTCCGTCGAACCAATTTTGCATGGCCCACCTGTCTGTGCAGCCAGTATTTTGTTTCGGGCCAATCGGGGCATTAGGCCCATTAGGCTGGACTAAAGATGCCTGATCCTTTTTGAGTCTCCATATTTGAGGCCCACCCTGGTCCTATTGTCGGGTTTGGCCCGAGCTCAAATTGCCAGCTCTAAATGCCGCAAAGGCAAGTTCTAATCTAAATTAGATCGCCACGTGTCGTGATAAGATCCGGTAGCACAAACGAATAATTTTACCAAGTTTTTAGGCGCACTTTAGTTGTGTCGTAGTGCTGTGGGGTCAAATCGGTCGGCCCTATTTTACGCCGGCGGTGCGCCCGTTAACAAAGTGGGCATCCCCACCTTTCCCAAAATAATTTCAGCTTTTCTTTTTCTTCTTGACCTCACTCTTCGGCTTTATCCTCAAAATATTATCTGCAGTCATAATTACCAAACTGTCCCTCTCTTCCTCTTTCTCTGATCGATAATTGGGATCGCGAACGTAAAATGTTGCTTCGGAGGTCAAATTGATGTCCATTGTTGCTCGAATGAACGGTGAGTTTTGAGTTTTTTTTTTTATAATTTACTGGAACTTGTTTTTCTTTTTACTACATTGTTTTCGTGTGGCTGTAAGTTTGGTTTGTTAATGTTCTGCTTTGATTTTGATTGCTGGGAAAATGTTGGTGAAGAACAAAATTTAGATATTAAGCGTTAGTAATGATCGGAGAAGATGCTTTGTTTTGTTTAGCTTGATTGAAATTTATGATTGGAGTTTAAGATTTCATATAGAGTTATACCTAGCTGGTTTTTGGTTGCCAATTTTAAGTAAATTGTCTTGTTTTGTTACGAGGTTAGAATGGTTTGTGCAGTTGATTGAGGTTCTTGCTTATGTTGGTCTGTCTACATAAAAATTTGAGGGATGGGGAGAGAAACTGTGGTAGATACGTGGTTTGTGAATATATGGAAGAGTTCACGCAAAAGTATGTCACGGGAGCCAGAGAGACCAGTGGTCGGGATTATGGCATTTGAAATATCAAGATTGATGTCAAAAGTGGTTAATCTATGGCAGTGTTTGGCTGATAGACAGATTGTTCGATTAAGAGAAGACATTGCAAACTCAGTTGGTATCCACAAGCTTGTTTCCGAAGATGATGACTATCTTATGGGTCTTGCTCTTGCCGAGATTACTGAGAATTTGAGAGATGTGGCAAAGTCAGTAGTTATGCTTGGAAAGAAATGCAAAGACCCAAAATACCACAATCTTGAACGAACGTTTGACGACGTAGGTGAGATTGATCCCAAATGGTGTAATTGGCAATATAAGCCAAAAAAGATGGAGAAGAAAATTAAGAAAATGGAGAGGTTTGTGGGGGCAACAGAACAGTTGCATCAAGAGCTTGAAGTTTTAGCCGAGCTTGAACAGAGTTTAAGGCAAATGCGAGCCAGTTCAGATGTAAAATTGCTCGAGTTTCAGCAGAAGGTAATGTGGCAACGTCAGGAAGTGAAGAATCTTCGTGAGACGTCTCCTTGGGTCAAAACGTATGACTACATCCTCCGACTTCTATTGAAATCTATTTTCACAATTATTGAGAGGATAAAGTATGTTTGTGGGACTAAACAGAGTGGCAATGTTGTTGAAAGTAACGTCTATGAACAAAGAAACAGTGATTACGTCATTCGTAGCAATTCTCTCAGGCAAACATTGGTTTATCCATCAGAAACCAATACGTTTCGATATGCAGTCCCTTTAGGGAGGTCGGTTTCGAGTTTGACTAAATCGAAAAACACGAAATCCCACTATCGTTCTCAATCATCTATCTTCACTGAGAAACAAAATCCAGCGAAAGATTCCAGATTGTTTCAATTTTATGCAATAGCAAAAGTCCACCTAAAATGTCTTTCTTTAAAGATTCTACGCTTGGAGGTGCTGGATTGGCAGTTCACTATGCGAATGTCATCATATTGATTGAGAAGTTAGCTTCATCGCCTAACTTGATTAGCCTCGATGCAAGAGATGATCTTTATAGTATGTTACCTGCAACTATAAGAAGCGATTTAAGGGCAAAGCTAAAGACATTTTCGAGAAATTTGGCTTTGTCTGTATATGATGATGCTGCTTTTGCAGCCGAGTGGAGGTTAGCAGTTGAGAGGATATTGGAATGGCTGTCTCCACTTGCTCACAACATGGTGAGATGGCAATCTGAGCGAAATTTTGAACGGTGGAGATTGAGTATCGGGTCCAATGTGCATTTAGTCCAGACACTTCACTTTGCAAACCAAGTGGAGACTGAGGCGGCAATTGTAGAACTTCTGATTGGACTAAATTACCTCTCTAGATTTGGCAGAGAAATTAATCAGAAACCGTGTCGAGGGTCTTCTTGCAGTCGGGCTTACGATATGTTTCCCAGGGATAACATGTGTTACAAGATGATTGATCATGCATTATGACAGATTTCTCATTCTCCAAATCGTCTTTCCAGAAATCAAAAGGTATTCTTCTAATGCTTGTTTATATAAATGAAAGAACTGAAGTGTGAAAAGCTGCTTTTTCGTGAGAAAGAAGAATTTAAACTGCTGCTATATTCATCTCTTATGTAGGCTCAATCTTCCATGTGGTAATTAGCTTTTGTTTTCTAGGTTATCTGTTATAATTAATCTTTAATTCAGATGACCAAACTGTCAATGTTATACAAGGTTGGGGTAAAAAATTACTTGGGACATAAAGTGAATATGAATTAATTTGAGTGTACTAAAGTTTTAGTGATAAAAATTCATTGCATTTTTACCAACCTAATCGAGCGAATATGAATTTAATCCAACAATATACATTAAACGAACCAAAAAAAATGAAAATTATTGTTATTTCATTAATTTAATTAAATGTATTTAATAAATTACATAAAAAATACTTCTTTTATTAACAAACACAAAAACTTCTTATATTTCATAATCACTATTAGAAAATTATTACTTTATTTGTTACAACAATGCTACATAGGAAATAAAACAAGAATTATTCGTCCCAAGTAATAACGTAACTGGACTTGGATCCGTTGTTTGTTGTCTTGCTTTATTTTTCTATAGAGAGAAAAATAAACATACAACCTTTGATTGAATCTAATACAAGACCAATAAAAGCATGTCATTATTATTCTCTAGGAGTTGGAATTACTTTCAATGGCACCATCTTCCTCATTGTCAAGCCCACCTTCTCACTCATATCCAGTGACTCTGGCTTGATACCTTTTTTAAGGCTCCAATCAAAAGCCTGAACCAAACTAGCTAGAGTCAAGCAAACCATTCTGTGGCCCAAAGTCAACCCAATGCAGGTTCTCCGACCCGACCCAAATGGAAGCAGCTCGAAATGCTGTCCCTTGTAGTCAATATCCGAGTCTAGAAACCTCTCCGGTTTGAATGCAAGCGGGTCGACCCATGAGGCCGGGTCCCTGTGGATAGCCCACGCGTTCACGAATATTTGCGTGTTTTTCGGCACGACGTAGCCCATGAATTCGGTGTCTTGCATGGAGTTTCTTGGCAGCAGCATTGGGAAAACTGGGTTTAGACGCAGGATTTCTTTCACGGTTGCCTGTAAATAGGGTAAGTTGTTTAGGTCAGTCTCGACGACCTTACGGTCACGACCCACGACCCGGTCGATCTCGTCTTGGAGCTTTTTCATCGAGTCCGGGTTGCGTAGTAGCTGACTCATTCCCCATTCGATTGTGCTGCTCGTGGTTTCAGTTCCTCCAAAAACATTTCCTGAATAGTGAAATAAATAGTACTTTTAGCGGACTTGTAAGAAGTAAAGTGGGTTAACGAATCGTCTATCAAGGTTGACCCGACCCAAATAAGTTTTTAAAGAGATTTTTGGTCCGACCCAGTGGCGGACATATATTTTGAGGCTCGGGGATGAAACAATGGACCTATTTTTGAAGACATAAAATTCAAAAAATTGAAAGATACAGGGTTCGAACTCCTGGTTAACACCCTTATAAAGGGTTAGTGATACCACTTGAGCTACAAGCTAGTGGTTATGAACCTATTTTTGAAGACAATTACGAGAATTTTTCCTCAATTTTTTTAGGCGGTTGTATTTATTCCCTTAGCTTATACATAGATAGACTTATAGTTACTAAATTTAGGAAGAAAAAACCAAAGATTTGGAAAAATTTGGGGCAGCAACCCTTACTTGCCCCTAGATACAATTTTTTATGTACGTTGTAACATAGAACGAAAAAGCAAGGATAATTACAACCCCCAGGTTCGGACTAATTACAAAAAAATCCAGAGATTATTCAAAATTACAAAAAAATCTTTGATGTTTGATTTCGTCTTTACATTTTCCCCTTCATAACGAAGAAGACATTTCAAAACTCCTTTGACATTTATAAAAATATTACAGTTACCTCCTTAAATTGAAGACATAATCAAACCTGAGATTTTTTTATTTTTGAAACATATCTGTTTTTTTTTTTTGTAATTAGCCCAAACCTTGGGGGTGTTTTTGTAATTATCCCAAAACCTATTTAATTCTTTAATTGTAAGAGAATAAGTTAATTACCAGGAGGACAATTGTGATATTCTTCTCTGTCAGCTTATCAGGTCCCTGTGCGTTATGATCACCTTCATCGTCCAACAACGCGTCCAAGAAATCATGCGTTTTCTTTTCTACCCCGGATTGCTTCTCCTTAATCCTATCCTTCACAATCCCACCAGCAATCTCCAGCAACCTCTCCAAATACTTCTCCGAATTCCTCCTAATCCTCTGCGGATCGAACCACTTCAAAAACGGCAAAAAATCCGCCAAGTTCGGCTTCCCCGTCCACTCCATAAACACCAGAAACAAGTCGAAAAACTCGCTCGCCTTCTCAAGCTTCGCGTCCATCACGTCCCTGGACAGCATGAGATTACCGATCACGTTAAACGCCGTAACGAAAAGAAACCTGTCCAACTCGATCTCGCCCGATCCCCCGTTTTTCGTCGCTTTCTCCGCGTCCTGTTTGATCCACTCGATCAAATTGTCGATGCACTTTTGCCTCAGAGCGATCGACGTTGATTCTTTTGTGAACGAGAAACTCGGTCGTGCAAATACGACGTAGCTTCCGCCAGTAGTCGCCGTAGTGCCCGATGGCGACGGAGCCCTGGTAATAATCTAGAGCTGTCAGAGAATCGGGGACTTTCCGATCGGCGAAAGGGAGATCGCATTTTTTGAAAAGCTCTGCTGCTGCTTCAGCTGATTGTACCACCATGGTGTTGATGGCGCCGAGCCTAAGCCAGATAACTGGACCGTATTTTGTCTGAAGATTTTGTAATGTCTGGTGTGGTACCTCGCCGAGATCGAGCATGTTTCCGATTATCGGCCAGCCGGGCGGGCCTGGAGGTAGTTGTTTTGATTTGGAAGAAGCATTTTTGAATTTTAACAGGAATTTGAAGAACAGGAGTACAGCAAAGAAGGAAGTTATCCAGGGAATAAATCATTACTCCAGGGCCAGGCCATTATTTTTGAAGTTTATGGTTTGATTGATTTAGTGGATGGTTTTGTTTGTGTGCAATAGAGCAGGTATTTAAAGCCAGTGATAGCCGCACCTCAAATTTGATTTTTTCAACATTGAATAGTACGATGTAGTTCTGTTAGCATCTAATGTTTGAAAAATTGTAGTCATTGTTTGGGTCTTTTTTTTTTTTAATAAAATAGTCACGTATTTATATTTTTCATACTTGTACCATTAATGCCAAAATTTAGGGTTCACTTTATTGAATAATTTGACTGATGAGACAGAAAGGAAGTAATGAGAACTCGTTAGTTATACTCTTAAAGTATCTTATATACAGTTTTAACTCAATAAACTCAATTTTCTGCTACACACACCTTTATATTTTCTCAAAAAAAAAAATTATTACAAATATAAAAATTTTAATCACGAACTTGTAGTTCAAGTGGTATCTCTCTCTTTTGCAAGAGAGTTGGTCATGGTTCGAATCCCGAACCTTTCGGTTTTCTTTGAGATTTATCCTCTCTCTTCCTATCACTCCTCTCAGCTTAATTGAAAAACAAGACCGATTCCTTATTTCCCTGCATTTTGATAACATATAATTTTGTTACAAGGCAGCTGGCAGCCTGGCACCACTGCTGAGTAGAGAAATGGCCCGGACTAGTCTTGACCCGCCGGGCAAAAAAAATTGGCTCGATCAGGCAGAACTTCCATCAGACTGTTATTTCCGGAGCCCAGTCCGGCCCATGCTTTGTATTATCGATTTGACCCGACTTGTTGGGCCAAATGGACCTGAATCCTTTCGAGCCTACCAAATCGCAACCCAATACGACTTTTTTTATCGGGCTTGTTTTGACAATTCTACTATTGCCATTGCCATTTTCCTGTGTGTGAAAAGTAGCATATGGAAAAGAAATTTTGGTCTTTCACAAAAGGCCACTTTTGCCATACAATTTTGGCTCTATGTTAGCATTTCTCTTGCTTATTTTCATAGTAATCCTTCTTTATTCAAATTCCATAATTGATATCCCATTCTTTATGGGTAAATTCGATTGCAAAATGCAAATTATTATTTATTTATTTAATATCGGAATTCTATTTTTAACCAAAGTTTGAAATTACCCGAAGCTCTTCTAACCCATCTGTTCGTGGCACAGGCAAGTTCTCTAACAAAAGAATATTTTACACTTTTTTAGTAAAATGAAGTGTACATCCTGATATTTAATCTTACATAAGTTTATCTGTCAAAGATTTAATCGTGGCAGGTCATATCTGATGTCTACTCGAGACAACGGTGGAGACGTGCTTATTATTGTATGATTAATCAATTGACCTAAAAAATTGGCACTTGCAGATGTGTTTATTTATTATATGATAATCAATTGACCAATTGCATTCTGAAAGCTCAAATTGCTCAAATTATCATTTAAAATTGTTATTTTAGTAGTGACACTTCTATTTTTCTACATAAATATACTAGTTTATTTAATTCCTGTGTCTCATATGCCTTATAAAGTTACTACAAACTGATCTGTCGCTGGATATTCAACATTCTTAACATTAATTATTCTCATTGTGGGCTCTAAAATTAGAGTCCAAATCCAGTCTTTTATCGGGCGGTCCAACGAATGAGCCAAATTGATAGATCTACATGTGACACATAGTAAGAAATAATAATTACGGGAGTTTGGCCAATAAAATGAATAATTATTAGTGATTTTGGTCATTTTGATGGTGAAGAAAATCCAACCAAAATTAATCAAAGAAGGGAAGCAGTTTCGTCCTGTACATGAACTTGGAAAACTGTTACCAATTTGAATATCATTTTGAGTACCCTATTTTGGCACTCAAAAACAAACTAAAAAGCTCTATGTCAAACTTCAAATAAATATACCACGAGCAGAACTCACGTGTTACCCTTAGTAAGGGTGTTGGCCAGAGTTCGAACCCTATTATATCTTTCAGTTTCTTTGAAATTTATCCCCTCCCCTCTAACCACTACTCCCAACTTAGTTTAAAAAAAACTTCAAATAAGCATATAGTATAGGTTACAGATTAGAAAAAAGCTACTTCCCGGAATTAGTGTTCCAACAAAAAGCCTTGGAGTTAATTAATCAATTGTTTATAATACTTTCCAGTGTTTTAAAAAACGTTAGTCACTAGTCGACGTCGGATTGGAGCCTAGTGCCTAGGTGGAGCCTGAGCGGGGTTAGGCCGGACTTGGTCGGAGTTAGGCGGAGCCTAATCAGAAAATAATGTAGGCGGGCAAGAGAGCCTAGCGCCTAGGAGGGGACTAATTGCGGCTAGACGGAAATTTTTAGTACAGTGCATGATATTTTATGCTGTTTTTCTTTTTCATTTGCTTTTTTTGATAGGTTTTCTTTTTTTCCTTTTCATTTACTAGTCTTGACTTTTCCGGAACTGGCAAACGGATTATGAACATTTGGATTAAAGAGGTCAAAGTAAATCTTTGAATTTTCTTTCCCTTAATTAAAAGAAAAAGACTTTGAATTTTTACTACATTTACTACGCACACTTCTCCTGAACCACATATTTCATCATTTTATTCAATTAATGATTACCACCTTTTCAAGCCAACATAAATTGAAAATTTTGGTTGTATTTCCTAGGAATATAATCAGCTAAAAGATATACGATTATAAGTTTAATTACAATCGTTAGTGTATTAGACATGTCTCTTACTAGAGATTCAAGTTTCAAGTGTTGTCCACATGTTATTTCATTATGACATTTTTTTGTCACAGATCACTTGTCATATAAATAAGATAATCTCCTATTAACCGATCAAAAAAAGATAATCTCCTATTAACTAATGACTAATTGTATACATCTACTAATTGATGTGTTAGTCGATGCTACCCACTTGGGTAGCTACCCGAAAGGATTCTATGTCATTGATTAACACACACCCATGTGGATGTGTGTGTGTATGTGTTGATCTAATCTGCAGATAAAACTCACTTTAGCTACCCAAGTGGGTAGATCCAATGGGCCAGTGGTATCACCTCCTCTTTAGTAAAAGGAGGTTAGGAGTTCTACCCCGTGTGTGCATTTGGGAATAGTTAAAACTTTGTATACATCTACTGCTTTTTTTGAATACAAATTAATTCTGGTAGGGTAGAGCTAAGTGTGAATTGGATCTCGACTTTTGACTTGGGTTTGGTAGTCTTGTCAACCACCGAACTACTATCCGATTCCCGCCCAGCTTGAGAGTTTTAACTATTGGATCACTATCCGATTCCCTATACATCTAATACTTAATATATATAATTATACATTACATATATATGTTTCATTTAGGCCAAAAATATTTCAGTAATAAGAAAAATAGTTTTACTTTTTTAAAAATATATATTTAATTAACTTATTCATTGAATTTATTGATTTTTAAATTTAAAGATCATTGCACCTCCATTTCGTTCTTTGTTACTTAAAATTAAATTCCAATACAAAGCTATTGTCAAATCCAAAGACCACGTGTTGGAAAAAAATGACTTGAATCTTAGCACAGGAGGGGTTAAGGCGTTTAAAGAAAGTGATGGGTCAATATTTGAAGGTTATGGTAATTAACATTTTTATTATATTTAGTCTGCGTTTGTTTTAAATTTTATTAATCTAAGTCAAATTTGGGAGCTTCAAGTTCACTTTAGCTCATTGATAGTTTTACATTTGCTTGTGTTTTAGTAATAGCGCAAGATCAGTTGGACCTCAAGCGCTTTACCTGACGGATTGATGATCGTCCCACAAACCAACACGAGTCTTTTTTAGTCTATTTTATCCTTACTTACGTGCATCCCGAAAAACTTCGCAGGGGTCATCCATCCCATGTCTACTCTAAGCCAAACACGCTTAATCTCGTAGTTTCTATTTAATAGGCACCAGAAAAAGAAAGATGCATCTGTTGGTATAGGTAGTTCATATCAAATCCTTTAAGCTCTCTCCTTTTTAATCAGGCAATCCAAAGAATCACGAGTTCGAATCATGGGCGCGCCGCGCTTCTTTTTCAAGCCCATTGCAGCAAGATGTCGACCAAATCTCAACAATTCACCTCCAAAGACTGTCAAGATCTCGCTCGGTGCTTGGCAACCTCACGCACGCGCAAACTTCCTCGCCGATTCTAACGCCAACTTCTTCAAGCGCTCGCGTCATGTCACGTCGGCCTCTCGGCCGGCCACCAAAGAACCTACACCTTCGCTTCTCGGGCCCCGTTTACCTCGCCTTCCGGCCACCTGCAACCTACCCTTTAGTTCTCGTCCATCATCTCGCTTCCACCGCTCCCGGCAACCTCCACCGCAACGTGCTTCCAAGGGAATTCAAACCCGTGACTGCTCGATACTGCATTGTTGGACCTCAAGTGCTTTATCGGATTGACGATTGTCCCCAAAAATCAACACGAGTCTTTATAGCGCATTTTGTCCTCACTCACGCCGCACCATGAAAAACTTCCCACGGATCACCCATCCCATGTCTACTCCGGCCAATCACGTTTAACCTCGTAGTTTCTATGTAATGGGCACCGAGAAAAGATGCATCTCTTGATATAGGTAGTTCATATCAAATACTTTAAGCTCTTCTTTTTAATCAGCAAATCCAAATCACGAGTTCGAATCACGACCGTGCCTCGTGTCTTTTAAAGCCCATCAGGATGTTGACCAAATCCCAACAAGAACATAAAAAATTTGTACATAAATTTTTTTAGAGCAAAAATATTTGTCAATTTTGTCCATGACATAAACTAAATCAATATAAAATTGATGAATTATAGAAAATGCAATGGTGACCGAGGGGCCTTAGCCCACTGCCACCATAAGAGACTTAAAGTCTCTTGTGGGGCCGGAGGAGGTGGTTCAAATCCCTACTCTATCAGAATGCTCCTCGAGGCATATGTGAGCCGGTGAAGACAGACCCTACCATAATAATGGTCAGTGCTTGCACATCCCGTGGTTTATCTTGGTAACAATAATGAGGGGTCGGTTGTTGTCCTTAGCATAATCAGCATAAGTCTAGCCGAGTACCCAAAAAAAAATAGTATTGGGCTTTCAACATATATTTGTGTAATCCCCTCCTGAGTTTAGGCTAATTACCATGTAAAGGAATTGATGATTATATTGCTTATCACACTCAATTTTTACTCACTCAATTTTTAAATTATTTTTATTTCTTTGTATCGATGTCATTTGCTTGAATCCAATTGGGTAGACTTAATTTCTCGAGTTGAAGATAAATTATTACACATAAATACATAATGATTGTATGGCTTCTTAATAAATATTATATTAATAAGTACAAATATCCATCCCTTCCAAAGAATCAATTCAAAACTGTAGACGTTTCTTTTCTTTTTTTCTTTGTTTATTTAGTTATAAAATTGTAGAATTTTCTTACATGTGAATTCGTGACCTTTAGAAGTTCTTTGATTAGAAGGGTAATGATTTGTATCAGGTAATTACCTTCGGGTTACAGACTTTTGGGTAATCGGGTTTGAGTTCTTGGGTGACCAAAACGGATAAACACACGTCATGTTAGTTGGGGTGGTCCTTAAAGACCTTCCGATGCCTAAGTCGATCGAGTTCGTGAGGTACGGGGTATAGAGATAGTAAATATGAAAATAAGAGGTAAGAGAGGCAGAGTGAATAATTACCATCAAGTTACTATATCATGGTATTTATAGATATTCCTGCACATGTGGTTGCGCCAAGTGTCATCATCTGGGGGTGGAGTTGTACTTTGAGTCATCGGAGATCAATGGTACACCTTTTCGGTTTAGACCCATTCCCCCGTCCGGGTGGATATGGAGCTCCAAACCCTATTTCAAGACCTCACCGTGTAGCTTTAAAATCTTATCGCTTTATCATTATTCCCCTGGTTCACGAGGTTGTCCTGGGGGGCTTGGGGTCATTTGACGAGCTCGAGGCGGGAGAGATCTTGAGATCTCACTTGCGAGCTGGGGGATCACTTGGGATCCCTTTTTTATTTTCGCACAAGTTATTTAAATCTTGAGATCTCACTTTGAGTGGGGAATCTCTTGGGATCCCTCTTCTATTTTTGCACAAGTTATTGAGATCTTGAGATCTCACTTTATGCAGCCGGGGATCACTGGGATCCCTCTTTTACTTTCGCACAAGTTATTAAGATCTTGAGATCTCACTTGCAGAAAGCCGGGGATCACTTGTGATCCCTCTTTATTTTCGCACAAGTTATTGAGATCTTGAGATCTCACTTGCGAGCCGGGGATCACTGGGATCCCTCTCTTATTTTCGCACAAGTTATTGAGATCTTGAGATATCACTTACGAGTTGGGGATCACTGGGATCCCTCTTTATTTTCGCACAAGTTATTGAGATCTTGAGATCTCACTTGCGAGCCGGGATCACTGGGATCCCTTTTTCGCACGACAAGTTATTGAGATCTTGAGATCTCACTTGTGAGCCGAGGATCACTTGGGACCATATATATATATATATATATATATATATATATATATATAAGAGGTTAAAATGAGACCACATATTATAAATGAGATAAAATGGACTCATCTCCACTCTCCATTATCTACATCAATGCAAAATAAGGGTATAATTGTCAAATTAACTAAGAGTGGGGGGACCATCCAAATATGGAATCAGTTATTAGGAGAGAAAATCACATGGGAGAGAGAAAATCCCGATAAAATCGCTACCGAGAGAGAAAATCGCGCATGTGCTCCGCTACGCAAAGATATCTTTATACACTTATCATATATTTGATGTATACTTAACACTATTTTATCAGTATGTTTAACATAATTTTATTACATATCAAAATGGTCAAATAAAAATATGTGGGGACCATGAATCAAAGAATCGCTTATATGAGAGAGAGAATCACGCTCATTAACATGTGGGACCAGTGATTAAGAAATCAATTATATATATAGAGAGAAAATCACGCTCATTATTGTCAGGTTGTATATTTAGCATATATTTGATGTACACTTAACACTATTTTGTCTTTGTATGTTTAACATTATTTTACCGCATATTAAAGTAGTCAAACAAAAATATGTGGGGATCGTGGATTAAGTAAATCTATTATAGAGAGAGAAAATCACGCTCATTATTGTGTTGTATATTTAGTATATATTTGATGTATACTTAACACTTTATTTTGTTGTATATTTAACATAATTTTACTGCATATTACAATTGTCAAACAAAAATATAAGTATACAACAAAACACATATAAATATACAACAAAAAACATAAGTATACAACAACATAAATATATACATAAAAATTAGCTATTTATACAAAGAAAACGCATCTAAGTATACATCGAAAAACATATAAGTATACAAAGAATCCTCAATGCCTCCTCGTAGGCCCTCGTTTTCTCACGTCAAGATCGCTTCTTCACTAATCCTACAACAACAAACTACACCACTCCATCTCTTAGCTACACATCGCCTTCTTCACCAATCTCTCGTTTTTCTTCGAATGCTTTAATATTACAATTGATTTAACGAATTAAAGAATAAAGAATTCCTATGAACAACACCAAATTGCAAAATCTAAAAAAATTTAATTGGTATGATAATCTGAGCCGCCATGGTTTCAAAATTGCAAATTGCAAATTGCAGGAATTCAAAATTGTTGTTCCAGTACGAGTATTTGAACCGCCATGGTTTCCCATTTCTGTCCTCGAAATTCAACAGAGCCCTTCTCATTCGTCGACGAATCTAACGGAAATATTTCTCGTCGTCTTGTTTGGGGATTACTAGCCGATTCAATTTTCCGACGTCCGCCGGTCACCACTTTGTCGAACATGTGTTCTCTCGGATAACGGTGGTGGTGCTGCCCTCGCCTCCTCCTCGCGGAAAGAAACCGATCGGACGAGTTGTAGGAGTTTCGTCTCCATTGTTGGTGGGGAGGATTCCGGCAGAGAGGAGGAAGCGAATTGTAGCGCCGTAAGTGTACGGGGAAGGTTTCGTGGTGAAAAGAGGATGAAGAAGAGGAAGATGAAGAAGAAGAAGATATGCCTCTAGAACCAATTAATAAGAAAATGAGAAACACTAATAAGAAAATGACCGATCCGCCTTTTCGGTTTAAAATAAATTGAAAATGATTATTGAATTGGAAAGATGCCAACCATCTAAAATTTGAGATATGTGGCCAGGATTAGTCCACACTGCCTCACTCTAATTATGTGGTCTCATTTGATCCTATTCATATATATATATATATATATATTAGTCTTGGGATCCAAATGATCCTCGAGCTCGAGCTCCCCAGGATGAACCTTTCACACAAACACTATATCAACCATTACTATGTACATCATTTCGATTTCCAACTTAAGGAGTTATCATCTTGATCTCCCCAAAGAACAAAATACGAGGTTAAGGGATATCAACTTGTGCGCGCACGCGCTCTTACACCTTTAACCAAAAATGCCCATAATTAGCTATATGAGTTTAAGTCTTATAATTCATGAACTCTATAACTTTTAACGAAAATTGGGTTTATAAAGCAAATTCAATGTCTGTATGCCTGTTTTATAAGAATAGATACTGGGGTCCAAAGATCTCTCCGAAACCTCTTGATTTGACTATTAAGGCTAGGGGGTCTCGGGATCTAGAGACCTTTCTGAAATATTTTGTTTAGACTTTCAAGGCTAAGAGGATTGGGGGTCCAGGGACCTCTCTGAAACCTTTTAATTTCCAGGACTAAGGTTTCAGGATCTAGGGACCTCTCTGAAACCTTTTAATTTGCCTTTCAGGGATAAGAGGTTTCGGGGTCCAGAGAACTCTTCTGAAACTGCTTAATTTTTAAGACTACGGGTTTTAGGGTCTAGGGACCTTTCTGAAATCTTTTGATTGGCCTTCAAGGCTAGGGTCTCGGATCTAGAGACCGCTTCAAACATTTTATTTGGCATTTCTTTTTCCTGGATGGATTATTGGGTCATTATGACCTTATCTTTTTCCGATGTATTTTTGAGTCATTTTGACCTTATTTATTGAAGACTTAATATATGATTCAACTATTCTTGGACCCTTAGATCATGTGGTCTTGACGTGGGTCTACCCAAATCAAAATCTTGTATCCATTTAGGTCTTGTGGTCTAAAGACCTGGTGCCATTTTTCTCGGGGCCTCAACTCTTTGAGTCTTGGGGTCTCTAGACCTTGTGCCCTTTTTCTTGGGCTAGAACGCCTCGGGGTCTCGGTCTCTCAAGACTTCATGATGACCCTTTTTCACTACATGAAAGCTTCAAGGTCTTAAGACCTTGAGCTACTTTTTGCTTGGTTCTTGTTACCTCGGGTCTTGGAATCTCAAGACCTAGTGCCATCATTTTCATTGGGATTGAACGCCTCGGGGTCTCGGGCTCTCGGCGTCACATGACTTTTTTATTGGGATGAAATGCCTTGAGATCTCAATACCTTGCACTCTCGTATTCTTGGGGCTCAACTCCTCGAGGTCTTGGGGTCTCAAGACCTTGTACGCCGCCCACTATCATTTTTTTTTTTTTTGGATCAAATCCTTAGGTCTTGGGTCTCAAGACCTTGTACATTTTTTTCTTAGTCATGAATGTCTTAGATCTCGAGATCTTAAGACCTCGTGATTTTTACCCTTGGATCAAAGACCTTTGGTTATGAAGATCTTGTGTTACGAGGTCTTTAAGGCCTTTGAGATTTTCCTCGTCTTTGGGTCTTAAAGACCATTGGGCTTGTGTTCTCGGGTCTTCAAGACCCTTGAGATTTTCCTCAAGTCTTTGAGGTCTTGAAGACCATTGGGCTTGAGTTTCTTTTGGGATCTTTAAGATCTCAATTGTGTCTTATATATGGGGCCACCGAACTCTTTTTTTCTTTGCACACGGGTTTTCGAGATCCGAGGATCTCATTTGTGAGTTATGCAAAACTTATAAGTTTTCGAGATCTTTGAGATCTCACTTGGAGGTTATCGGGTCTCTTGGACCCTTTTCCTTTACACACAAGTTTTCGAGACGTTGAGAATCTCACTTGTGAGTTATGGGGTCTCTTGGACCTTTTTCCTTTACAAAATGTTTTTCGTGATCTTTGAGATCTCGAGCTTGAGTTCTTTGGGGGTCTTCAAAACTCTTGGTGTATCTTCAAGTCTCGAGGTCTCAAAACCCTGAGCTTGAATCTTTTTGGGGCCTTCGAGACCTTGGAGATTTTCTTCAAGTCTCGGGGACCTCCAAGCTCGAGTGCACTTGGGGTCTTCGAGACCCGGAGATTTTCTTCAAGTCTCGGGTCTTGGGACCCTAGAGCTCGAGTTCTCTTGGGGTCTTCGAGACCCGGAGATTTTCTTAAAATCTCGGAGTTTTGGGAGCCTCGAGCTCAAGTTCACTTGGAGTCTTTGAGACCTCGAGATTTTATTCAAGTCTTGGGGACCCTCGAGATCAAATTCACTTGGGGTCTTTAAGACCCGGAGGTTTTCTTCAAGTCTCGGGATCTTGGGAACCTTCAAGCTCGAGTGCACTTGGGGTTTTTAGGGACCCTTGAGCTCAAATTCTTTTGGGGTCTTTGAAGACCCGCCTATTTTGACGCTTGGGACTGCACGGGTTGGGGTCGAGCAACCCTTTTCCCTTTTATGTCTCTCTCACGAGCGGTTGATACCAACTTCTCGAAGTTTTCCTTTCTCATAGAGATCACCTGGTCGGGATCTCTTTCTCCTCATCCGGAGATTGGGCCATGATTGAGATGAGGGGAACTCGGGTTGCATCACTCCTTCACTCTACTTGGGGTCTCTAGTACCCTTTCTCGAACGTGTTTAACTAGGGTCTCCATATTTCGTACCTCTTTTCTTGGTAAAAGGGAAAAGGTTTTCCCACGACGGCGCCAACCGATTTGGATCGTAATTACCTTCGGTCACGACTTTCGTAATTGGGTTCGAGCTCTTGGGTGACTGAAATGGATAAACACACGCCAAAGGCAACTAGGGGGTGGTCCTGCTAAGACCCTCCGATGCCTAAGTCGATCGAGTTCGTGAGGTATGGGGTATAGAGATATTAAATATGAAAATAAGAGGTCGAGAGGCAGAGTGAATAGTTACCATCAAGTTACGATAGCATGATATTTATAGATATTCCTGGCACATGTGGTTGCGCCAAGTGTCATCATCCGGGGGTGGAGTTGTACTTCAGTCATCGGGAGATCAATGGTCCACCTTTTCGGGTTAGACCCATTCCCTCATCCGGGGTTGGATACGAAGCTCTAAACCCTATTTCAAGACCTCACGGTGTAGCTTTAAGATCTCACTGTCTTATCGGTAAATTATTACTATGTGGGAGATCAACACGAGTAAAGTCGCATATGCCAATTTCTCTTGATTCGATTCTTTTATTTCTTACAATGATTTATCTTTTGCTTTAGTAATGTCACGTTTACAATAATGACATCATCTTATAAATGCGATATTTAAATGATCTACTCAAATAAAAGATGGAATATCGTAAGAAAAAAAAATCTTGTATGATTTCTCCCCATTGCTCAAAATGCAAATGATAAAAATTTCGTATAATAAAATATTTTATATAAAATATATAAGTGGCAAATAAATTCTTATTTTTATAGTAATGAATTATTTTCCACTTATAGGTAAGAACATAAGACTCAATCTACACCATCCAACAAAATAAAATAAAAGGCTAGGATTTAATAGGATTTTTCAAGAATAAATAAATGGTGGGGACCAAATAGGGTACAATAGGAACATCAATTTCAAATAAAAATCCTAAAAATTCGTTTCCAAAATCGGGAATGGGATCTTACCATCAATAACTATTTCCTCGAAATCGGAATGAGATCTTACCATCAATAACATATACGACATTGGCAAACTAAACACACATAATTGGATGCTTAAATATACATATCCTACACACTATGACAATTTATAAGTGTTGTACATAATTCTATGCCTAAACCCACAATATCTACAATCTATTTATACATTATATGTGTTTACACTATGCATCATTTCTATGTGACAATAGCGAGAATCAATATATGCACAAGTGTTTAATAACATATTCTTATGTGTAAATGAACAAATTTCTATAACCACCTATACAATTTTATTGACTATTTGTACAAAACACATCTAATATACATTGTATGGATTTTATACATAATCCTATGCGTAAATATACGAAATTTAATAACTATTTAACTAAAATATATAGTCTACTTTGACGATGCATAATTTTATTCGTAAACACATAAAACGTTGTAACTACATATACAATATTAAAGTTAAATGACAACATACGGACCAAGTGTACATAAAAATGCGAATTTATATTGATTAAAAAGAAAACAATCCATGTCGTGATCCATTCATATCCATAATTCAACGAAACATCTAAGTCATATACAAAAAAATATAGAACATTAATTGTACAAAAAAATGAGCAGAAATATACATTGTAAATTATCTATTAAAATAGCACTACAATATTTTCTTCCCATCCAAAATTTTTGGCTTCTTCCAAACACCGTCCTTTTGCTCATTGTTGTGGTGAAGAATTATTGCAACCGCATACTTCGTGCGCAACATAGGCAGGTTGAGAAGAATTGTTCTTCTCCAAACCACATTCACATCCCTTGGTGCCACCTCCCATGTAGCTCTCCATATGCCTCACAACATATATGCCATAATCAACTTTGTTTGTGGTGTCTCTCCAAGGTATGCACAATCTAGATGGGGTGCATTATGGACAACACTCACCATTTGCGGACATCCTTTTTCCCATTGTTATCGCCATTTAGTTGATCAAACAAACCTATAAAAAAATATAGCACCAATTATTATACAAAAATACAACTAACAATACATTTTAACAAAACTAAATATATATTATTCTATAGCTAAATATACATAATTCCATAACATATATACATGTTCGCACAAGTAACAAAATAAAGTGCTCCACAACTAAATACACATCATTACATAACTAAACACACAATATTATACACCTAAACGCACATAATTTCATAACTCGTCCATTATCACAAAACTAACCACACATTATAACAATACTAAATATTCATTATTCTATAGCTAAATATACATAATTCCATGCATAAATAGATGCTCGCACAAGTAACAAAATAAAGTGTTCTATAACTAAATACACATTATTACATAAATAAACACACGTTATTATATACTTAAACACACATAATTTCATAACTAAACACACATTATATAACTTATAAATACACATTATTACATAACTAAACATACATTATTATACAACTAAACACACATAATTTCATAACTAAATATACATAATTACACAACTAACATCACAAAGGCACGAAGGTGCAAAATCTCCCAAGATAAATCGGGAATTGAGAAGTCGAAAGAAATCTAAACTACAAGCACACAACATAAGAACAACAAAAAGCCCAAAAAAACATTCATCAAACCTATTGGCAAGATCGAATAATGAAATATATGTTTAAACCCAAAATTGAACATAATTAAAATAATAAAAACGACCACAAAAATACAAAATAGAACCCTATTATCAAGAACATCAAAATCGAACAAAAACTACATAATCATATGTACAATGAACAACTTAATTTATGAACTCTAACACATTATAAACCTAATCCCGAAATCTCATAATATACATGTGCATATAAACACACATGTAAAAAGACGTATACATTCGAATAAATTCGAGGAAAAAAAAACGAAAAATCGAAGAAGGTTGGGAGCTTATTGATCCTAGAGGTGGTGGCGACCGTGAGACGACGATCGGTGGCGAAAGAAGGTTGTATTGTAAGCATAAGCGGTCGATCCTTTGCCTCTTCGTCGTCTTCATCGCGTCGTCGGTGGAGAGGTTGATGTAGATGGAGAATTTCTATTTGAGAGAATTTCTATTGGAGATAAATTTTAGAGGAGAATTCCACAGAGAGAGAGATGTTGCACAAATCATGGATGAGATAAGGAAGAATTTGAGTTACTAAATTAAAAACACATCCAATTACAAATATATCCCTTACATTTTACAATGAAATTCTTGAATGCCCTTAAATGAGGCGCCAATGCCTAAAATGAGGAGTAAAATCGGACCATTGATTATTAAATCAAATAGTCTAAATGTGGTCTTATGTTAACTTTACCAAAGTGTGTCCTGTCTCATTTGATCATATCCCTATATATATATAATATCCAATTGTCAAATGAAAACAACAAAGCCTTTATAAGTTTGACCATTGCACCAACACAAGAAATGCATTATCAAAATTTGTCCTCAACTAATTATCCTTCTTGGGCCAATTTGAGACTTTCGTTGCGAAGTAATTGCCCCATTTGCATGGCCCATACACAATTTACAAGTTTAAAGCATACTCCGGTTTTATGCCAATGATACAAGTTGGTTCCTGCTCCACGGGCATAAGCTCAACCGTAAAAAAATTTGGGTGATGTGATATTCGCTTTCTTGCACCCGCAACGTAGATTCGAATCTCCCAGTAACAAGGTGGATGATGATTTCTTGTCGGTGACTTTCGATCTAAAGCGACTCGGGACCGACTTGTTGAGACATATTCCTCGATTTACGTGATTCAATCTAAAGCGGCTCGGATCCCGACTCGTTGAGATATATCCATCAATTCATCTCCTTCGCTGTGAAGCTTCTAGAGGCGGGACAGTGGAAGACCTCAAAGATGGGAAAATAGTATATATAATGTATAATCTGAGCTTGAATTCTTTAGACTTACGTTTCCCAACTGCATGCATGCCCTTGTATAACATTTACATATTAATTCTCAAAAATGAAAATATAAAATACTTGTTTCTTAACTAAATATTTTGCTCAAAAAAAAAAAAAAAAAAGATAGCGGATGTTCTTGCACGTATGGGATGCAAAATATTTAGGCGGAGGACTTTGACACTTTAAAATTCCGGTATTTATAAGATAGTCTTTGTATAGGTTACAAAATATTTTTGTTTTTCATTTGTATAATTTCTCAATTATAGATTCGTTGTTGTAAATGACTGAAAATTCTTAATACACAGGTCGGGGGTCAATCATGCCAGAAGAAGAAAAAAAAGGAAAGTTAACAAATAATATAAAATACACATTTTTATAGGTTGGGATCTTCTATTTCAACATGGTGTTTCATTTCCTATTTCACCGCACGGATGATTGCCACATGTATAGAAGTTATCATATTAATTTTTGAGGATAAATCACGCCTAAATTGTGAGGGTTTAATATGATAACTTCTATACACGTGACAATCATCCGTGCGGTAGAATAAGATATGAAACATCATGTTGGAATAGAAGATTCCATCCGATTTTTTATTCCCCAACACTTCAATTACCATGCGAAGTTAAATGCGATTCATCCTCTACCAACCTTATATAGTAACAAAATTCTCCGAATTTTTTAAAATTACTCGAATAAAGCATGATATTTTCGTACGTGCGATGTTGAAGTCTCGTATATATCTTTCAGAAATAATAATATGACAAAATCTCCCGAACTTTTTCGTTAAGAAAGCGACTTATTCCCGATTTTTCCCATTTTAACAAAATTATACTATTTTAATTTATATTTTCTAATTTTATATACACTTTATTAAATAATATAATTGCTAAGAATAATTTATTGGGGTTTTTCTTTCGGTATGTGGCATTTTGCCACATATCTTTTTCATTTATGTAGTGGGTTTGAGGACTTTTGCAAATATAAGTGTAGGCGCCTTTTCTAAGGCGCTCTACTAAGAAACGCCAAGAGAGTGAGGTGCCGACAGTTCTGTTTTTCTTTTTTTTTCTTTTTTACGCCACGTAGGCGCTTGATTTGGCGCGCTACAACCTAATTTTTTATTTTTTTATTTTTAAAATTTAATTTTTAAATATAAAAATATAATTTTCGGATATTACTCAATCGAAACACGATTACATAATAAAGTTTACACCACATAATTAAAAAACAGCCGGGGAATTGCATACTAAAATCAAAATAAGATACAACATGCTATTACAACATAAGTCACGCGAAATCGACGCAAACAACAAGAACATTCGCCATTTGATCGACGCCTACAACTGTAATTTTTTTCAAAATTTAATTTATAAATATAAAAACACGATTTTCGGATATTCTTGAATCAAAATATTACTCAATCGAAAATTGTTTTTTTATATTTAAAAATTAAATTTTGAAAAAAATCAAAGTTGTAGACGCTAGTCAAACCGACGAATGTTCAATGTTCCCGCTTGTTTTGCGTCTTGCATTCACATTATGTTATAATAGCATGTTGTATCTTATTTCAAAGATTTTAATATGCAATTACCTGACGTTTTTTTAATTATGTGGTGTAAACTTTATTATGTAATCGTGTTTTATTTGAACAATATTTCGATTCAGTAATATCCGAAAATTATATTTTTATATTTAAAAATTAAATTTCAAAATAAAAAAATAAAAATTCATGTTGTAGGCGCCGTTTGATCGGCGCCTCGTGGGCAGTGCAAAAAAAAAAAAAACAAATCTGTCAAAGAGGCGCTAGTAAGAGCGCCTTAAGGCGCCTACACCTATAATTTTAAAACCCCCCAACCCACTATACAAACAAAAAGTCCGTGGCAAATGCCACAGACTGAAAAATAACCCAATTTATTGAGAATCTTCCCACTAAAATGTATTTTTTTCAATAGAATTATTAAATATACTATATCGATATATTCCAGATTTAATCACGTAGTATACATACGAATTTTGTCACTAACCAATATTTTGTTGAATTATTCCCCAATTATCCTGAATAATACATTAATGCCTGAGATACGAATTTAAGGGTTAATGAATTATTCCCAAATCCGAAATTTGTTACTATGAAATCTTGGAGTTACACACACTTATTCTTTTTTAAAATTTATTTTATGTTCATTACATTGTACAATATCATTCAATTAAACACGAATTTCACTTTCCCAAATTAAAACCCACCCTTTTTATACACACACATACGGAACCGGAACGGCCTTCAACGGAACACCTTTTCTCAGCGTAATCCCCATTCTCTCACTCATATCCATTTCCTCCGGTTTAAGCCCATGGGCCAAAGCCCAATCAAACGAATACAAAACCGAGCCCAAAGCCAACGGCAACACCCGGCCCGCCAGCGGCACCGCCGGACACATCCGCCGCCCAGATCCAAAAGGTATGAACTCAAAATGTTGCCCTTTATAATCCGCCATGTCCGGATCCAAAAACCTCTCGGGTCGGAACCTTAACGGGTCTTTCCAGGTTTTCGGGTCCCGTCCAATGGCCCAAACATTTACGAGGATTTGGGTTTCTTTGGGGATGTGAAACCCTAGAAATTTGCAGGAGTCCATGGCTTTGTGGGGGACTAAGAATGGGAGGGGTGGGTGTAATCTTAGGGTTTCTTTGATGACGGCTTTGAGGTAGGGGAGTTGGTCTAGGTTTTGTTCTTCGAGTTTTTTTCCGGGCTTGATTTGGGCTCGAAGTTCGGATTGGGCTTTGTGGAGGGTTTCGGGGTTGTGGAGGAGCTCAGCCATGGCCCATTCTAATGTGCTGGTGGTGGTATCTGTCCCTGCCGTGAACATCTCCTGGAAAATTCAAAATAAGACCTTAAATAATTTTTGTAGCATGATTCCAATATTTTTTTGAAAATGGTTCATTATAAAGACTTAATTGCGAAATTGTAGGATTTTGATTTTTTCGAATTGGCAATTTAAGACGATAATCTAAAAATTTTGCTGGAAATTTTAAAAATTTCCCTGGAATTGATCATGGGACGGCCATGCATGTAAGTAAGTAACCCAACTTGGAGATTTTCAATTTTGTGGTAAACTTACTGACCAGATGATTACATATTTAAGTGTTTGTTTGGGAGTACTTTTGAAATAGACTTTTGGATCTAAAAGTCCATTTCAATAATAATTGATGTTTGATGGTTAATTTAGAATGGAATTTAGGATAAACACTCATGCAAAAAAGTTCGTTCTAAAGAAATCAGAATCATAAGCTTTTTGAAGAATCACTTATCAAGAAGTCTATTGTGTGAATGGACTTTTGCATTATGCAAAAAAAAAAATTAGAAAATGGACTTTTAATAAATAATTTCTGAAAAAGCCTCTAATTCGGACTTTTTAGGATGAACTTTTTGGAATGGTGATTTATCCAAAAGTTTTTTCTAACTTAACCATCGAGCATCTATTATTATAGAAATGAATTTTTAGATCCAAAAATTGATCAAAAAGTACTCACAAACAAAAGTACATGAGGATGAAATGTTGCTTATGATGTGGCCTCAATTAGTCTACATGGCCAATTTGGGAGGGAAAATACATTTAAAAGAAAAATATCGACCCCAAGTCAGCTAAGCAAAAACCCTTCTCCTAAATTTTCACTCCTCTACTAATACATAACTTGAAAGGATTATGATTTTTTTTTTTATCTACGCTGTTTTATTATAATTTGCTTATAAAATCTTGATTATTAATTTTAAAAACCAAACAAACAAGTGAACAACCAACCCTAATTATTTACTTAAATGTAATGATGGCAAAAGAGGTGGAATGAAGTTATCCACTATGCACTACTTAACACTTATTTTGCGGACTGAATATTCTATTGTAAAATTATGTTTCATCTTCTATTCCACCGCACGAATGATTGACACTTGTATAAAATAGTAAAAGTTACTATATTAATTTTGAATCATAAATCAAGCCTAAACACCTTTATACAAATGTGAATTATATTTGCGTTTAGGATATGAAACACCATTTTAATTTGCAATAGAAGATCTCATCAACTTATTTTGGATAGTTTGGAAATATCCCTGTTCTTTCTTTTTCTTTTGTTAAAAAAGAGTTGTTAAACAATATCTATATATTTGTAAAAATATAAGTTTTAATTGGTTTCATTTTTTCAAACAAAAATAACAAGAAATAACTGATAAAACACAGGGGAAAAAGAGATTACTTACAAAGACGATGACATTAATGATGGTCGAAGAAAAACCAGCATTCCCATCCACACCATCACCATCACCTTTATACTCCAACAAAACATCCAAATAATCTTTCCTCTCTTTCTTCTCAAAACCCGACCCGTTTTCCATCTCTCTCATCCTCTCCTCCAAAAACTCCCCCGCAACATCAAAAGCGCGTTTCACGTGAAACTGCGTTTTTCTCGGATCCCCTGCGGGTCGACCCATTTCAACCCGGGCAAAAAATCCGCCACATTAGGTTTTCCCGCGTACTCCATCGTCTTCCCCGCGTGGTAGAAAAATCTCGCCCCTCTTTCAGATCTCGGATCCAATAGATCCTTCGAGAAAATCAAATTCCCGATCAGATTAAACGCCATCAGGAAAAAAAATCTCCCGACGTCGACGCCGCCGAAGCCGCCGGAGGCGGCGGCGGCGGCGGCGGCGGCGGCGGCGATGTATTTCACCATCCGATCCACGCACTTTTCGCGGACGCCGCGCATGGCGTCGAGTGGACCAGCGGCGAAGAACTCCGCCGTGCAGAGCCGCCGGAGCGTCCGCCAGTGGTGGCCGTACTGGGCGGTGATGAGGGACCCCTCGTTGCCGATCTCGCCCTTCATGGACTCGTAGATTTTTCTGCCCGCCAAAACGGCGTCGTGCTGCTTGAACATCACGCGCGCCGCGTCGCGTGAGGAGATGACGACCGTGGTCATGGAGCCGAGGTGGAGCGTCATGATGGGGCCGTGCTTGTCGGCTAGCTTGGCGAATAGCTGGTGTGGTGGGGCCCACGAGTTACCGGCTGTCAGCTGGAACATGTTTCCGACCACCGGCCAGGGCCGTGGACCCGGCGGCAGCCGCCCTTGCTCCTCCAGGCGGCGGTGTTTCCGTTCGGTGGCCACCGCCCATAAGGCCCATAAGAGCAAGGCTAGGACCACGCCCGCGATTTCATAATCCATTTTGAAATGTGTGAAATTACCAAACTAGGCTGATCGATAATTTTCCAATTTTGTTTGTTGGATTTGTCAATCCGTCGTACCTGCATCAAATTGTATTTCAAAATTACATTTCAAACACTCTTTTATTATAAGGTTTGCATTTAACTATTTATGACCTAATATATATATATATATATATATATATATATCCCATCTTGAGGGTATAATTTGTAAAATAAAAATAAATGTGAGATTTAGAGATTTGGCTGAGCTCATTATAAGCTTCATCTTCGAAACATCTTATAGATGTTTCATTGCTTATAAGCTCATTTAAGTTTTTCCAAAAAAAATATTTTATAAGCTCTCAAAATAAGATGTTAACAACTTATAAGTTGTTTTTAAAAAATATGGCAAATCTCAAATTATTTTTTTAATAGAGATCTATTTTAACATATTTTTTGATTTTGACCATTTTAATTACAAAATTATCATAACTAATATCGTATGAGTTTAATCATCTTATTTTGTTCAAATACTTGAGCAACTTATTTTCAAACGAATGTAAAAAAGAGAAAAAAAAAAAAAAAAGAAAGAAAAGAAAAGAAAAGAAAGCTCACCTGAAACCAGCATAGATTATAGAATCGAAAAGTTGATTTATTTTCACGTGTGTATGCCTCTTATTGTGCCCAAATCCTAAGGAAAAGTAGTAGAATCTAAGATCTTTAAAATGCTAATTTCTTTAGCTTTTTCTTTACCTACAATATTCGTGTATATATGGACCAATGAGGAGCATATATAGCATATAGGGATGATTAGGCGGATGGGACATATATATCTTCAATTTGAGAATAATGTTTCATCTCTTATTCCATTGTACGGATAATTGTCAAGTGTATAGTTGAATTTACCATATTACTTTTGAAGCACAAATCAAGGCTAAATTGTCGTTTTTTAATATGGTAACTTTTATACACGTAACAATCGTTTCATGCAGTAGAAATTCTGGGATGGATCCAAAAAAAAATTATAGCGGAGACACACAATAGATACAATTATAAACTATATCAAAAATAATTAACTGGGACACATTTTATATTTTTAACATAATTTTATAAACTTAGATCACACTAATAATAGGATATAACACTATTAATACTTTTCTAAATAATATTATATAGTATTTTTATCTATAATATTATAAAGTATTTTATAAATTATAACTTTAGGATAATGTTATATAAATAATAAATATTTAAAAAAAAAACTACAGGTGCAAGTGCCCGTAATAGGACGTAGATCTATTACTGAGTCGAATAGGAGATGAAACATCTTTTTAGAATAGAAGATCCCATCCGATGATTAGGGTAAATAATATGAAATCCCACTATACATATTTAACTAGCTAGCATTGTCCAATTTGTTACTCTCGACAAATATCACATCTTGAATCGACCCACAATATCCATTATTCAAATAAACCTCTTGCTTTCGTTGTAGTTGGTTAATTGCCCTATTAATTTAATAATCTGAAAAATAATTATTAACACGCAAATTATTGATGATCCCAATCAGCTCATATGTATGTATATTTGTTTGAGTGTGCAAAACGATTTATTTAATTATTTCTTTTGTTCATTTGGAAGTTTGATTACGTATGGCTGTCGTAGTCTCCCAAGTATATATATGTAAGAGCAATATATTTGATTTTGTTTCATATTGGCTCGTGTTCTTTGGTTGATATATATAAATCATAAATGTACACTTTTTTTTTTAATTTATCATCATCTACCTAATATTTATTTGGAAAGAGGTTTAATTTGGTTTCGTATGCATGTCAATTTTCTGTATTTGGAATCTTTTTGTTTTGTTTTCATCAATTCATGTGCATGTCAAATTAATGTGTGAAACGACAATCAGAGGTTTAGTCTAATTATAAAAAAAAAAAAAGCTCAATTATTTTTCAAAATTGTAAATATGAAATACTCTCTTAACATATGTTTCTATTTTGCAAATTGTAATTTTCAGTTGTAATCAATGTTGTAAAAATTGGCCTAGTCACACCTAATCAAGCAATTATGTCCAAAATAGTAAAATAATCACTGCGGCCAAAAAAAAAAAAAAAAAAAACAGCCCTAGAAGCCTACTTAGGTGGCCTAAAATCAGCAAAAAATATTAAAATAATTTTCTTTTGAAAATAGTAATGTTTTTAGGCGTCCGCCTAACGGTTTTGCAATCTTATTTGTAATTAGACTAAGCTCATGGGTAATATTTTTAATTGACCCCAGGTTGTAATGAATGAAAAAGACTTGAACCAAATCAAACATAACAAGGTACCAAGTGCACATGTAATAACAAAACAAGTTCGATAATATATGGGTATGAATATTACAATTATTTGAACTTAATCAAAAAGATACAACACAATTTTAATTTAATAACTCAAATTAAATAAGAGGTTCAAGTAGTTCAAAAACATCAAATATCGGCCTTGTGGGGATGACAATAGGTAGAATGCCACTTGTTGAACTTGAAGGGTATTTCTACCCAAATTTTATAATATTAATAATGTTCATACTCATCCCAAACCCGCTTAAGAAATTACACATATTACCCGTACCTATATTAACCAATTTGTTGATACCTACATACTACTTGTATATACACGTCAAAAATCTATTTATTTTATATAAATTTTTATTATTATATAGATATTTAAATGAGTACGTACCCTACAAATATTAATTATTATATAATAAAATGATTCAGAATGTGCCTATTCATTCGTGTTCCTTCAATATTAATGGACATTCACAACTTTTGATCTTGACAACGTTTAAAGTTATTTCTTTAATAATTAAATTATAACATTTATGAATCATTTTATGGAACTTATTTAATTCACTCAATTTATTTCAACACAAATCACGTGTTGCGTATTTCAGCATCCAAAAGATTGCATAAATTTGGATGAAGATCTCGAGCCATTTTTTTACATTGGATTATGATCACTAAGAAACAAAGTTATGGTTTTGACTTTTGAACTGCAACTCTTGGATACATTTCCACGATTTAAAGAATAATTAATAAAAATGATAAATACATGAATACACATACAAAAATAGAAATAATTCTTAAACCATTGTTTTGATTTTTTGTGAAACTACATCGGATGCCTGTTGTGGTCCTAAGGCTTCAATCAACGCCACAGAGCCATTAGTATACTATTTTTATTTTTATTTTTGGGGTATTATATTGGTGCTGGATATATATTCCTATAAATATTATTTATTGGAAGTGATGCTGCGATGATACATATAAGTTTTATTTTATTGTTTTTACTGTAAAAGTGTAAGTAGAGCGTAATGACTGGATATAATTTTATTTTGGAAATTTTCTTTGTTAGAGAATAGTGATGAAAAGAATTTAAAAGAAAAAGAATGAATTCTGATAGTGTGAATGGATATGAGATGAAAATATAATGATAAAAGTTGATTGATGTAGAAATAGTAAAATAATAATTGAATATAATTGATAGTTATACATATGTGAGTGGATGAATATTATAACTTCTGGGGAAATAAGTGAATAGTGTATTTTCTGAAAATTTTCATAAGCATTCACATTTTAGGGTAAAAAAAGATCTCTAACAGGACGAAAATGAAAAATTCTCATAAACAACAGCAACCTTAATAGTTGCTATGTCGATGCAGAAATTGGAATTAGAAAAAAGCGAATGATTTATCTCTCTTTTCTCTCCCCATTCTCTCTAAAAAAAACCTAAAACCCTAATTCCTTTTCCTTTTCCCTCCCCTACCAGCCGCCCACCCCCTTCCCCCTCCCTTGCTGTTTTCTTCTCATTTGAGATGGAAGCTTTAATGGCAGCCTGGTTTTTCTGTTTAGGCTCATGCACCGCCACAAAGGCCGGTGACGGCTGAAAATTTTCTGGTCGGCTGCCAGAACTCTCCGTACAATATTTTTCTTCTCTATTTCAAGATCCGGGCTTTGGGTGTTTATTTGTGGTGGCTGGCCAACTGTTCGACGGCGGCAGATTTGCGGGAGCGGTGGTGTCGAGATGTGGATGTGAATTTGGGGGAGGGAGAGACCCTTTGTTTCTTTGATTGCTAGGTTGTTGTTTTGTTTTGTTTTTTTATTTTTCTGTTTTTTTTGTTGTATCTTTTTTTCGGTTGAAGGGCGAAATCCGTAGGTGGGTCAGTTATGTTTGTCTTGTAGTGCGTGATGGTTGCTCGTGCCCGAGTGTTTCGTGTTTTACAGTCTCCTTTGAGGAGTGTTGAAGTTTCCTAGCGTATGAGTGATTTAGTTTTGGAGTGTACGTGATTTGGAATTGAATTAGTTTTGCCAATTCCCCACTTGATTTCTAGTTAGTCAAGTCGGCTCATAACCAGTTAGTTACGATTGTCGTTGTAGTCCCATATTTGAGTTGTTCTAATATAAAAGCTATCGTTTGAGAAGAAAAAAAAAGTAAGCATAAATTGGAAAATTGGAAATTACAATATATGTCAAGTCGGCAAGTAATAACAAAAAATCACTTTTCCCATGGAGTATCAAAGTTAGATGCTTACCAAACATTTGCAAATGTTCATAAAAATAACAATGTTTTCTATTCTTCGTTAATTTCTCCAAAAGAATAAGAGACACCAACTTCGAACAAATAGTCATCAACTCAATATTTGCCTAAATGACGCAGGCAAAAGCTTACGATAACAAAAGAATCACACAAAGCAATAAACGTTATGAAGAAACGTGAATAAAACGTACGATATAATATATATAACAACGAATCGCACAAAGCAATGGGAGTATTGTTTGCAAAAACTTCGCTTTTAGAATAAATGATTTATTATAAGCGAGTAGAAGTAGTTGAGAATTAGAAGTTAATAGTGTTTGAAAATAGAATTAAAACTTGAGAATGAAGCGAGTTGAGAGTGTTTGGTGAAAAAATAGTAAAAATACTTATTTATTTGTAAAATTTAAACTAGAAGCGCGAACCTAAAACACATTTCTCCTGCTTTTAGATTCGATTAAGGGAGTGTTTGCAAAAACTTCGCTTTTAGAAGAAGTGATTTATTATAAGCAGTAAAGTAGTTGAGAATCAAAAGTCGATAGTGTTTGAAAATATAATTAAAAGTTGAGAATGGGAAGTTGAAAGTGTTTGGTGAAAAAGTAGAAAAAATATTTATTTATTTGTAAAAATTCAAACTAGAAGCAAAAGCGAGAATCTAAAGCACCTCACGATTAAATGAAGCGGAATCGAAGCGAGGTTAGTATATGCAAACACTAAAAACTGTTTTTTTAAAGCAAAAGATTGAAAATCACTTATTTTTGGTGTTTGCAAACACTCCCTAAATGAAGCAGAGTTAGAAGCAAAAATTGGTATATGCAAACACTAAAAACTGTTTTTCTTTTTTTAAGCAAAAAACTGAAAATCACTTAATTTTAGTGTTTGCAAACACTCCCAATAAACGCTATGAAGAAACGTAATACACAACGGGGTTTGCCAATTAATTCGGTGTACAAGATGGTTGTAATTATGAAATTAAATTCCGAGTTATGAATAATTTTTTCTCAAAAGGTTCTACTTATATTACGTATGGTACTACTCTTTTATCAGAAAACGATAAATTAAAGTTGTGAATGGTTTCAACTACAGAAAACAATAAAAGTTGTAAATTATGGTGAACAATTAAAGGATGATTGCAACCAGGAAAAGAGTTCGAGTTATGGATCATTTTCCCCAAATATTGGGTTTACTTATTTTATTTATAGTACGAATATCTTTATCAGAATGCTGAAGGAAAATGTGAATTATGAAGAACAAGATGATCACAGCAAGGTTCGAGTTATGAATCATTTCTTTCAAATGGTTTTACATATATATTATTTTTTCATAAATGCTAAAAAGAAAAAGAAGAAAAAAATTGTGTGAATACAATGATTGCAGTTATGGAGAGTTCAATTTACGAATCATTTCCCCGGTGTTATCCATGCTACATCTGATGTACTTAGAGATGACAGTGGGGCGGGGATTTCCCATTCTCCGCGGGAAACCGCCCGAATGGGGTGGGGAATCCCGAAAATTATGCAATGGGGACGGAGCGAGGGACGGGGATCATATTCCCGCCCCGTTCTGAGGGGGAACCGATATTAAATATATATTATATTATATTAAATATATATAATATATTATAAATATATACACATTAAATATATAAATCAAAAAATCTTTTATTTATTTTGTATAATGAGTGCTTTATTAGTCTTTTTTTATATAATTCATATATTTTTAAATATTAAAAATCATTTTTTAAAAAAGAAAAATTCAATTTTTTACAAAAAAAAAAATAATAAAAACTGGGTCGGGGATGGGGGGAGTTTTTTCCCCGTTTGTCTCGCGGGGCCGGGGATGGGGATTCCCTGCGGTCATGGGGACGGGGATGGGGATTGCTCCCCCGGGCCCCGCCCCCGCCCCGTTGACATCCCTAGATGTACTACACCCGGTGAATGGATGAAAAACATGTATCACACTTGGTGGATTGATGAAAAATGGATTGAGATTTCCTGTTCCAAAATCATATTCCACTCCATGTTCTATTGTATTGGATGATTGACACGTGTACATGGCGATGTCATGATTGTATACGTGTTAATCATCCAATACAATGAAACAAGAAGTGGAATAGAATTTTGGAACATGAGTGTAGGTCCCATGAAAAACATATGTCCCACTATTTATGTGGATCAATGACAAGTGTTTAATCTTATAAGTAGTGACATATTTGTTATTTATCAATCTACCAAGTGTTTGTACACTTGGGGCTCGTTTGGTTGGGGTTAATAGGAGGGATATCACACCAATTTTTAATATTTCCCTCCTATTACTTTGTTTGGTTCAAAGTGAAAAGGCCCATGAAATAGGTTAGGCCCGGTCCACTATCATTCAAGAATAGGTATTCCATATCCCACTAGGGGGGTGGGATACAAATTCCCTCCCAATCTGATATGAAGTGCAATGACATTTATACCCCCACTTTCCTCATCTTTGTAGTTTCTATGTGGAAAATAGCCAAAAAGACAAACCCAAAACCAGTCACCACTGTTGCATAAGAATAGTGTTTTTGTTTGATTGCAGAATTTCATGACAAAAAATTGAAAAGAATTCATGCTTTTGAAAAATGACAAAAACTGACAACAACATCTTCAAATCGCAGCTCAAATATTATTTTATAGATTAGAGCCACATAACTAAAAAGTGACAAAAATTCACGATTTAAATTAATCGAAAAAAAAATTAATTCCGTGCATCAAATATCATAACAAAATCCGAATTGGAAGATTTGATCTCCCCAACCTATTTTCATGAAAACCTAAGAAAGATAATAAAGGACATACCATATTCAACCTAATTCAAATCAAATTGATGAACTTTGAAAACCCATATTTAAAAAGACACAATTCCTACCAGCTCGGCTGTCGACCGTGAGTTTAATTGCAGCGGCAGTTTTTCAGTCGAGAAAGAATTGGGGAGGGTTGAAGGAAGATGTTAAATAGTGATGTGTAGAAAGGGGTGTTTCGAAGTTATTGGTAAGTGTTTCACAATGACATTCTAGTAATTAGGAGAAATATGTTTGGGGTGAAAAAGAAAAAAAAAATTAAAAGTAAGGGCACAAAGGTAATCTCAGCTGGTTTCATTCTTCTTATCCATTGTGAACCAAACACATTATTATTAATGGATATATATCCAATAGTCCAATCCATCAAACAAACACAATAATAGGGCTTATTATATCCAAGTAATAAGGTAGGAAAAGAACTTGGGAATTTATCATGCCCATAAACATCCTGCAACCAAACGAGCCCTTGGTGTAACAACTAACATCTACGAGACCTTATTTCCTCAAACAGTTAAGCCGTGCACGTGGAACATTGGTATGAGTGCCGGTGAGATTCGAACTCAGAACCTTTTGTTTGGTGTGGCTCTGATACAATGATCATCTCATCTAAATGTTTAAGTTAATAGAAAAGTGAATCATTTAATTTTAATTACTCTAACATTTGTACTAATCTTTTTTATCATAAATGTTAAAAAAATGAAAAGAAAAATTCTAAAGGGCATAGACTATAGAGACAACAAGTATTCTGCCACATTGTTATCAAGAAGCATATTTTGATCACTGAGTTTGGGATTTTGAAAATTCTTTTGGCTACATCTTTACAAAACTATATTTCAAATTTTGAAGAACGTGTCAATTTATTAACAAGATAATTAAATCTATTATTGATCTTGTACTTGTTTACCCACTCAATCTCTTTTATAAATAAAATAAAACCAAATCTAACCTCCACCTTAAAAAAACATAAAAAATAAAAATAAAATGCTGCTACATAGTAAATACTGACCCATCAAGCATCAAATTCCAAAAGAAATAGAACAAAAAAGGGATAGTTACGTAAAACCTCTTCAGGTTCGGGCTAATTACAAAAGAATCCAATTTTTTTTTGAAAAATGCAAGAAATCTCTTAATGTTTGATTTCGCTTGCATCTTTCCCCTTCGTAGGTAAAAAAATATTTCGAAAACCTCTCTAATATTTTTAGAAATATTATAGTTACCTACTTAAATTTAAGATAGAATCAAACCTGATGATGTTTTTTTAATTTTGAAACATCTCTGATTTTTTTTTATAATTAGCCCATATTTTGAGGGTGTCTTGTAATTATCCCTAAAATAAAAGGAATAAGAAGAAGAAATGCTAGTTCTCTTCCTGAAATGTGACTTTGACATTTTTGAGACCTAATGGTAGCAACCAAAAGATTTTGACCCTGAAAAATAAGTTTGTATATAATAAGAAATTATCTACCATAGTTTGTCCTTATGATCACATCTTGGTGCTCAATGAGCCATAAAGTCCGTGTTGAATTTGAAAAAAAACAAAGTGATTGATTTTATAGACAAAAAGTAATATTGTTGATATACATGATGATGCTATAATGAAGTCAAATTATTTCCTTTTTATTAACAATATTATGAGACGATATTGATTGATACTTAAAACGTAGTCGATTTGAATTGAATTTAAAATATTATAGTTATGATCTTATATTCTTTATGCAAATTTGGTACGTGGTACGTCTTTATACGGCATACAATAAGTTAATCGTAGAGAACATGTCAATTTAAAAGACATTTGATTGAATGATTATATCATTAATCTTGTCTTATTTACCAACTCAATCTCTTATTAAACTTAACACCCATTCAAAAAACCAAAGAATATTATAGGAAAAAAAATAAAAAAGGAGCCATTTTATTTCAAAATTAAGTAGGTCGGTTTGGGATTGAGTTTGATGTAAAGCATTTTCCATTTTAATTGCCTAATCATTGACCGAAATTATGAATAATGGCCAATAATAAGACTCAAATAATACAAAATACATTAGAGGAAAGAAATTTAAAAAAATTCGATAAAAAAAAAAGTTTATGTTCTATACATTATTATTGGAAATACTTTAAAATTGCCCATGGTAATTCAAATGGCTAACGGGCTGCCAATCCGGGCCGCCCGACCCATTCTTCTAAAATAAAACGGGTAATTCCTTCAAAAAAGGATAAAACGGGTAATTTAATTAATGGCGATTAGAACGGTGACGAATCATAAAAATATACATCGCTCTCCACTATGTGATTCATCACTCGTGAAAACGCCTCCATCTACGGCGGCGAGCTCCGGCGGCCGAGCATCTTCCGTTGGTGACAACGCCTTTGTCACTCCTCTGATTTATCCTCAATTTTAAGTTAATGCTTCGAGTTGTTTTTTTTAAGAGTGATTTTCTGTTTTAAGAGTTGTTTTTATTTTTTTATTTTAACACGATCATGTTGCGTAAATGTATAAAATCACACATCGATATATATTTGATCGTGTTTTGAAAATATTGTCATTTGAGTGAAAATATTAGGAGTCTATGTTATTTTTCCCCTATGAATTCATGGAGTATTATCATTGAATAGGTGAAGGATTGGCTGCGATTCCTGAAATCAAGTGCTGTTTTGGAGAGGTAGCTCAATGTAACTGTCTTGATGACGACTACAGCAAACGTCTACATCGTAAGGCCAAATCTTCTTCAGAATAATTTAGACAATTATTTATTTTCAATTTGAAATTTGGAGTTTTATTGCTCGTCTTTACTAATGTCGTACGTGTTCTTTCTTCATAAAATATTAAAAGCAAAATCAGGTGATGCAATAGTGTCGAAGATCCTGCACCGATAGATCTAATTCTTAGTTTTTTATCGTATCGAATACTGAAAATGATTTGCTATTGGGGCTTATGAATCAATTATGGTACAGACTCTTATAATTTAGTAACTTCTTGTGAAAAGTATTTAACTGATAAAAGCTGTGGTCCTGGGATTTGGGAGATGGACATTGCCTGTTGTTTTACTCAATTTGACTTCATGAAATCCTGGTTTTGGAGTATAAGGATACAATCTTAGGAGAAATGAATTCAAATAATTAAGGTTATATATCCTTTTCAGTGTTGTCAGTTGGTCTTCTGTTGAATTTGAGCTGTGGGGTTAGGGGATGCAATTACATCGTAAATTGACAGGGCAATATCTTATGAAAAAATGGATTTGAATAATTAAGGATATAGTTTTTTCAGGGTTGTGTGCTAGTTTTATATCACAATATGAGTTGTGGGGATAATGGATGCAATTACATATTACAATCTTAAGTTGACACATCGGGCCGCAATTCATCTTATTGGTCTATAAAAGTTTTATGTAATGTTTGATGGTGCAACCTTTGGATTTATCGTATGGGTTTGAAAAGTGATTGAAAGATCTATGTCTGAAAGCAGCTTGGATAAAACTGGGCAGGGGAAGAAATAACTTTGGATAGATAGATTATCTTGATGATCCAGAAGCATTTTGTTGCCTTTCTTATCGTATTTTGGGTGTAAATTAAAAGCATCTTATTGTTTCAGTAAAACCATGTTGAAGAAGTAGTATTTCACCATTGAAGATAATTTCTGATGTGAAAAGATATAAATTTTAGAACAACTAAACTGAAATTTGTAGATTAGAGGATTATAATAGTGATTGCTGAGAATAATTTCGATTTTAGTTTTGATCCCTCCCTTGAGTATCTTACTCATTTTTAAATCATCCACAACTTGGTATTTAGCATAAAGTATGTAAAGCCTCTGCAGCTATCTGATTTATATTCTTTTAATGTATTTAGAGTTCAGTTATGCCGTATTGAGAGTTCAGTTATGCAACTTAAATCTACATTGTCGCTACCTGACATCCAATATTGGCCAATAATATGATGATTAGGAGTGGTCCTCTTCCCATTGATGCAGTGGCCGGTCAATGTTTATCCGTTATTTTATTGAATATGTTTATTTGTCCTTTTAGTTGGTTGAAAAATTGATACTCTTTGGAATGAAGTCTTGAACAGGCTCCAGTAGCAAAGTTTTTGTACTTTTGATAACCATCAAGAAACAACATTAGCTTGAAACTGATTGGCTGATACTTTTTGCTTCATTGTTGTCACCTTAGAACTATTGCTTCTTTTTCTTGAACTAGTGAAATTTTATTGAACAGGAAACTGAGTATTCTGAGATGATTATGTATAATTGAGTTTTTTTTTAATCTAGAAAGTCGCATGTTTAATTTTGGCTAAAGACGATCTGCTTGAACTCTTTCAAGCGAACCAGCTTCGATCCTGCATGTTCCGCTCCTCTTACAGATCAGGAACTACCCCTTTGCTGCTGATATATGGAGCTTCTGAGGTTAATGACAATACTATTTTTTTTCTTCTTGGAGGAATTGAAATGAGACACTTTTGTGATAAATAGATTTCTTACTTTGGGTTGACAACGATAATTTGATGCATAGGAACAACATATTTGTAGAAAATTGTGCAAATTATTTGAATTTGCAGAAAGCATTTAGACGAGCCTCATTGGAAAATAGTGAAAACAGGATCTCAGAGAATTATGACCTTTATTTAAGCCTTGCTGATGCTATCTGACCAGTGTAATGAAACTGTATCCCTCACTCTTGGATCTGAAATTATCTTACAGAAGTTGAAGCAATGTGTGTGAGTTTTTCCTTCTTCCGTATAGTGGTGGACCTGGTATATTTTCACAGTTCTAGTGGTAAAAGGGGGTTCTCTTTTCCTTGGAAGGGTTGGGAGAAGATGGAAAATTCAAAATTTCTGATGCTTTATTTATGTAAGATCAACTATAGACTATAGTCCTTCGGTAGTAGTATCACATATACAAGTACAACTACGGTTGCATTTTGGATGGAAGGATTTGGATTTGATGAGAGGATTGGGGAATGGATTTCAAATGACTTATGGCTCCATATATGATGAATTTGATATCCGTCTCTCAAAAAGTAGCTTAAAAATAGGAGTTTAAGGATTTGAAATCCATTATAAAATGAGCTTATCCAGACAAGCTCAATGGTTTTGTTATTATGGATTTAAAATTGTTAACCTCAAATCCACCAATCCAAATTAAGCCTAAGAGAGTTTCAAAATTAGCAATGTGCAAATATTATCAAGTTTACATAGGTTGCTTGCCCAAGACTTCTGTTTTCTTATATAGACATACATGTGTGTGTAACTTGTATCTTGTATCTGGCAAATGAATAGATATCTGGTAATGAATAGAAGAAGAATGGGTAAGAGGATGCTATCTCTAAAATGCAGAAAATGTGGGATTGTTGTATACACCAAAGCTTAGTTCAGTTGCTCTGGATTCTTGCGACTCCGGCAAGAGTTAAGTGGAGAGTTAGCTTCTTTTCTGTTAAATAATTTAGCCATATTTTAGTTATTGCCGGCATAGGCATAAAAAATGTAAATGTGTTAATAAATTAGATTTAAAGTGTTAATACCCCTTGCAAAATTGAGGATTTGCAGCAGCAATGAATGGCCAGATACATGAAAGCTAACAATAACAAAACTAAAAAAAAATTACCTATCCATGGGTCTAGTATTTGACTGAACTTTGTTCAATTTTAAGCTTTTAGAAGGTCTGTATTTCTAAGAGTCATTTGAAGAAGTATACAGTTAGAAGCTGCTTATGTGGCTTCAAAATAAACTTTCTCTCTCGCTTTAGAGATAACGATTATAAGAAAGCTTTGCTTTATACATCTTGGGGAGTCATGATGTTGATATTATTTGGCTGATGTTGGTTCCGATTTTCATTAAAGGCCAAGTAACTAATTGCCCTGCCAAAAAAGTGATAATTATTTCACAGTTGTTTGCCTCATCTCTTTTTCTCTTGGAATTTGACATTTTAAGCCTGAAATATTTTCCTATGTCTTTTCTTTCATTTCTTTTACAGTGAAGTAACAAAGAACAGACTTCAAAGTAACGCCAATCAGGTATTCTCTGTTTTGTCGCTGCTGCTATATTTCATCTATTTTTGTCTAAAATTTTCTCCAGATTTAGAATCAAATATTTGATTGATGACTATATGCGCGTGATTGATTTTAGCATCATATCAGTTTCCATGCAGTTGGCTCATCATTTAAAACTTGTCATGCACAAATTGAAGTAGTATCTATACTCTTCGGGTTTTTTTCTTGTCACGTGTGTATGCGTGGTTTAAAGAATGTATTTTTTTCCTTAAAAACCTTTTTACTTGTAGATGATGGCTGAGATTATTACTAGATTTTATTGCATCTATGAAGTAGTAAATCCAGTCATCAGTTATCTCGTGCAAACCTCCAGGAGATTTTGTAAATTGTAATTCCCTTGTCTCATGCAAATGAATAAGAAAATAGTTACTGCTGTGGGTTCATGTGCACTTCTTGAAACAGGCCTGAAATTTTTGTTTGGTTAGTTTTCTCAAAATTTATATGAATTGCAATTCAAACGGTTAGAACATTTGTTTCCTACCCATTTCTGGTATGATAGATTTCAACACTGGCTTGTATTGTATTCTCTATGATTTTGTTTATTGAGAACTTAGAGAGTGTTTGGCTAAGCTTATAATCTCTTCAAAACATGTTATATTCAAAACATCTTATTACATGTTTTGAAGAGCTTATAAGCTCTCTAAAAGTATTTGGTAATTTTTTTAAGGTCTTATAAGCTCCCAAAATAAAATGTTAAAAAAGGTGGGGTTCCCAACTTATTTTCAAAAACAAAATCTTATTTTAACCACTTTCTATGAATTTTACAAAAATGCAATTACCAACATTATATAAGCTCTACTATCTTATTTTATCAAAATATTTCAACAACTTATTTTCAAAATAAGATATAAGATCTTATATATAAGCTCTTAAAACATCTTATAAAATATAGCAGCTTATAAGATCTTTTAAATAAACTTTGCGAAAACACCCTCTTATTCTTCTTTTTCTTCAAATGTGAGTCTAGTTATGATTGAAACTGCAACCCCCCTTCCCCATTGAAAAGAAAACTGAATGATCATCCGATAATCATTGACCAATTGATAGGATGGAGTAACTCTTGGCATCTTTTTGGAGAGGTCAAGGGTTCGAGCCCCCGAGCACAATAGTGTAACATTTAATATTGAGGGCTTCAAGTGGCAACGTGAGACGCTTGAAACTTGGTGGGAACTTGTGATTGGATAGATGGGAGTCGAACATAGAGCAATCACTTGGAAGACGACTCCTTATGCGCGGTAGTTGTGGATATTAGGGACCTGTGAGCTATTTTGCATTCTCACAGTTTACATGGGGCAATTCTTGAGGAGTCGATGTTTTCCTGATGACTAGTCATGTGGGAACATGGAATATGGTTAAAAAACAATGAATGAACAATTATGAAATAACATTATGTGAATAGTTATGGTTTGTTTTCTATGATTGTGGGCCTACTGATCCAATGGTTGATTAATGGTGTCTTTTCACAACCACCAATAAGTGGATTACTGTTATAATCCCAGACTGTTCTTTTGCATGCCGAATGATGTTGTTACTGTTTGATTTCACGTTACTGGGTTTTGAAATTTATGCCTGAATTAATTTGATTGGTTAGGAATCAGTGGAACACATATATCAGGCGAGTTTAAGTAGCTTAATGAGTATAAATTACTAATAAAAGACAAAGGTCTTTAGACTTGTACAATGTTGGACTAATATACAAGCTTATTATTTCATTTTTTTTTATACTTTTCATATTCCCACCTTGCTAGTCCAGGGAAACAGCCCGGCTTCTCAGAAACCGCCCCATGTAAACCGCAAAAAATGTATAATGACTCACAGGTCCCTAATATCTTCAACTACCGCGACAAAGAGTCGTCTGATCGTCTCCCAAATCATGGTTCCATGTTGTACTCCCCTCTATCAAGCCGCTTGTTCCCACCGAGTTCCAACCTCCTACACTGCCGTTTGAAGCCTTCAATATTAATTATTCTATCATCATACCTCGGTGGCTCGAACCTTTGACCTCTTCAATTAGAGGTCAAGAGTTATTATTTCATTTTTCAATCTAGTGGATAAGTGCACTTCCTCCTGTAGAATGTGTACATATATTTGCATTGACTTTGTTTGATTTCTGTATATTCTAAAAAAATCATGACAGATCTTAGGCTTTTGAACGTCAATCCCGCCTTTTATTCTCGTTAATTTAAGTGATGGCAAAGCCATCATTTTCACTTTGCTACTAATACAAAGCTGTGATCCATTTCTCTTCACTTTTAGCCGACAATCTTGCCATACCAACCAGGGCATTAGCTAACTCATTCCTCTTTTAACAAAATGTTGTAATCCACATTGAATTAAGGGTAATTTTTTAGGGTAATTCAATGTTGTAATCCACATTGAATTTAGGGTAATTTAACAGTACGTGACATTTGCAAAACTGGGATGAGTTGAGAAGATTTTGATAGTTTATGTGTAGGCGTCCATTTTATTGGTTTGTAGGCGCCACTTCCATGGCAGCTTGCTGCAATTTTTCTGTTTTTTCTTTCTTTCTGACAAAGTAGGAGCCAGTCAAATATATTTCTTTGTTTCTTTTTTTGTCGAAAGAAAGAAAAAAATAGAAAAATTGCAGCAGCGCCATGGTATTGGCGTATGCTTTGTAGGCACCAATAGAATGGACGTCTACACATAAACTATCAATAACCCCACAACCCACCCCAATTTTGCAAATGTCTGCGGCAAATTTTAAATTACCCGTGAATTTAGTTGAATTCTAATTATTTTTAGAGGTAATTTTAATTTGCCCCCAAATGTGCGAGGTTTTCTACTTTGTCCATTTTGTTGGAAATTTTGGTTTTGATAAAGTGGGTGTCGACCCAATTTTGACCAAATTTTCGGTGGCTACATATTTAATTCGAGGAATTAAATTATATATTATTAATCTACATTACGAGTAGATGTTCGTAGTATTTTTCATTTCTCAAAATCGAATTTCGGTGAGTGAGAAATTAATACACGAAGGTAGCCACATAAATGGGCATTATGTAAAGATTATGTAAAGGGAGATGAAATGCTTTTGCCTTTTCCACATGGAATACAAATCATTGTTTATCCTAGTTTATTTACTAGAAGGTGTCATATGTTGTATAAACTATAACACAAGTGGATGATCACAAGTGGGCCACATGTGCGCGCTCCCGCCCGTCCGGCCTCGGCTCGGGTGGGGCACTTGGGCGCCTATTGGCCTCGTGCGAAGAGAGTCCACTACTTGTCTATTATGGAGTAGTGGGGTGTAACATCCGGGATGTTACAATTGGATTAATGCCCACTACTTTTTGTTATCTCCTACAAGTATTGGTTATCTATAAATACATTGTTGTGCATTGCGATTTTGATACACAATAAATATTCATACACAAAGTTATATTTATGTATTATGCACTCAAAGTCCAAAGAACTATCTTCAACACTTTTTCGTTCGAATGTGCTTCGAGTTAGTGGTGCTACTACACGAGAAGACGAAGTCGTTTTATCTTTTGAGGCAATACGTCAAACCGTGAGCACTAGCCGGGACGTAATTGTCTTGCGGATAGAGATAGTATCTCGACGACTGCTTGTTCGATTCTTGAAGTTCCCTGTTTACGTTTGTAATAGAATAGTTTCATTTCCAGTTTGTATTGAGTCATTGTGAAGGCTTTTCCGTTGTAACCACTATATTGTAATAACACATTTAACTTTGAATTGTTCTACTTTACCTCCCGAACTTTTCAAATTGTTGCACTTAGCCTATAATTTACAAATTTACCTCTTATCTTTTATGGTTATTTTATTTTGTAATATCTAACAATAATATCAAAGCATATGTTTATTAATGAAATTTACTACGGTTTAATACTATTTGTATATTGACTCAAAATGAGGAGATTTTGAGAGGCATTTATCCAAATAATTGTTTGAGATGTAATAACATAGACAATCCACTAACAAAGGAGGGTAAATTTGGAAACTACAGGCTAAGTGCAACAATTTGTAGAGTTCATGCAAAGAAAATAGAATAATTCAAAGTTACGTAGGCAAAGTAGAAAAATACACATAATTTGGGGGCAAATTAAAATTACCTCTTATTTTTATAGGGCATTTTACTTTTCTTTTATCATTCTGACTAGGTTCACACTTCAAGGAGTGTGATTATTTTTTATTTTTTTTTTGAAAAGGGAAGTGTGATTAATTATAGAAAACAATATGTAATTAATAGGATTCATTTTAATTAAAACTTCGACTATAAAATTAACTTCATATTAGATGTTAAACAGTGTCATTTTCACATTTAGCCAAATATTATTCCAACAAATTTCAAAAATCTTGTCCACAAGTTTGGAATGTAATTGAATTCCCTTATATTGGAGTAAGAGATGATTGAATTATTAAAAGGATGCACCCCCATCCCTAAAGGCCTCCACCGCCCGCTCCTAGAGGCTAGAGCCGTTGAGGAGGTGAATTGTGGAATATGTCTCAACGAGCCTGGTCTTGACTTGCTTTATCTTTGGGTCACCACACAAGATATCTTTCTTCAACCTATTAACAGACAGATTCGAACCTCCACACTACGAGTGCCGACGAAGCGGGCTTCACATCACCTAAGTTCTTTGCACCAGTTGAGCTATATCTCGGGAGCAGAGATGATTGAATTATTATCTAGTACTATGCTATACAGAATAAGAACAGCTTTTTGGAAGATTGGATGTTGTGATTTGAAGTTTACAGCAAGAAATGAAAGGGAAAAATTTACAATCAATGTCTGTGGAGGAGGGTGCATTGGTGGAAAGAAATAAGTTAATTGGTACGGTCTTATGGGATTGCATGTAAATTTGTACCTGAAAGTGATATTTTTTGGATTTGGCAAAACAGCTTTGCTTCTTTATCACTTAAAGTGAGAGCTTCTTTCTGCAATTGGGAAAGAAGATAGTAGAAGAAGAAGAGAAAGAATAGTGTGAAAATGCTCTACTCTACAATGAACTGACATTTATATTTTTATTATTCATTTAAGCTAACGTCTGATTATGCCTAAGGGTAGCAACTCCTGTCTCTCATTACTGCTACTAAGTTAAACCGCCAGATGTGCTTAGTCTGACCAGGGTTGTGTTTGGATCAACTGACGGCCACCAAGGTTCTACAGCAGAAGGAAGTAGGAATGTTTCCCAGAATTCGAACCCACGCTGATGACCTTCAGTGCAAATTGTGTTACTCCTTTGCAAATTTTGTGTTGCTCCTTTTGTCAGTCCAACTATGCCATGGGCAATGAAGTGACATTGATTTGAATAGTGAGAATATACTCTCCCCATCTTAAGTGAAGATATTATATATTTTCAAATTGTTATTACTCTTGAAATGTAATAATTAAGAGTTAGTGATGCAACTTATTAGTTTAATTAAGAAAATTAATTTTGAAAAAAGTTTTAGTAATACTTGTAACTCAGATTTAGATTATTCAAATTATTAGGTTGAAATATTTGGTTAATGTATGAAAACTTGGTTAATGTATGAAAACTGTGAGTTGCATCTGGAAATTTGTCATTGTTCTAGATGTTTGTATCTTCCCTTTTATATGAACTTGAGCAATGAGGCCCATTAACTGGTGGCTTAGCCCACTGACCACCACACAAAGATTGTGGGGTGGAGGTCGAGGGGTTCAAATCCTCGCTCCATCAAATTGTTTGTGGGGTGGAGGTCGGGGTTCATATCCCCGCTCCATCAAATTGCTCCCAAGGGCATATGCGAATGGTGAAGATTTGGTGGGAACTCATATTGAATAGCATTTGTGTGGGTTCGATTCGGGAGAGAAGATTTGGTGGGAACTCATATTGAATAGCATTTGTGTGAGAGATCGTTATTAGTAGATTGGGGGTCGAACATAATTGTTCTCTTTACCAGGAGCGGGCGTAGCCCGGCACATTTACCGGCTACCCCTAGCCCAAAATTTTTCCCCTCATTTTCCCCTAGCTCAATTATTTTTCTCTTTAAAAAACACATATAAATTTTTTTTAATTTTTTTCCACTAAAAAAAAATGACAAAAAAATTTGGGGTGTCTTGGGGCCCCCCCCCCTATCTACGCCTCTGCCAGGAGGATCTGGTTGTCGTCGCCAGGACCCCATCGAACACTGGCCGGTGTGTGCACATCCCGCGGTTTACCTTGGCGGCGGCAATGAGGCCGGAGTACTTGTCGCCGGACAGGCGTGGCGCAGGAAAGTTCGAGCTTATTAAAAAAAAAAAAAAAAAAAACGAGGCCCATTGAAAAGCACTAAAAAGCTCTATAGGTACAGGCCCCTTTTATCATTCCCAATCGTTGCTTTTCCTGTGACCACTCTTTTTTTTCACCCTGATTCCATTTTCCATTGGGAGAAATTGGAGAAACCGCAATCATTAACACGACCAACCTCTCTTCATGCTTGATTCACTCTTCCTTTCTCTCTTCCTTTCTTTAATCATTTCACTCTTTTTCACTTCTCAAATACCTAATCAATTCTAGATGGATATTTTCCCCTCAAAAAAAATATTCTAGATGGATATTTCATTTTGTTCAGTGAATATAACAATATAACAAGATGACATGACACTAAAGAGTCCATTGGATTTTTTTCATTTGTTTATAACAAAAATATTTTTAACTATTGAAACAAAAGGTTTTTGCCATTTTTTTAGTTTAATTTTCAATTTTCACCTTTTTTTTTCATTTCTCGGACCAAAATCATCTCTTAGGATCGAGAACATTTCTCGTGACCTCGTCGATTTTTTAAAAATGGCTAAGTAAATCATCAAATAATACATGTATTTGTTCTCACCTATTAGATGTGAGATCAAGAGTTCAAATCTCACTCATACGGCCTACCCTATAATCTCTTTGTAAATGTTTGAATTTTAGTTTTCATTTTCAATAACAGTAAATGGTCAATTTTTCCTATTTACATAAAATTGTAGTAGATATAATAATTATGGTAAAAAGTATCTCTCATAAATTAAAAAAATAAAACTTTTAACACAATTTTTTATTGTAAATTGCATTTTGTCTCATATTCAAAGTAAAATTAATATATTTTTTTTATCAATGCATAGGTATTATCACACTGGCGGGCAAACCCTACACTATACTAGCAGAAGTCGCAGGCCCCCCATACTTCTTTCGATCTACGAATATTTGTCCTTCACAAGATGGTCTGAATCCTTTAGGCGAGATGAGGAGACCCAATCACCTAACATCACACTCAACGATAGTCCAAATTCGAACCTGGACCTCAAAGGAGCCAAAGCTCCTTCTTGCCACCAGGCACCAACCTATCCCCTCAACCTATCCCCTGTGGGTACGAAGTAACATCAGTATAAGTTGAGTGTTTTTATTATTATATCAATGTACAATTCACATGCACAAAATAATATTTGAAAATATAAAATAAAATACATATTAGGATAAAAGATTCGTACCGTTATTAATGATTTTTATCTCTCCTACAAATTTTCCACTCTATATTTTGTTTGTTTCCCAACTTTTTCCTACCTACAAATTTAATTTATTTTGTTTGTTTTTTTCATCTGCACTTTTAAAAACTCAACTAAAAACTTAAACCCCTGTTTTTAATTCATGTAAAAACTTCCCGCTCTATCCTCTGACAAAAATGGACCTTCACTTCTCCTTTCTCATCATCTTCTCCACGTCACTCCTTTTTACTCTCTCCGCCACCACCACCGCCGCCGCCAATGACACAGCCGCACTCTCCATTTTCCGCTTCCAAACGGACCTCCACGGCGCACTCCTATCCAATTGGACAACCACAACCGCCGCCTCCACCGCATGCGCAGCCAATTGGTTCGGCATAAAGTGCACCAACCACCGCGTCACCGCCGTCTCCCTCCCTTCCCTCAATCTCCGCGGCCCTATCGCCGCCCTCGCGTCACTCGACCAGCTCCGCCTCCTCGAACTCCGAGACAACCGCCTCAACGGCACCCTCGCACCCATCGCAAATTGTGTCAACCTCAAACACGTTTACCTCTCCGGCAACGACTTCTCCGGCGAGATACCGCCGGAATTATCCTCACTCCACCGCCTCCTCCGCCTAGATCTCTCCAACAACAACCTCCGCGGTCCAATTCCTACGCAACTCTCCAATCTATCACGCTTACTCACTCTTCGCCTCGAAAACAATGAAATCTCCGGCACCATCCCCAATTTTTTCAATTCTCTTCCAAATCTCAAAGATCTAAACCTATCAAACAACGAATTACAAGGTACGCTACAAAACAGCTTACTATCACGGTACGGCGGAGTACCTTCTCCGGAAACGAAGGTCTCTGTTCTAATAGCCCTAATTTCCCCAATTTCCCCAAATGTTCAAACACCGTACCGTCAAATCCCAGCTCTCTGCCTTCATCAATCGCAGATCCACCAAAAAAACATCACAAAAGGTTAAGCAACGGAGCAATCATCGCTCTAATAGTATCAAATTCGTTGCTACTACTAATAATCTCCTCGTTTTTGTTGGCGTACTACTGCGGCAGGCAACAAATCAAACGACACGAATTCAATGGCGGAGAGTGAATTTGGGAAAAGGAGCAGCTATTCGAGCGAGAAGAGAGTTTACGCCAACAACAATGGAGGCGGTGGAGATAGTGATGGTACTAATGGTACCGATAAGAGTAAATTGGTGTTTTTGATCGGAAAAAACAGTTTGAGCTGGAGGATTTGCTCCGGGCGTCGGCGGAGATGCTTGGGAAAGGGAGTTTAGGGACGGTTTACAAGGTGGTTCTTGAGGATGGAAGCACTGTGGCTGTGAAAAGGTTGAAAGATGCAAATCCTTGTGCTAGAAAAGAGTTTGAGCAGTATATGGATGTGATTGGGAAGGTTAGGCATGGTAATGTAGTGAGATTCAGAGCTTATTATTATGCAAGGGAAGAGAAGTTGCTTGTTTATGATTATCTTCCTAATGGCAGCTTGCATTCACTTCTTCATGGTATGATTGTTTATTTTTTTATTGTTCTGTTTTATTTATTTATTTATTTTTTTTTTTTTTTGATGACGGGGAACCGCGTAGCTCTTTCTTGAGTCTTGTGAAGACCGGATAAACCCTCGGGTGGACGTACTTAGCCCCGCAAACTACGCCAACTGGTAAACCACACTGGCAGTTCTGTGTGTGGCTCAACCAAGAAAGTGTTGGTAGGGAATCGAACTCGTGACCTTTCGAGTCCATGCGCTCACCTACTCCACCAATCTCCTGGCTACCCTTGCGGGTATTGTTTTTTTTTTGTTCTGTTTTATTTTAACTAGATGAGTGAAATTTGATTTTTTTTTTTTTTTGAGAAAAAGTGAAATTTGATTTTATGTAGGCTGAGAGTGTTTGCCCAAAATAATAATAATAATAATAATAATAATAATAATAATAATAATTGTCAATTTTAAAAAGCTAACTTTTGTTTCTGATTCTGCATTAATCAAACAAAATCTAAATGCAGGGGATGGATAATGCTTTAGGTGCCATTGGATATTTTTTGATTATTTTTTTCAACTAGAGAACAGTGATGATTTTTTTTTAAAGAATAAGAATAACTTTTGGGATTTTGAATGTGTAATAGTAGAATTTATAGAAAAAAATCTACCATAATGACTAGTGATTTTATGGTTTTTTTCAAAAAAAGAGTTTAAGTGATTGGCGCAAGAAAAAAATTGAATAGTGTATTTTCCGAAAATTTTCGTAAACAATCACATTTTGGGGTACAAAAACTAGATGGCAATTCCCCCTCCCCCGATCCCGCCTTGCCCGTGTTCGTGGCAAGGCGGGTCCGGGGTATCACTTCCGTTAAAAGTGGTACCTGTCTGTGTAGTTTTTTAATTTTTTTAATATATTTAATATATATTCGACATATATATTATATAAGATAATATAGTTTTATGTATATAATATTATATTTGACATATATAATGACAAATTTTATAAATAATATGCATTTATAATACAAAATATAAGATTAACAAATTATTAATAATATAAAAAATAAGATAAAAAAATTAAAACATAAAGTTTATTTCAACACCGCCCACCCCATTCCCATCCCTAAAAAAATGTCTAGCAAAACGAAAATGGAAAAAATCTCATTCAATTTGCGGCCTTAAATTTCTGATTATGATTTTGATAGACTTTTACACTCACAAAATATTTTATTGACTTATTCACTTAACACTCTCTTTAACTTATTCAACTTTCAGTCTCTTGTTCGCAAATACTACCAATTTCATATTCCTAAAAACACAAGTTTTTGCAAACGCTCCCTTAATGTGATACTTTGCTGAGCTTTTGTTTCTCTTGATGGCAATAGGAAGCAGAGGACCAGGAGAATACCTTTAGATTGGACCACAAGAATCAGCTTGATACTAGGGTCCGCCCGTGGCCTTGCAAAAATCCACAACGAGTATGGAGGTTCAAGAATCCCCACGGCAATATCAAATCATCAAACATCTTGCTCGACAAAAACGGGATCGCTTGCGTTTCCGATTTCGGGTTGTCGTTGCTTCTGAACCCTGTCCATGCCATAGCCAAACTAGGAGGGTACAGAGCACCCGAGCAGTCCGAAACCAAGAGACTCTCACAGAAAGCCGATGTCTACAGCTTCGGAGTTCTGCTGCTCGAAGTGCTCACCGGCCGGGCCCCATCAGGGCATCCACCGACGGCTCACCAGGAGGAACCGGCGGTGGATTTGCCGAAATGGGTTTCCTCAGTGGTGAGAGACGAGTGGACAGCTGAGGTGTTCGATCAGGAACTGCTGAGGTACAAGAATATCGAGGAGGAGCTCGTGTCGATGCTTCACGTGGCGATGGCTTGTGTGGTGGCGCGGCCTGAGAAGAGGCCTACGATGGTTGAAGTTGTTAGGATGATAGAGGAGATAAGGGTCGAGCAATCGCCGGTAGGGGAAGAGTACGACGAATCGCGAAGCTCGTTGTCGCCGTCGCTTGCTACTACAGAAGATGCATAGGGGTGAGGTGATTTTTCAATGTTGCTGCTAAATTTGCAGTGTCTTGTTGCAAAAGAGAGGGGTTCTTTTACCCTGTAATATTATGGTTTATTTATGGTATTGAAATTGCATTGTGAATGGGATGGGATGAATGATGATCGAGTGCTTGTAGTCTAGCCTAATTATTGTTAGGAAATTAGTTTTGAATTTCTTCTACATTGTGGTGGTGTAATGCAGCTTTAAATTTTGATTATTCAATCTTAGAAGTTGTTCGGATATATATAAATTGTTATGAGGGAAAATAGTTTCTTCGATCATGTATCTTAGGACTATTTGAAGATTTAATCATCTAAGTAATCATATTTAATTTTGGTATCATAGTATAAAAAAAAAAAAAAATTGGCCATTTAGTTTGATTTTAATGAAATTGTATAATTTTACCATAATTGCTAACTTTGACCGATAGGTCATAGGTATGTGTCAAAAATTAAGGTTGCATTTGGATGGGATGATTTGGATTTGGGGAGAAGACTCGGGAAGGATTTAAATGACTCAAAATATAATGAGTTTGAAATCCTCCAAAATTATTTCAAAAATAGCTTGCAAGGATTTGAAATCCATCATAAAACGACCATCTAAACAATGTTAATCAATTTGTTATTATAAATTTGAAATCATCAACTCTAGTGGCCAAATCCATCAATCCAAATGAAGCTTTATGAATTTTGGTGATTTGGCACAAAAATTAACACAAAGTTGGGGAATTTTAATATTTTTGTGATAATTTTTGCGCCAACTTATCCAAATTCTCAATTTTTTTTTACATGTTTGTCCCGAGTGGTCATCGTCAACAATTTCTAATAAAATTACACAGTTTCAGTCAATATAGGATTAATTATCCAAATATTTAAAACACAATGGACTAAAACTTAAATGTAACTAGAACTATTGAACTAAATCTAAAAATAGTCCGTTAATGGACCAAATGAATTATTTTCCCTTATTATGATATGATTCAAAATCATATTACATAAATGATTATCATGATTTAGTGATTGTTTCCATAATAATCTTTAAAGAGCAGGCCTCTTGTAAGATGGTAAGATGGTAAGATTTGACAATCGCACTTCTAATATAAAAAGTGACACATTTAGTGTAAAGTGATACTTTCGATGTAAAAATGATACATTATCCGAATATACTTACTTTTAAGTATATTCATACAACGATCATTCGTTACACTAAAAGTATCGACTAATCTGCCGTCATGACCGTCTTACACAAGTTTTCTTTAAATTGACTACACTCGTTTTCAACGAAAATAGTTGCATATCCACAAGAAAACGACGATAAGCTTTGACAATTTTGTCTTTGCAGATCACAATCACATTATTTCTATTCAGGAAAACATAATTCAATAATTTGAGCTACACCTGTTTTTTCAAAACGACAAATCCAAAATGCCCCCACGGATCAAAAAATTGTTGGACTCATATCCCACTTTTCAAAATTCATCAATGATACAAGGGTCTACAGTCTGCACAACAACTTTGAAGTATTTACTAAGAGTCTAAGATACAACTAAAAACATGAGGTACCTACTATTTTACTTCAAGCTTCTTCCAAATTCAACTTCATTTAAGAAAATACTACCAAAAATGCTCAAGTCCAACGTGTTCAATTCGAGTACTTGAGTACATCCCCACATGAAGTGTACTCAATATGAGAGAGCCCAAGCCCAACAAGTGAGGTTTCATCCTAAAACCAAGTGTTGTAAAAAGGCCGATCCGATTTTTCCCTAATCGGCTAAAAAAATCATTTTGGCCGAAAACTACCATATCGGGGCTAGGCGCTCTCCTAGGCGGCCAAACATTAGGCCTAGGCGGTCTAGGCGGGAAAAATCGCCAAAATCGGTAAAAAATAATAAAAAATAAATAAATAAAATAATTTTGTTCCTAGGCGGTGGCCTAGTGATTTCTGCAACCATGCCTAAAACCACTTGGTGATAGGACAAGGCTTATAAACAAATATCTCTTCCCCTAATTAATCAATGTGGGACAACTAACAAGTAACATATTTCAACACAACAGAAGATAAAAATTACTTTTAATTTCAATTTCCTGCATAATTTTTAAGAGTCGCTGAATCTATGTTAAACCTTATCCAAAGACTCAAAAAAGTGCACCTTTCGTGACAACGTTACGAGAAAAAAATTACAATATCATAAGCCGGCCTCAGGTTATCAAAATTGCAGCAGTTTGCTATATAAGGTCCAGCTTTCCCCAATACAGTATACAACAGACCAACAAGAAGCCACTAAGAAATAAGAATCATCAAGGGTTTCCTCAGATTTGTCTAGTGTAAGATTAGAAAGTTAATAAAAGAAAGTCTCATGTGTGTCTTGTATAGCACGAGAATTTTTTTCCAACTTCTGCATACATTGTACAAATAGTATTATCTTTTATGTGGTCTTGTGAATTCCTTTAGGGATGATAAATCTCGCCCAGATTACACAAAATACGAAAATATCTTTTATGTGGTCTTGTGAATTCCTTTAGGGATGATAAATCTCGCCCAGATTACACAAAATACGAAAATCAATAGTCATATGTACCTTGAATGCAATAGAGCACAAGCATTAAGTGACGGACCTGTTTGATCAATCAGCGTGCCGACCCTTTCTCCACATAATGCCCTTGATATATTTCCAGGCTCGTGAAGATTGAAAATGCCAACTGCAGAAATATTATATCGAGCAAATTACAAAAACTACTCTTGAGATTTAGCCTAATTAAAAATAAAAATACAGTTATATTTTAGAATAACAAATACCCCCTTGAGGGTGCAATTCGTAAAATAGAAATAAATAACAGGGGGTATTTGCAATTTTGAAATTTAGGTGGGTTTAAACTCAAGGGTATTTTTCTGTAATTAACCCTATTATTTATTAGTAGACATGAACTATATATAACGGATCAGGGACGAAAAAATAAATATAATATAAAAGACCTGGAATCCCATTTTCCTCACAGAACGTCACGGCCATCATATCCATTGGAGGTGCACCCCGGGAAGGCAACTCCCTGAAGGAAATGTGCTCTGCTGCTATACTGTTATTTCGAGAATCACAAACATAGACACAATCCATATTTGTGCCTTTCAGGACAGCATCAGCATGAACTGGGCAAAATCAAGGTGTTAAACTCTTTATGAAACAAGCGCAGAACCATGGATTAATGGGACAGACACAAATACAAAAACTACCCCTGAAGTTTAGCCCAATTACAAATTAATCAAAGCATGTTTATTTTTAAAATTACAAATACCCCCATAAGATATTACTAACACCCCTTGAAGTTTGTATTTTCTTAAAAATATCTCCTCTTAAGGGTGCAATTTGCAAAGCAGAAACAAATATTAGCGTTATCTATAATTTTGAAAAATAACTGTGTTTTTTGTAATTAAACTGAACCTCAAGGGTGTCTTTTGTAATTATTACAAATAGGGATATCATAAAGCAAGGTCATACTCTCTGATGCTCTGAGAGCTGCAGCTGTATCAGTGGAAAAGAGTGGATTTCCCGTGCGGCCCCAATACCACCAAAAATCACAACTCTTCCTTTTTCGAGATGCCTAATGGCTCGTTGCCTACTATAAGGCTCAGCAACCTCCGGCATAGAAAATGCACTCTGCACGCGTGTCTGCACACCCAATTTCTCCAAAGCAGACTGCAGTAGTATGGAATTCATCACAGTTGCCATCATTCTGGTTACAATTGGAATATCATTTGCTGAATCAGTGCATGACTGAGAAAACATGAATTATTGACAGCTGATAGGACAGAAAATTTAACCAGCGAAAAATGAAGAACATAGACATGAATACATGGCATTTTGATTCATCACTGGAAGTGTTTAAAAGACCGAAGAGTAACAGAAGATGGGAGATCCAATCTCCACGAATCATGAATTAGTAATTCTTTTCATGGAATGGAAGAAAAAGCGATTATGAATCGTGGAGATTGGATCTCCCATACGGGTTGAATTCATACGGGTGACCCCTCTACTCCCAATTTTCATCATGTCAGTCCTTAAACTGGAGAGGCAAAAATTTAGAAATCAGTATGTGATTTAAAGAGTAGGTGATTTTAACTTCTCCCCTCCCCTTAACTATGTGAGTTTTTCTCTACTTTGTCCACTTAACTTTTAATTGTTCTATGTAACCCCTTAACTTTGTGAATTGTTGGACGTAAACTATAAATTCCAAATTTACCCCTTTGTTTATCTTTGGTTGTGATCCTAGAAAATGGCATCGATATGGTCCGACATGGTCGTAATGGACAATTTCCATTTTCTAAGAAAAACAAAACTCTAGGATAAAACTGTCCACAGAGGGTAAATTGCAAAAAATTACGTGGTTGAGTCTTCAGAGGGTATCTTGTAGCAAATAAAAGTTTGGTGGGCAAAGTAGAAAAACATGAAAGTTTGAAAGGTTTATTGTAATTATCCCTTTAAAAAGTTAGCATAACTATGCTATTTGGCCAATTATATACTTCTCTTCTTTCCTCACTTATTAGGTTTTTTCACTAGGCTATATTGAGCAAAAAGTACTCTAATCTAGTAATATACCAAGTGTCGATATCTATTCCCATGTTAACACAAAATAATTTCTAAATGATAATAGCCTATGCATTATGAAGACAGCCTCATTTAAGAACTTGAGTAGAACTGAAAATGAGGGGTCGATAAGCATATTAAAAGGTTAAGAAATTAAACCCGCAAATTTACAAAATAATTATATTGCATGCAAAAAAATTTTAAAAAAGTAAAACTGGATGAATTTGTGGCATCTAGGTCACATTTGTTGCATTAAGGATCAAACAATCATGTCTAAACAGAATACTCAATCGCTAAATAAACCATCAATTCAACAGTAAGGCTAACTTCAAACTAAGAAATTTTACCCAATCTGATATGCAGTACATCTATCCAAGCCAGTTGACGTAACCCATGCGTCTCCAAAAAAGAAGCGGCCACCAACAACTATAGCCACCTAAGACAAAAATTGATGATGGTTGCAAGGTCAAGGAAATTCAAAAGAAAGAATTCCAAGTTGCAAAATGAGAAGCTCGTTAACTAATACCTCGACAACAACATGGCATGCTATTGAAACTTCTCTTGCAATCAGCATGGCCACCTATAATACATAAAACAAAACAAAACTGATCAAACTCCAAAATGATCACACGAAGAAACAAATCACAACTGAGAACCAATCAGCACCGTTGATTTCCCAATAGTATGTAGTAACATTTGCATTTGAGAGGTAACAAAATGGATTAATTTCAGCTTTAGCTAGCAAAATGTACCATTCAAGTATGGAAAGTTGTTGAATTTCTCAATCATGATTCATGCATATCATATCCTTAAATGTCAATAACGCCGCATACAATTACTATTACATTCATGATCATGACATAACAAGATGACTTGTTAGAGCTATGATAAACTGAAGATTCATTAATTCAACCAGTGACAGGTTAAAAGAACTCGTTTATCGAGCGAAAAAAAATGGAGTTAGAAATAAACCTTTGGATCAATATTATTAGGAGCACTTCCAGCCAGAGTAGCTCCACTAATTTTGAACACAACTCTTCGCCACCGGAGATTATTCGATGGTTTCGACTTTATGTTGTTAATCTGACCACCAGGACTATTAGGTGTTGTTCCAATTCCAAGTCTGCCCAAAAAAGCACTCATAATCATATTGTTGATTGCTACATATTTCTGTATTAATCAAATTTTGCCAAAATAATCCACAGGTTTTTAGATGTATACCTCTTGGACTGCCTATTCGAGAAGGAAGCTCCGCCACCACCGGAGGACTTCTCCTCCTCGGCCGCAGCTCTAGCGGCGAGAGAATTTCCGACGATCTGCTCCATCTGCTTGAACCAGGTCCAGTTGCTCACAGCTACGTTGCCGTTGCTCAACCGATGTCTCTCCAACTTATACCGCTTCTTCAAATTGTCCACCTTGTTCTTACACTGCTCGACGCTCTTCGTTTGATTCTCGCACCTCTCGCTCACCATCGCCGCCACCTCTTCCCAGTCCCTACCCCTCAAGTTCCCCTACTCAGCTGCAGAAACTTCTCACTGTACGCCTCCAGCAAACACGCAATCGCCGTGTCGCTCCACTCCTCCCTGTCCTTCCTGTAGTCTCCGCTGCCGCCGGAGGATGGCAATCGGGTCCTTTTGGATGTGCCGCTGTGGATGTCATCTCGATCGATGAGGCGCTTGCCGGATATGGAATTCGGGTCCGGTTCTGAGTCGAACGGGTCGGAATCGTGGTCGTATGGGTTGATTTGGTACGGCGGGGTTTGGGTGGTGGTGGCGGTGGATGGCTGGGCGGAGTTAGGGTTTTGGTGGTCGTCTAGGAGGGAAAAATCGTCGTCACAAGATGCCATGGACGGCGTCAAGTTGACGGAAACGGAGAGGAATAGACGGACGTGAAAAGAAAGACGTTTACGGATGGCGCCGTTAAGGATATTATTGGAGTTGACAAATGGAGGGGAGAGGCGTTAAATTCGTGACGAGTCCGTTAGGTAGGCACGTGGGATTGGGAGGGGGCACGTGAGTGGGACCATTTTACGCTACAAAGTACAAACTGGTTGACCCGACCGAAACTGGTCATAAAGAGAATAATAGTTTTTTCCAATTCTAATTTCCCCCTCTATTATTTTTAATCACAATAGTGCCCCTCAACCTTTTATTTTTTCATTTTACCTATATTTTTTCTAGTACAACAGGGGTAGTAACTAGTAGGAGAAAAAATACACGCACCCAATACTTCAATACTTTGAAACACTTTATTAACTGATTTTTAATATATATTTGCAATCAATCTATTTTTTAATAAGGTGTGAGTATTAGTTGGAGGAGATGAGATAATTTCAAAGAAAATCGAAAGATGATGAGTTGAACTCCGATTGACACCCTTATAAAGAGTTAGTGATACCACTTGAACTACAAGTTAGTGGTGTGTTTGCAATCAATCTATCAAATCCTTTTTAACATTATGATATTTTTTTTTTAAATACTCATCTAACATCTTATCCTCCTACCTCTAAAGTTATATCTTGACGTAGAAATTATTTTGGGTAAGAAAACACGAATTATATTAAAAAGTTAAAAAAAAAAAACTTACTTGTAGTTAAAGTACAAAATATGGGATAATTACACAAATACCCCTAAGGTTTGGGTTAATTACAAAAGAACCTAGAAATGTTTTAAAATTACAAAAAAACTCAGGTTTTGACTATGTCTTAAATATCATGGTATATGTAATATTTGTATGAATTTTAGAGGGGTTGAAATATTTTTTGCTTATGAAAGGGAAAAATTTAAGATGAAATCAAACCTAAAGGGAGTTTTTGCAATTTTCAAAAATATGTGGATTTTTTTGTAATTAGATTGAACCTTAGGGTATTTTTTTGTAATTATCCCTAAAAATAATGACAATTCCCTTCCCCCTTCTTCACACATAACATTATGAACTTTCAATAGTGAAATTTGGTATATGCCCTTTGGTTAAAAACATGCTGTATTTTTCCTTCTGTTTTCTGTTTGTCGTTGTATTTATACTTAGGAGCATATCTGATTAGATTACACGCAGCATTAATATTTTGGAATAGTGAAGGGGTTAATGCAAAAATTGTGGGAGCACTCTTTTGGTTAAACACACTATCCTTTTTTTCATTTTTATAGTTTAAAAATAATTTTTATTATTATTCTTTTTTTTTTCCAGGTTAAGTAGTTAACTATATGCTTTACTACTACTGTTAAACTGTTCTATCCACATACATTTTTGCATGGTGGATGATTTAGATCAGTGATTACTTTCGGTCTATGGCTTTCGGGTAACCAGGTTCGAGGTAGGAGATCTCGAAAGGACGAACTCACGTTAGGCTAATCGGAGGGGTCCCGCTAAGATCCTCGTATACCTAAGTCGGATCGAGTTTTAGGAATAATAGAGAGAACGGATCGTAAAGGTATAAAGTAAAAGTGAATAGTTACATTTAGATTCTTCAGAAAAGATATTTATAGAATTTTATGACACATGTAAGGATTGTGCTTGCGCCAAGTGTAACCATCTGGACGGTGAGGTTGTGCTTGATGGTCAGATAGATCAACGGTTCATGTACCGGGTCAAGTCTCCATCGTCAGTCTGGTCGGTTTAATGACCCAAGCCCAAGATAAAGACCCCATTGTGTTTTATTTAATCAAGACCTCACTGCCTTCACTAGTGGACCATTAGTGAATTTAAAGTATTGCTTTGTAAATCCTTAATGGGTATATGTAGTAGATTTTTATGATGTCCTGATTCTATTGTGGGTCTTGGAACAATTAGAACCATTCCATTTAATATAGTTTAGTGAGGTCCATTGTATGTAGATATTTACATACTTATCTTGAGGTTTATAGTCCATTTGTATATATGCATGTCTTTATTTTGTAAATATATATGAAAAGAGAAATTTTCATTGTGAATATGGATTGTTATGACGTTCGGACAATGGTAATACACAAAAGAAAGAAAAAAGTGAATTTTGATGATGTAATCTTATTTTTATTTATTTGGGAAATTATCATTTTTGTTGATGTTTTATAATCTCCAAACTTCAAAAAATATTAAAAAAGAAAAAGAATGGTACCGAAAATGTGTCGGGCATACCCCGGGGGTTGGCCTAGCGGCCTTTGGGTTGCTTTGCAACTCAAAGGTCATGGTTCAAACCCCGACTAACGCGGAGTGAGGGGTTGGGGTTGCCTCCTCCCCTGGAGGATTAGGACCATCCCCGGAAGGGACGGATGTCCCATAGGCCGTAAGGAAGTGTGGGGTCTGTCTTGCCTAGTGTGGGGATACCTGGTCGAAAAAAAAAAAAAAAGAAAAAAAAAAAGAAAAAAAAATGTGTCGGGCATGCCATTGGCCCATTAGTCATGTCTCGTGACATGTAATTCCTGACATGTTTTTTTTTTTCCCATCTCATCTCTAAACTGGATGCGATCTTTTTTTTAAGATGGTGTTTCAACTTTTATTATATCCCACGAATGATTGTCACGTGTATAGAAGTTACTATCAAAACCCCACAATTTAGCTTGATATTTAGCTTGATTTATGCTCCAAAATTAATATGGTAACTTCTATACACGTGTCAATCATTCATATAGTGGAATAGGAGATGAAACACTATCCTGGAATAGTAGATCACATCCGTCCCTAAACACACTACGAATGTTTGCAAAAACTTCTATATTTTAAAAAAAGTGTTTTATTGTAACATAAGTAAAATTATTTAAGAATCAAGAGTTGATATTGTTTTGTAAATAGAATCGGGAAGTTGATAAGATTGATGAAAAAGTAATTGTACAAGTACTTTAATTGTTTGTAAAAGTCAAACTACAAAGAAAATTAGAAATATAAAACATGCATCCCTCTTTTTAGATTCTGATTAAATGAGTAAAATCAGAAGCAAAATTTGGTATTTACAAACACTAAAAGATAATTTTTCGGCCAAAAATTGAGAAGCACGTTTGTTTATTGATTACAAACACTCCCTAAATACTCTTATATCTGACTTTGTATCCGCAAGACTACATCCAATAATATTACACAATATAACTTTTCGATTCGCGAAAGCTACTCCATATACTATCCTAACATGGACATGCAACTAATATTAATTTCAAGATCTTGACGTCACTATATAGTGTGAAAAAAGGTTGATCCAAAGCCATCTTTTGAAGCCATTTTGTTATAAACGACGCTTCATAGCTCCCACTGGCCATAAGTTCCCATCTTGAAAGTGATCCCATATTCATCAAAAAGAAAACAAAGTAATCCCAAAGTTATATGTCATTTTCTTGCTATTGCAAAAGGATATACGACAACATATTAAAATAGGCAACTATGGATGACATATATGGCGTATGGGGGTTGAGTCTTATTGCCATACTTTTGATTATCTCATTCTTTTTGTTGGTGACTAATAAATGAGGGCAATTAATGAATTGCGTTTGGTCCTTTCGTTTGTGAAGAAAATAAATTGTGATGTTTGAGACACTTGCCACGTTTTCTTTACAAAATATTCAAAAACGAAATACTTGGATGAGAATTTATCCCACACATAATAATCATGTGTGGGTTGTCCTTAGGGCTCTAAACGACTTTTACTCTTGGTAAGGGACGAACGCAGAAAACTATAAAGACACAAAGTTGAAAATATTTGAGAGAGTGGTAGTAAGATTCGAAATATTTAGGGTGACAAATAATTTTATATATAAATATATAATATATAGATATATGTACTACTGGGCGGAGCTAGACCAGAAAATATTGGGGAAGTCTTTGAAAAATTTTTGGGGACCTAAATCAAAAAAAAAAAAAAAAGTACTAAAAATTAATATTTTAAAATAAAATCTACATATAAATATGGAAATTTCAAAATTATTGGGGGGCTAAAGCCCCCCATCCATGCCTTAGAATACGTCCTTGTGTACTACATAACATAAAAATTTGAGGGGCGATGACCCCTTCACTCCCCTCTAGGTGTGTCTCTGTTCTTGATCAGTCTGAGGTACGTCATTCACTTGATCAGTCTGAGGTACGTGGTCTCTTGAATGTTGACGACGTGAATAAACTAAACCACCCGAATGTCCTCATCAACTGGCGGTGCACTGGCGACTTCTCTATGTGCAGTTTGAATCAACTCATTGAGTGCTTGTTTGAACATCTTTGTTCTAGCTCTCGTGACAGGCCAATTGGAATTGCTATGGTATGTTTCGTCCATTGATTCTCATATAGTTTGGTCCTCCAACTATACAAATCATTTTATTGTGGGTTTGACAAAATTGATACACCAAATTAATACTTTTTCGGACATTTGGTCTAATAGCCGTTTTTTTTGTGGTGGGGGGGAATAAAATTATAAGGTCCTTTTTCAGAACAAAAATGTGAAACACATCCCTTTGCTCCCGCAAATATAAATATTCGCATTTTATATTTTGGACTCAAATTTAAATTCTTAGCACGAACCAAAATGTAGTTACAAGAATCATACAGGTGATGTACAAAATAAAGTATTTTTGAAATATTGGTGTTTAAAAAAAAAAAACCCATCCTTGAGGCCCCCACCGTCCCGCCCCTAGAATTTTGCGGATAAGGTGAATCGCGAGATGCCTCAACCAAGGGCGGTTTTTACTTGGATTTTCTATCCTACCCACCCCATTTTCGTGTATTGGCGCCACCCTACTAAATCATCCCTGGCTCCGCCATTGGCCTCAACAAGTAGGTCATATATCGCTTTAAATTGAGTCACTATACAACAAATCATTATCCACTTTGTTACTGGGATTTGAACCTCTATGGTAGTGCGTGCGAAGCGAAAGACACGTGACTCATATTCTTTATCAGTTAAGGTACGCCGGATCGGTGTTTAAGTGCAACAATTTCTAGGGTGATTAGGATTTAGGGTAAACAAATGTCTGTCTAACTGTCTTGGCACACAAGTTTATTAATTGCCAAGTCCACAGAACATGCGGTCTTCGAGACCGAAAACACGTAACCCTTTCTTACAACATCTGCTTATCCATCCGCGTCAATCCACGCGGCTTTTGTTCCTTTCACACCTTTAAACAAAACAATAAAATTATCTGAAAATTTCAAATATTTCGAGTGAAATACGATTTTTTTTGTGATAAGTTGAAATCTCTTATATAAATAATAAGGGTGGCGCTATTAAGACTTCCCTTTTTGATAAAGACATCCACTTTCTAAAATTTCAAAAATATCATTAAGTTAAAAGACTATAATACCATTACTAAAAGTCAAGTTCTAAATACACCCTTCCCAATCTCTAAATACACCCACATCATTCACCAACATTCTTTTTCTTCTCGAAGAAAGTTAATTTTTTTATACAAACCCTAGATTTTTCCAACACCCAAATTGTTGAAAGATTCGAACAATAAAATATTCATATCCCCATATAATGAACGTATATTCTTAGTTTATAGCATAAAATATGTTATTTCTCAAATTTTCGGTTGAAAAATATTGTCGCGCAAAGAGCGATGCGATATAAGGCATGATCACGCCGCTATGACAAAAAATTCAAGATGCCATCGTGCCATGTTTTTGCCATCGTGCCACACCCATCGTGCCATGTGCCATCGTGCCACCAAGGGTTTTTTCATGAAAGGGTAATATTGGAAAAAATGGGGGTGTATTTAACAATTGTGCCATATTTGAAAAAGTGAGGGTGATGTACTTAGAAGGTGGGTGTCTTTCATAGAAAAAAGGGGTGCGAATAGCGCCTCCCAAATAATAATGTTCCAATAAAAATGTAAACACTTCCCCTTTTTTAAATTACTGCTAAGTTTACTCATATTTTAATGTAGTTATATTATATCGGCTTATTTCTTTTATTTTCTCAATACGTATTTATAATTCTCACTGATAGTATAAGTTATAATGACAACCTTCACATATAAAAATATTGACCTTGTATGGATGTATTTTAAAGTCCAATTTTCATTTTCCAATGTTGGAAACTAAATTTTCAGACATTATTCGTTTTCATGTGAGAATTGATAATATGTTTGGCTTGTTGTATGAATTTATGTTGTGGTATATTTTGGTTTTAGTTTTTGATGTGTATGTTTGCCATAGGTCTGCTTGATTTTAGTGAAAAATTGTTTGATTATGTTTCCAAAAGAATATTTCCATAGCAAAGTGAAAACTGAAAATGATTTTATTTCTATTAAGAATTTCATTACACAAACATAAACTTATTTTCCGAAATAGTTAAAAATAGAAAATGGATTGTGAAAACACAACCATACATGGCCATTGTTTTATGAAATAAATTAGTATTCTATATTAAAATATTCTCGAATTTATGAAACATTGAAGACACCTGTTTTCATGTAAACTAAATTGCATGTATTGGATTTTCTCATATTAACTCGAATAATACTCAAATTATGAATTTTAAGAGTCACCCAACTATTTTTGAATCCAAAATCTGTTACTATGGTCTATTATAGATAATAATATTTTATTTTTATAAATTTTAATGGAATTTTTTTTTTTGATAACTCAGAACTGCGCTTACGCCCGACTATGCCCGAGGACAACAACTCCGCTCCTCATTCTGCCGCCAAGGTAAACCGGGATGTGCACGCATGTGGCCAAGACGGACGGGTCTGCTGACGACAACCAGATCCTCCCAGGTAAAGAGAGCAATTATGTTCGACCCCAATCTACTAATAACGATCTCTCCCCGAATCGAACCCACACGGATGCTATTCAAGATGAGTTCCCACCAAATCTTCACTACCGCGTATGCCCTGGGAGCATTTGATGGAGAAGGGATATGAACCCCTAACCTCCATCCCACAAACAATTTGATTTGATGGATTCAACCCCGACCTCCATCCCACAATCAAGATTCTTTATGGTGGCGCGCTTAAGCCCACCTGGTTATGGAAATTATTTACTAGAGAGTAAAGAGTAAAGGCGTTGTTCACGCATTTGAACTGCACGCGCGCGAGTCTGTGGCGTGCATCATAACGTGATGTGCCAGTACGGCGCATTATTTTACTAATTAGTCAAGTTTAGTACTTTAGCCCACGAAATAAACAAAATTATTTATATAAAAATTGATTAGTCAATTATAGCCAGCTAGAAAATAAAACTAGTATCCCACTACCGTGCGATGCACGGATTGTGTATTAATACTTTGAATTTTTAGAGATACTAAATTAAATTTTAATGAATAATTAAAATATAAATCCAAAGAAATATGGATTAAGGATTAGAGAATTAAATAATAGGGCACAACAAAAACCAATTAATTAAATGAATACATACGTTAAAAATTATTTTTATTTTAAGTAGGAATAATTCATGGGCAAAATTAAAAATGATAAATTTATGCCAACAAATTAGGTAAAGGGCTAGTTTTGGACCGCAAATTAAGACCCAAATACATGTTGGTTAGTATAGAAAAAATTAAGACGGGAAACACAAAAGCTAAATAGCACCAAAAATCAAAAGATAATTAGATGAAAGAAGACAATTGTAGGCCTAATTGACATGTGGTGGTTTGCAATATAAAGCCCAAAACGACTAATAAAACAAAACTTGGAAAAAAATTGTCCACAAAATCACATTTGCTCCGCCTCGTTCATATCATTTCTGAAAAGAAGAAATTTTGAAGACGCACACATCCAAAAAGACACATTTTGTAGCTAAGTTTTTACAAAATATGCCAGCAAAATTTTTGTTTTTCACTTTTGTTTCTATTAATTCGTTTTTGATCGATCAAAATCAGAAACCATTTCTTTTTTACTGAAAAAATGGGTAGCTTCTGATTAAAAAAAAAAAAAAGATGAAAGTTTTCTAATAGATCCATATGTATCAGATCTAGATGTATTGTTGAGTCTGCGTTTGTTTGTTTTTTTCCATGTACGTGCTTCAGGTATGCGTATCCAACCCAAAAAAGGGTAAAACTCGTATATATATTTTTTAGGTTTTACCACTTAACATTTTTTTTTTTTTTTTTGCATATATATGCAAATGGAACGGGTTTTCAAACCAGAAAAAAATCTGATCTGCATCTTTTTCTCTCAGATCTAGTTATGTGGCTTTTTTTTTTTTTTTTTTTTGCGTTTTGCATATATATACTTTGGATATGGGTTTCCAACCCAAAAAACCAAATATCTATATTTTTTCTATTAGATATGATTATGTGCTCAACTTGTTGGGTTGCATCCTAAAAAATATGGATAACGAACTCAGGTAAACTTTATCATTTGTATTAATTAATCACTACCATATTTTTCTTTCAATGGATGACTTCTTGGTACTGCTTATGTATTTTTTTTTTAACTATTGCATCTACTTCTTGAATTTCTCTGGACAATAAATTAAAAAAATATTAGATATATTTTTTGATGTTTATCATTTTGTCCAGATCTTTTACTAAGCAAAATGCATTAGAACACATCCAACACAAAGTCGTTGTGGAAAGTGCTGTTTTATTTCCATACATTCACAAAGCTCGAGTAAGTTTTTTCTTTTCCAATTTCTACACTCACCCCCACATATGATTGAATTGATTTTTTGGACATCTCCTAAATCATTATGATATAATATGATAATGTTATCCCTTAAAAGTTTTTTAGGTAATAATTTTGAACTATTAAATTTACTGAAAATCAGCCTAAGTAACTACTTGTAACAGAGTAAAAAACTGTTCTGAAACATGTACTCTGGGCTAAAAAATTTTGAGCTACCTGCATATATGGGATACAACGTATCCACAAATCAGTTAGTCTGTAAATCCTAATTATACATTATTGTTAACCAAACTAACAACTTAGACACCTTATGTTATATTGCACAAAACAAATCCCAAAAAAGGAACCGTAAAAACACAACTGAATGGTACGTGTGAACATACCTCATGTCATGAAATAAAACTGGTGGTTCTTTTTATCATGTTTATTTTTTTTATTTCAACTTCACAAAAAAGTTAAATAGATTTATTAACTCATTGCACTGCCGTATTTATATGAAATTACAAAATATCTGAAAACACATTAAAGAGAAGCATATAAATAACAGCTAAACATAAAAAAATCTATGTAAAGAACAACACTGAAGATACTAATTAGTAATTATGCATGATTCATTTAAAACATCGGAGCTGTAGAATACAAAATTATATAGTACATTACATTCTAATAGAACTGAAAATGATTTTTTTTTAAAAAAGGAAAATCTATTAACCTTATATTACATTACACAAAACTGAACTACAATTTTTCTTTTTAATAAAAAAGCACTGGTAAAACTCAACTGAAAAGTTTGGGTAAACATACCTCAATATCATTAAATTTGCACTCTAGACTGTAAATTTTCGAGGTATCTTTATATGCAGCAGGTACACTTTTGACTGAGAGTACTAATTATCCATTCTAGTCTAATGGCTAAAGAAAACATAAATACCTTCCACTGTTAGTATAACTTCAGAAAAAGGACAAAGTTACAAACTTTATTTTGCATTGCACAAAACAGAAAAAAGAAAAAGAAAAGAATAGAAAAGGAACAATATAAACACAACTGAAAGTTGTGTATGCTCTCTGTACTGAAAAATTCGAGCTATCTCTATTTACAGGTTCAGTCGGACTCTGAGCACCCAGTACATCTTAGTGCTGTTATGGTCTTAATCGGAGCGATTCTGTAGATGTATTTTGGTTTATAGTTATAAGCAACTTATTGTGTGTATTGTTTGATCGCGCATTTAACGCCTATTTATACCAGAAGGACTGAAGTAAAGAAAGATTATTGTGGTAATCCATTTAGTTGCCCAAGATTTTTTTCATTTTCCCAATAATTGTGTTAGCCCATTATCACTTAGCTGCACAAGACACCTTTTTTCGGTAATTGTGTTAGCCCATTATTGTGATATTTATTTATAACTTTTTTGAAATGGTATTTATTTATAACTGAATAATAAAGAAAGAAAAGAAAGAACAAAATAAGCAATTAATAGTTTTAGATATCCAAGAGGTATAAATTAATATAAATTACCGTATCACATACACCGAGACAAGCATTTGAATTTTGTACGTAGACCAAGACAAAAGCTAGTCACAATTAATGATGAAATCTCGAAGATCAATATGTATTTAATTATTTGTTTTGAATTTGAATTAATGAAGCTGCAGAATCTATGGAAAAGTTAGTGTCTTTAACCTTTTATTATATTCGTTTTTTATTTTTATCCTTGTTTCAAGACTTTCCAAAATTGGAAATATGTTTTTGGCGGGATTTTTCTTGAAATGGAATACTATCTTGTTTTTATATATATATAGATATAGATATAGATATAGATTAAGCAATGCTAAAAAAATAATACATTGATGATTCACTGGGAGTTATAAGTATTACTTTCTGAACTTATTATGAAAAATCATGTTTATAAAATATCACTTTTTAATTCGACTAGGGATTTTCAAATTAGATTTTTGTTATTTATATTGTTTGTTAAAATGTTTTCAAGGAAAGTCCTCAAAATTAGGTATTTGTGACACAATACGAAAAACACTCCACGAATCTAACATGTTATAAGCATTGGCGGAGACAAGGAGCCAACCTGCCCCCCCTTTTTTTAAAAAAATAATTAATTTCGTAAGATTTTTTTTTAAAAATATTTTAGTTAAAATTTATATAATTTTTTATTAGTATTCTATCCGACCCACCCCAATATATTTCGGCCTAGGGTTGAGGCTTGTCGAGATAGGTCAAAATTGGGTCAAACCCGAATAAATAGATCGATGTAGGATTAACTTAAAATGACACGATTGTAATGTTATATGTGTTTTTGCAATATTCTCGAATAATGGAATATATTGTTAGTATATTAAATTTTAAAAAATTATCAAATATATGTAAATATAATTTTTGGATTAAAATTAATTCATACATTTCATATAACACATAAAATAGATGAGTTATTTAAAATTTTTAAAATATAAAAGTTTTATTTTGAGTTGACCAAAACACAAATAATAAAAAATCGGGTCAAGATTGTGAAATCGACACAAATAATTAAATATACCAAGTTAGAGTTGAGAATTTTGACATGGATAATATGAATTTGTATATCGACACACTCAAACCGACACCCCTACTCAAACTAGAATCTTAAAACTCCCAAGACAACCCGGGCCGTGAGAGAGGAGAAACAGAGAAACCATAAAGAAAAGTTAGTTTAACCATTGGGATTAGTCCAATAAATTCTACGACTTTTACTTTTCAAAATGAAGAAGGCTGGTTTGAGATCTCCGATAACGACCGACCGTTTTTGTTTTTTAAAAAATAGAGAAAGTAGTTTCTTTGGGAAAAAGAAACCCAACCCTCAAAAATCAAAAGCACTACCAAGTGCCCACATGTTCCCATCAACCTAAATCAAAGAAAATAAAAAGAGAACCCGTTTACTAGTATTAGAGTTTGTCCGCTGTCTGTCATCTCCTCTCTTTTTTTCTCTGTGCAAAGGCGTAGAACCAGAACCTAGAACAAATACCTAACAAATTCTAGTTCTGCTTTATTGTCATTCCCAATTTCAATTCGAGTATTCACTCGGAAAATCAAAACCTAGGAAAAATGCATTCAAGTCAGTTGCTGCTCGAGGAGCCAATCCGGATGGCCACCATCCTGGAGCCATCAAAGCGGTGAGATTTTTGTTTTTAATTTTAATTTTGATTATTTTGGCGAAATTTCTAGGTTTTATACGGATCTATTTTTGTTTAATATGCGCGTTTGCATGAGTGATTTGGTCCATTTGGATTTCCGTGAGTAATTCGGTTTTGTGGGTGCAGAGTTTCTCTGCAATGACGAAGATCGTCGGGACGCTCGGCCCACGCTCTCGATCCGTCGAGGTTATTTCTGCTTGCCTTAAAGCTGGAATGACCGGTAATCTGTCAAATTATTGATTTTTCCTTTTTTTTTTAGTTTTTTTTGTTTTGATTTTCGTGGAATTCTTATTCCTTTTGTTCTTTTCATAACGGGGGCAGTGGCAAGATTTGATGTTTCATGGGGTGATGCGGAGTATCACCAGGGGACTCTGGATAACTTGAAGACTGCTATTAAGAGCAGTAAGAAACTCTGTGCTGTAAGTATATTGATTTAATTAGGTTTGATTTGTCATTTCAATTATTTATGCGATTTTAACTATTGTTGGTCTTCTAAATAATCAGTGAGATAAATATGTATAGGGTGGTGTTTCTGTTTCCTAGAAATAGTTTGAGAATGGAGCAATAAGTAGGATTAATATACGCTGTCCTGTTACTTTGATATTTTGGTGTTTTATGAACTGTCATTAATCTTCCAGGTTGTGGTTTTATGAATTCTGATATTTTAGCATATTTTTAATATTTTTAAATATTCCAACAATATTATACATATTGGTCTTTTCATCTTTCAGGTTATGCTCGATACTGTGGGCGCTGAATTACAAGTTGTTAATAAAAGTGAGAAAGCTATAACGCTTAAGGCAGATGACAAAGTTATTCTAACACCTGATCAAGGTCAAGAAGCATCATCTGAAGTTTTGCCTATCAACTTCGCTGGACTGGCCAAGGTTCTTTCTATAGTTGGCTTGCAGCTTTTATCTTAATCATCATCTGCAGCTTTCATCTTAACTGCTGGACTTTGCCTAATTTTTTAGCATATACTGTTACATTTGCTTACGTACTTCTTAATCAAGTTTACTATTTGCAGGCTGTGAAGAAGGGTGACACCATTTTTGTTGGTCAATACCTATTCACGGGAAGCGAAACAACTTCTGTTTGGCTAGAGGTATGAGGTGTAGTTTTGAATTCAATTTGTTTTTTACAGTATTTTATTTGTTTGTTGTTTTTTCCAAATTATTGTTAACCCATTCTCACGTTATTGACTCCTTTTGCAATGTGAGTGCTTGTCTTTTCTTTTATGTAGAAGTTTTTATGTTTTTGTGTCAGTTTGTAAATGGCCTAGCCGTCGTTTGTTACTCTGTTTCACTATTCAAAGTATTTAATTTGGTTCTTCAATATATTTCTTCTTGTGTGTCCTTATTTGCCCTTTTGTCATGTTGGCATTCCCTTGAGATAGAAGAAAACATGAGCATGTTTGTGAAGTTTCTGGGTTTTGTCTTAGGTTGAGTAAATCATCAGTTATTTGTTTGAGTTCTTTATTAATTGAGATTGGTGGTTTGGCAGGTGGATGAAGTACAAGGTGGTGACGTGGTTTGTGTGATCAAGAATTCTGCAACCTTGGCTGGATCATTGTTTACCTTGCATGCTTCTCAAATTCAAATTGATCTGCCTACTCTATCTGAAAAGGACAAGCAGGTGAGTGGTGCAATGTGGTGTGTAAAGTGTGTGCTCTCTTTGTCATGCATACTTGGGAAGATTTTGAAGGTTTAGTGGTGATTTTGGCAGTATATATAAACAGCTTGTTCTGTTTGGTCCTATCATTGGGTGTAAATCTTTTGCTGTAACAGTAGAACTTGTTGATGTACAGAAAAAGTGAAAAATTAAATACCCGATAGTAAACATAATACTTCCTTAGTATGAGATAGACTAAAGCTATTTCATGTTGTAACATCCTTCCCTGATTGATCCCTGTACCTCATGCAGTTTTCCTTGGCATATTGCATTGTTAAGCTCTACAGATCTTGTGCCTACATTGACATTCACGAGCATAAATATTGTTTGAAGTTTTGCAATTTATTTCTTGTCGTTCTTAGCCTTATCCTATTCGTTACATTAAGTTTGCAATTTCAAGTGTATCGCTTCTGCTTCAGGTTATCAGCACATGGGGTGTTCAGAATAAAATTGATTTCCTGTCATTGTCTTATACACGTCATGCAGAGGATGTCCGTGAGGTAAATGACAAAGGAAAAGATGGTCTTTGATTTCTTTATATTGTGTTGGTATGATTTTCCAATCATATGAATGCTTAAGCACCGATGGTTTTTGATTAATGCAGGCCCGTGAGTATCTATCCAAGCTTGGTGATCTAAGTCAGACTCAAATCTTTGCCAAAATTGAAAACGTAGAGGTGAACTTAAGACTGCTCTGATTCTTATAGATAGGGAATTAATTTGCTTTTTAGCAAGAGATCAATCAGCTGCAAAGTTCAATTGCTTACTTTTGGCTCACCTGTATTTGCACATTTGCAGGGGTTAACCCATTTCGATGAGATCCTACAGGAGGCAGATGGCATCATCCTCTCGCGTGGAAACCTTGGCATAGATCTCCCACCTGAGAAGGTTAGCTGTCCGGAAAAAGAATGTGTTGCGTGTGCACTTTTTTCTGGTTTTTGTGTCATTTTGGATGCATTAGTTCTTAGTTTTGTTATCCACTTGCAGATGCAGAAAATATTTTGTTTATGTAGTCCTGAAAATATTATGTTATCCACTTGTAAATGCATATCCAGATTACTTTGCTCTTTACTCCTTTAGTTTTTGTTCTGATATTGTAATGTTTATCAGTTTCGCCTAAATGAATCGGTTCGCATAGCCATTACATATCATGTGATGTTATGTTGTCTTATTTGCTGATATTATTGCTATTGTCATTGTGTAAGTTGATGTTTTACCTGACTGTTTAGAATAATTCTAGCTAAACTTTCTTGTGTCTTCGTAGGTGTTCTTGTTTCAGAAGTCTGCTGTGTACAAATGTAACATGGCTGGAAAGCCAGCAGTGGTGACTCGTGTTGTTGATAGTATGACTGACAATCTCAGGCCTACTCGTGCTGAGGCAACTGATGTCGCTAATGCTGTTTTGGATGGTAAGTTACTGTACTAAATTCCTGGTGGGAAAATGGTTATTAACTTGTGCAGTTGTGCTAATATCCAACCAGTTTTTCTCGTTAGCTTTTATTAAAGCACTTAATGTTTAATTTTCGTTTCTGGATAGAGTTTTGATAGTTAGCTTTGTATTTGTGTACTGTAGTTTAACTTATTTTTCAGTCCTTGCTTTATTTGTTATTGGTTAAATCTATTAAGCCGAAAGTGATATCCATGTATACATTTCAGGATGTGATGCAATTCTTCTTGGTGCTGAGACCTTACGTGGATTGTACCCTGTTGAAACTATATCTACTGTTGGCAAAATATGTGCTGAGGTTAGTCATCTTTTACCTATGTACATTTTATTTTGGTCATAGATCATTTTTTGTCTTACAGAAGCATATATGAGCACTAGTTTTTAGCTGTTGTCTTGTATTGCTGCACTACAAGCCGCTGATTCGAGAAAATGTTATCTCCTAGTTAATTCTCCAATTAAAAAGTAGCAGTAGGTTATGGACCAGAAATATGTCCCCTGTATATCTGCCTAGACTTTAGCCTCTCTACTAGACTATTATGAAGAAGTCATTGCTGGCCTCGACATACTTCCGTACAAACACACAGAGACACAATAAAAAGGATAAACATGTGATCATAGGCTAGCTTCCTTCCAATTGTAATATAATTCCATTTGAAGCTGTTTTTTTTTTTTTTTTTTAAAGTATTCAAATCAATTGTTAAATATAACTGCCATTTACCGTATTTTTTACAGGCCGAGAAGGTCTTCAATCAAGACCAATACTTTAAGAGGACAGTGAAATTTGTTGGCGAACCCATGAGCCACTTGGAATCTATTGCTTCCTCCGCGGTAAGTTGCAACTTGCAAGACAAAAAAGACAAGGATAAGAACTAAAAAGAAGAAAACAAAGAAACCAAACTTAATGAGAATTCTTTCTGTCCAGTTCCGTGTTTAAGCCTTATGCCAACCTAGTACATTGATTAACTCTTTCTGCCTTTTATTTTTAGGTCCGTGCGGCCCTTAAAGTGAAGGCATCTGTCATCATATGCTTCACATCATCTGGAAGAGCAGCGAGGTATTGTTCTATTTTTTGTGTGTTTTGATTGGTAGTTTAAGATATTTGCTGATTTAGTATGAGTTCTAACATCGTCCTGCTATATACAGATTGATAGCGAAATATAGGCCAACAATGCCTGTTTTATCTGTTGTCATTCCTCGTCTGAAGACAAATCAACTGAAGTGGAGTTTCACCGGTGCATTTGAGGTAGACCTTTAAACCTTACTGAAATGATATTCTATCATAAAACTTCGTTTTATCTTAATTTGTTGAACACATTGCATGAAGAATGATGGGGTAGCTTCTTTATGACAACACATTTTTAATGGCTCTAACTTCACAGTACAAAAGCATGCTTTGTGTTGGTTATATAATGAGGGGGTAAATTACATAAAATTCCTTGAGGGTCCGTCTAATTACGTATAAACCAGCTATCTTCAAAATTACAATTACCCCCTTCATATTTGTTTTTATTTTAATTGCACCCTCATGAGGCTGTATTTGTTAATCAAATATTAACTTCATGGGGGTGTTTGTAATGCCTTAAGGGGGTATTTGTAATTTCGAAAGATAACTGGGTTATTTCATAATTAGGCTATCCATCATGGGTAATTGTTATAAGTTACCTTATAATGAGATCCAGGCTAAAATTGTTATATACTTAAATAGTCAATATCATACATGATATAACTATTTTCAGATTATCTATTTATCCTATATAATTTCAGAGTTATTAGACAATGACACTAGTGATATTTCTCTTGGGCTATGATCCGGTTGATGCGTAAGGAAGCCTATGCTTATTCATTCTGGTGATCAATGCCGGTAATTTGATTTCCTCCTGATGGACTTACGGTTCTTTTTTGCATATGTTCAGGCAAGGCAATCACTTATAGTGCGTGGTCTTTTCCCCTTGCTCGCTGATCCTCGACATCCAGTAAGTTCCCTGTACTTTAGTTTTGGTATGCCATGTTTGCAGTATGGGGTCAAAAACATTGTGCCCATGTACTGCATCTCATATGTGCAAGAAGGGTTTGGTAAATGTTAAACCAATTTGGAAAGATGGTTTTTTTTTTTTTGGTAATTTGACTAAAATTCAAGGGTATTTTTTGTAATTTAACCCTATTATTGATAAACCGCGGCCTTTAAATTTGGTTAGAGTGGCAAGCTTATAATCTGTTTTTGATCTTTCAGGCTGAGTCTACAAATGCAACTAATGAGTCAGTTCTGAAGGTTGCACTCGATCATGGAAAAGCCTCGGGGGTGATCAAGTCCCACGATCGGGTAGTTGTCTGCCAGAAAGTTGGAGATGCATCTGTAGTGAAGATTATCGAGCTCGAAGATTAAACGCGGACACCAAATATGTTTTTAAGTTATATCACCTCTGGCAATTATAATTTATAGCGCTACTTTGAATTTTGATCTTGCATTTAGATGGCTATAACATAAGTTTTACCCTTTAGATCAGATACACATTGGGGTATTTTTGAAGGTGCATTTGTTCTTGTGCAAGTTGATTATGAGCCTTGCAGTTTTTTCTATTGCCAATGATGGATGTAACACAAGTTTAAGATACTGTTGTGTAATTTTGGTAGCTTAAAGTGTGTGAATGCTTATATTTTTATAAACGAACAATTGAAAGTTGAAACTGTGTTTGCTTTTTTTTTTTTCTAGCAAAAAAGTTCATAACTCTATCCAAAAACAAAAGTGAGCCAGAAAATCCCAATTTATGGTGGTAAATAAAGTAGACGTAAATTACAATTTGTCACGCATACCATCTAGGAAGCACGGACACTTCTTTGAGGATGCCGTGCCGCACTCGGACACGTATCCGATATGATACTTTGTCCGATACTTCATGGATATCCCATGGATATATCTATACATGAAAATAGATAGAATTTATTCTATTGTTCATTTTTAAGCATTTTTTTGTGTCTATGTGAGTTATCACATTTCGATTTGAATACTTATGAAATTTTAGTTTTTATGCTTGAAACATTGTGTTTTAATTGTATTTAGTACGCCCGCATTTTCAATAATATAAAAATATATAATTTTATATGTATATATATACCGTACCGTATCCTTAAAATTTTAAAATATGACGTACAGAAGTAGCATATCGTCATCCGTCTAGTGTCTCGTGTCCGTATCGATTAGCTTCATAGCGTACCATTGCATTTTAACCAGCATACATGTGTAATTATGGTAGCGATTGGTTAGTGGTTAAACTTTTTTAATTTTGTTCCGATAGATAATTTTTTTAGGGATAATTACCAAAACACCACTATTGTTTGGGCTAATTACAAAAAAATCCGAAGATGTTTTAAATATAAATTATAAAAAGCTCTTCATGTTTGATTTTGTTTTAAATTTAAGGAGACAATTGTAATATTTTTACAAACATTAAGGAGCTTTTAAAATATATTTCATTTATGAAAGGGGCAGATGTAAGACAATTAAACCTTGAGTATTTTTTAATAAAAGTTTGATTTTTCTTGTAATTAGCCCAAATTTCAGGGAGTTCTTTCGTAATTATCCCTTTTTTATTGTCTACTAAAATTTTAATTTTTTTAAAAGAATAAAAAATTATTACACATTTTCCCATAAATTTCTTTATTCGTCTACTCATATGTTTTGAACTAACAATACCCAATAATTATTTTACAATAAATAATGTCAATAGTGTTATGTTTGGAACAAAACATATATATACAAAATCTCAACAAGAAGCGCCCATGGCCTAATGGATAAGGCGTCTGACTTCTAATCAGGCGATTGTGGGTTCGAGTCCCACTGGGCGTGTTCTCCCTTTTTATTTTATTTTTTATTTAACTTCTACCCCATTTTTCCTTCCATTAATTAATTGCTGTGCTGGCAGAACAACTGGATTTTCCTGTTCATATGTCTTTTTCCACACAGACAGCAATATTTTGCAGCTATAAAATGAAATTAACACATTTGTGGTATATAAAGTTGGGCATAAATGTAGGGCTATAATGTCACACTATATTGGTACAATGAGCATTGTATGCTGAAGCTTTTTATTACAATTTGCTAACTGGAAAAACATGCCTAAAATAGTTAAACCTCCACCTTTCATAATATTCGTGCCATCTGTCTGTGCCTACACCGAAAGCTTCGTAGTCAAAACTAGTCCCGTCCGGCGGACTTGATATTGTAAGCCGAATTGGTCGGGCCCATTAGGCCGGGAATTCGAATTGGCCCAATTTTTCATATGTATTTTCATGACCTGGACTGACCGCTTGACTCCAAAATGCCGTTCCGATGAAATGTCGGCCCATCCCAACCAGATTTTTTTTTTTTGGCCCGATCGGGCCAACCTATTTGACATTCTACCTCCCCCACATTGGACCTCGAAACAAGCTTAATATATATAATGAGGTAGAATTCATGTTAAAGAATATGAATTTATTGTCTCACTGACATTTGAATTTGATTGACATTTATTATCATCTTTTTCTAAGAAGATTATTCTTGTAAAAGAAAACATTATTTTTCAGTCCAAACATTTTTTCCCTGTCAATTTATTTATTTATTTGTGACGGTGAAGTCTTCGTGCTTGGCGGAATAACTTTGCAAACCATGTCAGTTGGATAAACCGAACTAAGCTAGCAATGTACAACATGCTCGATCAAGTGATGCGGATGTGTGACATTCGAAACTTGAAATCTTCGACTTCAAGAACTCATCCTACACCACTAGATCACCCCACGAGAAGAGACTGTAAAATCTTGTTATTGCAAATGTAGCATCTGGAAGATACCATATTCAATAGATTTCTCTATATGAAGTGGAATCTTGATAATGCAATTTTTTTTTACCTAAGAGATGATAATGTGTTTTCTTGGTATGGAACATACTACACTATTGCTTATTTGGTAACTTAGTGGATTCATAATAAGTTCTTCGTTCCTAGAAAGGAATAATTGGTAAAGTTGCGATTAGATATATTTTCATTTTGAATTTTTCTTATTAGAAAATAGTGTGAAGAACTTGTTAGGGGAATAAGAGAATTATTTTGATATATAAATAGTAAAATAATGATTATTTATAATTGGTAGTTAAAATATGTGATTGAGTGAATAGTGAAATTTAGGGGGTGGGGTGGGGTGGGGGCGAGAGTGTATTAATGATTTTATTTTTGGGAAAGTGAGTGAGTAAATGTGATTAATATAAAAAAAAGTGAGAGTGAGTGAAATAGTGTATAATTTAAAAAATTACAATCACATTTTGAGTTATTTTTTCTTCTAGTGGAACGAAAATGAGAACTTTTCATAAGCAATCCCAAAGTTTCTCATTTCTTATGAATGAGATAATAGTTAATCATCCATAGACACTCAATTTATTGCTCTCTACTCATGGTCTCTCTGCTGTCAATTTGATAATTTCCTTACATTTCTTGTTTAGTTTTTTTAATAAGTTGGGAGTAGTGGTTGGAGGGGAGTAGATAAATTTCAAATAAACTGAAAGATATAAGGTTCGAACCATGATCAACACTCTTACAAAGGGTGATCGATATACCACTTGAGCCCTGTTTCGTCTTTCATTCTTGTTTAGTCTTTTGCACAACTTTCAATTTTCAAAACATTCATTTGCATTTTATTTGGTAAGTATTTCATTTGCAATTGACTAAATTATAAGGGTACAGTTTGAAAGATAATTATCCCTTATACGTTATGGATTTTCCTTACTAGCAAAAATCAAAATTTCTTGTCGTGTGACCAACGTGTCGGCCTTGGCACGAGTTTACAACTGGTACTTGCATTGTTTCACTATCATGACCATAGGTGTCAAAATAGGACACACTCGATGGATGAGTTGGCCCGATTAGCCCTGTTAAAAAATAGGATTGAACCCCAATTTTAGAGGCCCAAAAGGTATCGAGTTTATTTAGTCCGAAAAGTCGGACCAACCCGATCAACCCGATCATTTCACATGTATTTTCATGGGACCATCTCGAAAAGCGGACAAGTCCGGTGTAATTTTGGATTAGCCGACCCGACATGTTTTTTTTTTTAGCACGATGGATTAGCTCGGCCCGATCCATTTGATAGTTCTACTTCGTGTCTAATAAAAAATATGGTCAGTGAAATTAGAATAAAATAGTATTACCTACCCTAAAATTTGGACGATTAGGTGAAATGTGAGAAAAAGTAAAAGTAAAAAGTAAAAGGATGACTTGCATGCAAAAGTTTTGTTTGATATGTGGAGCAGGGGCGGACCAAGGCTTCATAGGGCCCTGGCGCGATTCTCGAAAATGGGCCCCTTGACCACCTCCGTCGCTTTGACACTTGAGCTACCGCCGAGGAGTGACCAAGTGAGGAAGATGAAAGTGACGACTCACAATGGAGAAGAGAAGAGGGTTTCGTTCTTAAAAGTTGTAATTAAATTTAAGTCCCTCGTTTCATTTTGAGAATTGTGCATTTGAATAGTCGTGAACCACTTACTTTATAAAAAGTATGTACATATTTTATGTTAAAATTAATCTTTATTCTATATACAATTGAAAAGAACTTTAACAATAAAATTTGATACATATCCGCATTATATTTTTCGGAAAAACTTATAGTGCTCAAAAGGAATGCATTCCTCCAAAGGAATATTGGTATTTTGGTCTTCAAATAAAATATTAGAATATTTGAGTCTTTGACCAAGGAATGATAGAGACAATTTTTTTTTTTTTGAGATAAGAATGGTAGAGACAATTGAATATTAACGTGAATTGCATAAAAGTTCGGAAGAGTTTGGGCCTTTTTGAAATTTGGGTGTTGTACGTTGAAGTTGAAAGTCTTTTCTTGGTGTTTTGGTTGAAAATAAAATAAAATTGGGCCCAAAATTATTTTTCATTAGGAATATAAAAAAAAAAATTGGGCCCCTAAAAATTTGGGGCGCAAGCAATGGCTCTGTCTACCATCAAGACGGGCCTGATGTGGAGGATTAACCGGGGAGGTAAAGTAATTATTAAATGATTTTTTTGGTTTTGATAGGGTGAAAAGCTGTTTTTCTTTTTTTTTTTTTGACACCAAGGGTGAAAAGCTGTTTTGTTTGGATCTAGACCCTCCATTTTTTAAAACCAATTTTCAATTTTTTTGGACTCCATTTTAAGGGTACTTTGGGAAATTGACTGAAATCCAGTAATCCACCCATAAAATTTGATCGTCAAATAAAATGAAAATTCCGTTAAAATTATTATGTGGATTTTTTCCTAGCTGGCTGATATAGATAATCAGTGTAGTAAAAACCGACACGCTGACTAGGTGCTAAGCGCTCAGAATCGATCCAATTTTACTAAAATCGGGCTAAAAATTCGTTTTGACCAAAAATCAGCCTAGACATCAGCCTATGCAAGCTAGGCGGCACAAAATCAAGGCTCGGCTTCAAAAAATCGGACCTAGGCGCCGGTCCAAGCGGGAAAAATCGGTAAAAAATTAAAAAAATATATGAAAAATAAAAATAGGGTTATTTCTAGGCGTTGGGGCTGCGCCCAATTAACACCTATCTATTTCTCGCAACCATGTTTACAAACTTACAATAAGCTCAATAGTTAAGATAACGCGTATAAGAAATTTCAAAATCATAGCTGATTGTTTGACCCCATCTAAATGTTGAAATGAATAAATTTATGCGTGTGTTATAACTGTTTTCTAATTAAAAAAGAATAAACAACTATTGATTAAAGCTGAGATCGATTTTAACTAGAAATTTATATGTTTTTCATTGATACTTAATCAAGTTGTTTAATTCAGTCAATTGTCATATGTTAAAAGTTTTGTAGCTTTTCCCCCTTTTATTTTATATTTTTATTGCTTAGATTGAAAATCGAAGTCATCTTTGATGAGGGCAAAATGACAATTTCTCTTAAAAATATCTGTTATTTATTTAATTTATTTTTTAATTAACTATTAGTCAATAAAAATTATTAATTGGGCCAAGTTATTAAAATATCCATGAGGCTCAACTTGTTACTTTGTCTTTATACCCAATTCATTATATTAGGCCCAAGGGTCCTACAATTCCATGTATAAATAGTCTATCTTAATCATCATTAATTAGTTGTAATTTACGTAGTTAATTTTTCCTACACATGCCGACTTAAGCATGAATTGGACAACCCGGGACAATCACAATGTCCTTCTAACCTTGTTTGTTCATTATAGGCTAGTTCCTTGTATGTGATTGACACCAAATACTTGGAGTTATTTATCTTGACTCGAACTTACTCACTTGGAGTGAGTCGCCTCATCAATAATATAGGCATTAATAGGCCATAATTTGAGTCAATTAAGCTAATGGAATTTCACTGTATTTTGACAATAAAAGCCTTCCAAACTCAGCTTTAACAGCAAAAAGGTCAAGCTTGAGGATTCTTTAAGATTAGTTGTCCTATTACATCCTCATTATAGTGATTTGTTTTTTTTTTTTTTTCTCGACCTGCAGTATCCCCACACCAGGGTGGCAAAAGACAGACCCACACGCCTACGGCTATGGGACATCCATCCTTCCTGGGATGGTCCTAATTTTGAACCCCTCAGCCACCGTGCGCCGGTCCTGGGGTTCATTATAGTGATTTGTAACTTGTAAGACAATGGAAGATATGCACTCAAACTAACCTATATTTATTAGATACTAATATTCCATCCAATAAAAAAAAATCCTTGTTGACATCACATATATGTAAGTAGTTAAAAGTACATATAATGCATTTACAACAATTGTTATGAGATCAATGATCAACCTTGTATTTGATCGGTTAGAAGTTTGTAGTTTTAGACCAATTTATCCGAGTTCGATCTTATACGCGTGTGTTAAAAAATGCTAGCAATATTAATTAAATGCTAACAATATTTGATCAGTTAGAAGTTTGTAGTTTTAGACCAATTTATCCGAGTTTGTTATTATACGCGTATGTTAAAAAATGCTAGCAATATTAATTAAATGATACTTCAACTCGTATTCTTGTAATTTGATTCTAAGACCAAATACTTATGTACTTTCTTCTCCAAATATATAGTTCGATTTGACTTTTCACACAGATTAAGAAAAGTATTGGAAACTATAAATATGCTAAATTTTTACTTGATTTACCCTTATTTAATGAACAATGTAAATTATAAAATGCATATAAATAGAGTTATAATAGTAAAAGAATGGAAAAAGTACTATTAAATATATAAAGTAGATTATATATTTGGGACAATCCAAAATTAAATAGTGGATTATATATTTGGAACGAACGAAGTATATATATTTGAGTATTTGGATAACATAATTACAAAACTACGGCTTAAATTAAGGATCAAACTCCAAAGAGAAAAAAAAAAAATGTTGGTCAAATCCTTAAATGATTTGTTGAATAAGGCAGACATTGATACTAATTTATCTTACTTTTGTTGACAAAACCATACAGATAACGTTAATGCTTTTTTTAATGAGAAAGATAATATTTGTTTTATCAATTGCACGTGAAACCTCTTCATCACGTTCAGGTAACGTGTCAATAAATACTGCTCAAAAGTCGAAACTAGTCTAATTTTGACCTCTACAACTATGTAATAAATTATATAATTGAATGAAATTACACTTTCAGGCATTGTGTGACATTTTATTTTTATTTTATTTTTTGTTGAATTTTTTTTATTGAACTTAATTATCTAGGAACGTCAATAATGATAATATATTTTTATTAAAAAATATATAATTAGGAAGTGGAAATAACATCTTAAGCCCTTCACTTAAAACAATTCTAACATCATTAACTTTCAATTATTACTTTTTGAAAACAATAATGTAAACATATAAAATTCTCATTTGTAATTTTTGTTAAAGAATCAATATTCAATCATTTCAATCAATTCAAAATTTATAAATGGGACCGTAAAAGAGTAAAATTTACTAGGATGTTCCACAAAAGGAAAGAGGACATGATATTTTTCACATAATTACCTTTTTACCAATTTGGGCTATTGTTTTTCCGAAGACAAGATACCCACTCTTGATTTACTAAGTAGAGAAGTTAAATTTTCTCAAAAAAAAAAAAAAAAAAAAAAAGAGAAGTTAAATCAAAATGGGCCCGATTGAAAAGGCTAGCCGGACCGCAATTTTGGAGGTCCAAAGGGAACCAAGTCTATTTGGTCCGAAAAGTCGGGGCGACCGGTCATTTCTGTGTATTTTTCAGGGTCGAGGTTGGATTGAACATCAAAAGTAGCGAACAACAGAATCTTGACCTAGTCTAGTCCGATTCAATTTTTTTATTTGGCCCAACGAGCCAGCATCGAGCCAACTTGACCTATCCCATTTGGACAAATCTAATAAGAAGAAGGGTTGTTGATTTTTTTAATACATGGCCTATATAGACACTTTTTCTTTGGTTTGGTACGTCGCATTTCCGAGTTATAAATTTAGTACTATACTTCACAATTTTTATGAATTGATACCTAGTCATTTTTAAGGACGAAAATGCCCCCAAAGAAACATAAGTATACTCTAAATGAATTTTTGAGCATACTTATTTATATTATAAAATCAATAAATTTTTTAATTAATTTAATTAATAAAAATAAAAAGAAGTTTCGAAAAACATTAATGAATTTTTAGAAAAATAAAAGTAATTACATTAAATTAGTAAATTAATAAACATAAGTTAAAATTTAATTAATCGAAAATAAAATTAGTTTAGTCATTAATTTAAAAAAATGAAAATTAAATAATTTAAAAATTAAAATTAAGATAGTAAATACAAAAATTATAGCAATTTTTTTATTAATATATTAATTTTTAATTAGTTTTTAATCATTTTTTAAAAAATAATTAATTTAATTTAATTTATTTTTTAAATTATTTAATTTAAATAATAATAAGTTATTTCTTAATTAAATTTAATATTTACTTTTTAACAAAAATTAAAAAAATATTGGGGGCATTTTTGTCCTTAAAAGTGAATAGGTACCAATTTATAAAAAAAAAAAAATTGAAATATGTATACTAAATTTGTAACTCGAAAATATCATGTACCAAACTAAAAAATATATAGATTAGATACTAACAAATAAATAACCAAGAAACATAATGCAAATGTTTCCTCCTTCCTCACAAACATGCAACTCCTACCATAATGATACTCTTTGAATTTCTTCTTTCAAGGCACTCCAAAAACCAATTAGGTCTCCCTCAAAAAAAAAAAACCAATTAGGTCCCATCAAAATCAACACTCATTATGCACTTCCTCTTTTTACCCCGATTGGCCATTTTTCACTCTTAAAACAATGGTAAAACTAGGGGCGACAAATCGTGTGGTGTTTGGTCCATGTGTCTTGTCGATATATAAAATTCATATTATTTGTGTCAGAGTTTTCTATTTTAACCTGATACGTTGATTATCTGTATTTTATGGGTCGATCTAAAATGACTTGTATATTTTAAAAATCTAAATAATTCATCTATTTATATGGGTTGTATGAGTTAATTTTAATCCAAATTTATATTTACACACATCTGCTAATTTTTTAAAATTCAAGCGTTTGTTAACAATTTATACAGTCAATCCAAAATATTGCAAAAATTAACATAATAACATTACAATCGGGTCAAATAGGTTAATCATGTTATTTCACGTCAATTTGTAAAATCTTATTTTATTAATAAATTGTTCTTTCTATTGTAAATAATAAAGATATCTCAACACTTATTATGTGTAATCGTAATATTTGCGAGATTATTCAGTTCAATAAATTTATTGTTAAAATTTCAAATCCATCCATTCAAATGCACATTATCTTTCTTCTCACACGTGTAATAATATTTTTGTAATGTCATCAAAATTATAATTATCTCGAAATCAAAATAAATGCTAATAGCACCACGTCACGGTTAGATTATGAGCACAATGAATTGGTAATTCAGTTGCAGTAATAATTCATAATAAATACTCTTTATTAAATAACTGATTATTTTGATTGAGTCATATTTATTGAGCTATAAATTATGTAAACATTTCATTTCGTAACTTCAATTAAATTATTTAAAGAAAACATCTGCCTTTTCTTGAAAATAAAAATTAGAAATAAAAATGACTCGAGTATACGATTAGAGGGATTAGAGGTGTAAATGAGTCGAGTTAAACCAAACACCATCTTGTTCAAGCTTGTTGAATTTTAATCGAGCTTCAAATATTGTGTTTGAGTTTGATTTGATTATTAATCGAGTCGAGCTCGAACGAGCTTTAGTCGAGCCAAACACAAACCGAGCTCGAGTAGCTAGCTATTTTTACAAATATTTTATTCTTTTTTAACTAATCGAGTCGAGCTCGAGCTTTTTATATTTTATCAAATGGGAAAATGTGTTCAAACTTAGTTCGTTATATTAACGAACCGAACTCAAACGAGCTTTTAATGATCAATCTCGAATCAATTATCGAGTAACTTGGTTCGTTTTTCACCTTATATATGACGAGATTAGATCGTAACCGTTGTTTCAATACTCAAACCCAAAAACAACATTGAAAACAACCTTGGATTGAAATAAAACAAAATAGTTATAAAAACACTCGTGAGGTTCGGACTAATTACAAAAACATTGAGGTTTTGGAAAATGGAAAAAAACCCATTAAAGTTTGATTCGATGATATATTTTCCTTTATAAATTAAAAAATAAAAACATGTCAAAACCCCTTCCGACACTTATAAAAAGTTTCTTGTGACGAAGTTGAGTCGTAGGAGAAGCCAACTTTATAATTATCCATTTAAATTTAAGATATAATAAAAACTGAGGAGGCTTTTTGTAAATTTGAAATATCTTTTTGAGCAAGTCTCTTGTGAGAGACGGTCTCACTGATCTAAATCCGTGAGACGGACCTCCTAAGGGCTCCGTCTTGAGAACATGAACCATGAAAATAAATTTAAAAATAATAATGAACCATGAAAAAAACAAAAATAAACCCTAAAAAACATGAACTATGAAGAATAAACCCGAAAAACAAAAATAAACCCTAAAAATACTAAAAATCCTAAAAACCCAAATCAATTAAAAATAAACCCAAGAAACAAAATAAACCCTAAGAAAAATAAAATCAAAAAAAAAAAAAACTTTTAAAACTTTATGTAAGGGTTAAAATCTCACGCAAGTTTTTGTCTATCTCCTTTTATAATTAGCCAAACCTCGGGGGTCTTTTGTAATTATCCCTAAATCAAAACAGGCATTTTTCCTTTTCTATTTTATAGTTCATTACAGAACAAAAAAGTAATGGCGTAGCAGTAGTGCAGTCGGAAAACAAAAATTCTCTTTCCCTCTCTACTCGCACACCCCCACGGCGTCGCTCCACCACCACCACCGCCGCCGCCGGAATATTCTCTAGTAAAAAGGTACTGGAAATACAATACTTATACGTGCGAGTTACGTATATATGGGGGCATCATTATCGAATTTGACCGAGAACGGGTCGGGTAACGGTAGACCGGGTCTGGGGGACATACCGGAGAGCTGCGTGGCGTGCGTGTTCCTCTATCTATCGCCGCCGGAGATATGCAACTTGGCTCGCCTCAACCGCGCCTTCCGTGGTGCCGCTTCATCCGACGCCGTTTGGGAGACCAAGCTTCCGCCCAATTACCACAACCTCCTCGACCTCCTGTCCAATCCCGATGTCTATCAAAACCTCTGCAAAAAAGACATATTTGCCCTCCTCTCTCGCCCTCTCCCATTTGAAGACGGCAACAAGGCACGTTTTCAGTGTATCTTTACTTTTCTACTAGTTTTTCTCTATTTTTATTTTGATAGGTTATTTTGTTACATTTGTTACGGGTACTTGGATTCCTCTTGGATTCAATCAGTTAATTTTATTTTTATGCTGGAATTGGAATCACTTGAATCTTTGCGCACTTGATTTGTTGCAGTGATTTGGATTTTGATTTTTGCATTTTTGTTAATCGGTTAATTTAGCGACTGTCTAAATTGGGATTAGGGAAAGATTTTGAGTGTATCTGTTGTTTTTATCTCTTTTGGTTTACGGATGCATTGAAGTTGATTTTGCTTTTTTTTTTTCCTTGAAAATTTTACTTTTGGAAGGGAGTTTACATTTTTCCTCGAAAATTTTACTTTCTTCTTCTGCTTTTCTTTTCCCTTTTTTTTTTTTTTTTTTTTTAGGGGAGAAGGAGGGGGAGAATTTTGCAGTACTAATGATCATAGTGCTGTTATCTGTTTCAATTGTTGAATGCAACTTGATTTTGTTCAAAAAGGATTGAACATTATGCTAAACATGTGCTCTGGGATGGTCAAAAAATTCAAATTGCTAAGCCATCATTTTCTTTCAAAATTTTAAGTTCCTTAGGTAGAGGCTAAGTCGAAAAGGAATCAAAAGATCTGGTTAAATAAATTCACCATCATATTGAGTGGCAAACTGAGAAGTGAGTTTTTATGCACTGTCACTCTACTCTTTTAGATATACTTTTCATTTACACATGGGACAATTGCAGGTGGTATGGGTGGACAAATTTACTGGGAGAGTTTGCATGTCGATATCAGCCAAGGCAATGGCAATAACAGGCATCGAGGACAGGAGATATTGGAATTGGGTTCCAACAGAAGAATCTAGGTTAGTTTTCAGCTTTCTATGCCTGACGCACTTTATATCTGGACATGTATTGTGACTGAATTATGTCAAGAATCTTAAAGTGGTCTTAATATGAATGTATTCATTTATTCTTAGATAAATTTGTGTTGCAAATTGAGCACATTTGTATTCACTGTCTCTAATTGTTGTTTTGGCATGTACTGCCCGATTTAATCATGATATTGTATATAACAAGACGAACTTCTGATTACTCCTTCCTTTTACACGGACCCCTAGTCCCTCAAAAGAATCCTGTATAAGCTTTCCGCTTGATGTGTCCCACATTAATCGTCTTTGTGATCTCATTTACATGGGCTGCTTTACAAACTTTCTGATGACTTTGGAAGTAGTATATTGCTAAGAATTACAGGCAACTGTATTTGAGGTTTCAGATTGCTGTCCCATTCCAACTTGTTTGTAACATCTTGTAAATATTGTTGAATTTGGATGAAAAAATGCACTTACTTGATAGTGAATTATTTGAAGCCATGAAACGAAAAGAATTACGTGGAGTTGCTATCTCAAAAAACAATATCAAGCTTATGTAATTTGCAGTTTCTTGAATTTGATTATTAAAAGTAAGATTAAGCTAATGGACAAGTTCAGATGAATCTTTGAAAAAGTCTCTGTTCAATTAGAGAATAGTGATTGATATGCACATGTGCATAAACATAAGAATTACTCAAGAATGGGTCCACAATTTCACCGTGTTGGAGCTTCTGCCAGCCCAAATCATGACAAATAGAATAGAGCGGTCTATGGGAGTACTAGATTGAGATTTGTTGTGTATAGGGTTTCTCAATGTGGAAGCATCAGTTAAAGGTGCTTATTATGCAGGAATTTGTATCCTAGAAAGTTGCACAATTACTGGTTTATCATTTTGGATCTGGCTTAGCCCTAGTGCTCAAAGGTCTTAATGTTTTAAGTTCAATGGTTTGGGTTCATATGTTGTCCTTAGATCGATAAGCCAAAACCTCTTGGGATTCTATGACGCAATAGCAAAAACAAGGTCTCACTGTTACTTTAACATCAGATGAATCAAAGGTCTTTCATCCTTTCCTTCCCTGGGATCATGGAATCATGAAAGCTCTAAGTTTATCTGCATCTTTGCCTTTATGTCTTTCATGTTGTAAAATTATACACATGTTATACCTTTAGTATGACAATTTTATTTCTTTATATTCGCTTTTGCATAGTTGTGAAACGTATAAGCACAAGTGGTAGTAATTCCTTCAGTAAATTGCTGTTTTCCTTCCTCAACTTTGTTAGACAATAATTTGCTGAAAGTTGTCGGCAGTCCAGATGGCTTCTATGCCTAAGCTGTGTGAAGTGGGCATTATGTTGGTCTGCACAAACCTGAAAGTTCAAGATATTTTGTGAAAATTATCAGCTAACATGTCCTTGTGGAAGTTATTTGCATTTCAATATGGCAATGTGATGTTACACTCTAATATAAGTGACTGGATGCCTACATTAGAACTTGCTTTTTCCCTTGTGATACAAGCCCTGTTTTTTTCATGCTTGCAAAATGCAACAGAGATGCCACATTATATCATTGTGGCCCCAGAAATCCCCCCCCTGCCAATTCAACAGCTTGCTTTAGTTTCTTCATATTTGCGAGGGATAATTACAAAAACACTCCTGAAGTTTGGGCTAAGATGTTTCAATTACAAAAAAATCCCTCAAGTTTGATTGTGTCTTAAATTTAAGGGGGTAATCTGTAAATTTTTATAATTATCGGGAGGTTTTGAAGTGTTTTTTCCGCTTATGAAGGAGAAAATGTAAGACAAATCAAACCTCGAGGTTTTTTTTTTTTTTTTTGCAATTTTTAAAAACCTCTGAATTTTTTTTTTTGTAACTAGCCCGAACCTTAAGGATTTTTTTGTAACTATCCCTATTTGCAATTGGGAAGTGATTGGTCTTTGAATCAGCGATATATGATTTGGCGTCGCCCCTTTATGTCGCTTTGCTCTTTCTTGCGATTTGGTGTTGTAGCCTATTTACAACAAATATGGTGGTTTGAAGTTGATGGCATGGTAAAATTCCCCTTCCCACCGCATATATACTCTGTCATTTCGGATTCACCTCGGAAGATTTTCCGAAGACTCGGACGGCGTGTTTCGATTTTGAACATACTCATGGATGGGAAATCAAGCCCGTACGATTTGAATTTACTACTTCGGATGGCGGCAAGCATCAAGCGAGTGCTTCTTAGATGATCCACAAAGCAAGATGATGGTAATGGAAGTTACAAGCGTGGTTCTTTGGATAGATTACAAGGTAGGTGAATTTATTGTTAATGAATCGGATCAAAAGAACCGAAGTGAGATTTTCAATGAAACAAATTGACCGCACTCATTCCAAAGGAGGGCTTTGTGTTGATTCCGTATCAATTATTCCCCGTTGAGTTGAAAGGTCGTCGAAGAAAAAAGGGTTTTGAAGTAATAATAATGATGTGGTGTTATATATGGGGTTTTATCATACGAAACTTACACTTCTAAAAAGCATTGGTACGAGGATTTCATCTAGATTGTTTTTCTTTGTAGGTATGTTCCTCTGTCCATGTATCTTTTTTTCCTTTTTTTTTTTTTGGGTTTTGTAAGTGATGCGGTTTTGTTTTTCTCATATGCTTTTGCGGAAGATCAATAAAATGTGCATTTTTACCACTTGTTTTTTATCGTTAGGTGCGAAATGAGTGTGTTCTTTTTCAATAGATGTGACCGAGGGTATTAAATTCTTATACTTGTTTTATTGGAGATATCCGGTTTCACTACTCTTAAAATTTCCTCTTTTTCTTCTTTTCTTTACATTCCTATCACCTCATGAGTAGTTATGTATCTAATCTCTTTTTACTTTCTTGAATAAATGGTTTTAATTTGTCAATAATTGAGGGCTTCTTTATAGTTCTTAGATATTATCTTTCGTGTCTTTGGGGAATATGAGACACATAATTGACTTCGATTGTTTTGCGGCTCTGTCTACCGTCTTTACTTGAAAAATTAGATTATGCATTTATACTCGATAAGTTTGTAAAAACTAAAAACTTTAACACGGACTAACTAAAAATCTTTAGAAATGCACCGGAATTGTGACTACTAAATATTCTCTCGATTTTGATTGAGCATGGTAAGGATACAAGTCACGGTTTTATAGCTTTCCTCCATCATACATTTGTTTTCTTTTTTCACAAACTTGTGCTCGTCTCAATGAGCATAAGTCTTAATTGTCTCTTCAGTATGATTTTATTGAAAGAATTTAAGCACGGATATTTACCAAAAGTTTTGCGAGTAAGGATGTGATTGCGGATGTGATCACATTTACAATCACATGCAAATGAAATTTGAAAACAATAAAGAGACACACGAGTAAAAATTGTCTACAAGCTAACAAGCTTGTAGACGTGCCAATATGGCAAAACTTTCCACTAGTAAAATCGGTTTGATTCCGTATACAAAAATACTCAAATCCAACTAGTAGAAAATTCAATGAAAAACTCCTATCACGAGTATATCTAATCTATGTAATTCAACTCATCCAACAATAGATATGTATGGACTTCGTTAATCACAATACAAAAAAACAATGGATGAAAAGCTAACAAACACAAGTCTGCGGTGAATGTGATCTCGGATGTAGTCACATTCGAGGTCGCATTCGTGCGCGATTCGGACTCCTTGTGCTTGAATGACTCTAACTCTCTCACGACTCTTGTATCTCCGGTGTATTTCTTGTGTACATATTATGGACGCCCTTTTCCCTTTAAATAGCCGTCCCAACACCCTTCAAGAGACCTAATACACAAGGAAAGAAGATATATACAATATATGACAAGTAAATCACTTATGTTAGGAAACAAGATAACTATCAAGAATCCTAATATATCAATACCATATCAATATGATTTCTTCCCTTATCTAAAAGTCCTAATTATATCACAAGTCTAGAAAGGCAAAACAAATCAAAACCAATCTTTATCTTTTTCTCATAAACATATTTTTAGACGATAAAATCGTCCCAACAATCTCCCCTTTTTGCCTTTTCTCGACAAAACACATAATAGGCACCAATAATCGGGCAAACTCCCCCGAGTGTGACAACTCCCTAAATATCATGCTGATTTTAAAAAATCAAAAATGAGATGCGATCACATTTGGTCACATTTATAATGGCGAATAAAAAAAGAGTTCATCAAGTTATCAAAAGACAAAACAAGTAATCCTAGTAGAATAGTAGTTTAGTACATCCCCAATCAAATATCATAAAGTTTATCGGTTGACACATTCGTGTCCAATTGTCCTTAAAAATCAAACTCAAGGCCTTCGTCGCTTTCGTTCTCGCCGGTCGGTGGTGCGGCGGCAAAGAAGACAATCTGATCTCAGTTGCTCGCACATGTGAGCATCGATTCTAGGAGTCTCGCCTCCATAGCTCCCCACAGCAGCGATGCTTGGAACACATGCGGTATGTTCTCCCCCCTTTTTGGCCGTAAATGAGCCCAGTATGTGTTGCAACCGAGATCGGAGAGCGATGAAGTGAGCAATCTGTTGCTCAAAAAGCAAAAGCCACCGGACTGTAAAAAGCGGTAAAGCAGTATAGATGAAATGTGAGAGAAAATGGGATTAGGAATGTGGCCAACATCCTGAATCGCATTCGGGGCCACATCCTGGGCAGTCCCAGGGGCGGGGTAGCAACATCCGGAGAAGCAACAGAGGTTGGAGTCGTAGGAGCGGCGAGCATCTCCTGGATAGACGAGAGGTAAATCAACAATGCGATTTTGAGGGGGTGAGCAGCTGTCCGGATACATGAAAGACCCCAGGTGGGTTGGTAAAATGATCATCCTTCTTGGGCCGAAAACCTTGTGACACCAGGATCTTATAGATCGACTTGGAAATGGCAGGGACCAAGCTTTTGATTCACCGGTAGCAAAGAACGTGACCTCCTCGAAGGCGCCATTTCCCAAAATTGAACGGCATCCTTTCCCAATTTGATATAGAACTCTAGCATGTGTCCGTAACTATGGAATTATTCTTCGAAGGAGACCAATTTGCACAACATATTTTGTGCAAAAACCCATGTAGAAGGGCGTAAGGCGGGAGGAGACAAGCTTTTTGGGATGGGCGGGCCAATCTTGCATGCTCCCACCGGATAAAAGCGAGCCGTTGCATTGTAATCGGAGGGCACCTCACTTTCTCAAAATCGGGCATGTCAAAGAACCCTAAGTTAATGATCGAGGGATCAACTCATATATCTTATTTCGAACAAACACTTTTCCAAACTTGGGAGATCGACGAACAAAGAATACGAGTAGACATATTAGATAAAACTCACGGACCACGGAATCAATATAAGGCAAAGGCGATCAATTGTGGTTAACAAATTGCGTTCTTCAAAAAATCGATTGAAGTTATACTTCTCAAAGTGCTCATAATCTCGATTTTTCTCATCAATAAAGGAACGGAAAGGATAGCATGAAACCTGGAAGCGGCAACAATACGTGTAAAATTGCTCGAGTGAGCCTTTGCAATATCAAACTTCGAGATCGGATGTGTCGTCGGATGACATGACATCTTCCTCAACATCTGCGGCTGCACAACCTCCTTTAATTCTTCAAAGAATCATTTCATCACCCACTTCTTCGACCATGGCATCAAGATCAATCTCGAGTGGTCCGGTTCTTTTGAAGCATCAAAATCTTCATCACTTGAGTCATCGAATTCGGATGACTCGGGTCAGCATAGGTGTTGGCTTTAGATGTGGGCACATCCCGCCACACCTTTGCCAAGCATTTGTGCAAAGCGCACATCCTCATCATTATCTCGGACTCGGGTTGCACTCGTTCTTCCAGGCGGAACAACAAACTGGTTTGCATTGTCCTCTCCAATCACTAAAAGGACAAAGGGAATGGGCAAATCATCTCCCCTGTCTGCGAAGTACCCTCAACAACGATCTTTTGCTTCTTTGGAGAAATTTCGGGAGTAGAGTCGAGATCTTGAAGTCCTCCGGAGAGTAACCACGAAGTCTTTTCGAGCGGCGCACATTAGGGTTTCCCAAAGGCCCATGAACAGATTTAATGACCTCAAAATCCGGAGGATTGTCGACATCAATTTCATTATTTTTCTCACCGGGAAGAAGAGCAGAGAGGCGGGCCTCGTCTTGAAATGGAACAGGGGATGATAGCCGTTGGAGTGGAGCTTGGAGGGGATGAGAGCTCGGGGAGAAAGAATCCAAACCTCGTATCTTTGATTGAAGCAGTGGGAGATGCAATCCCGGATGCGAGGGACATGTTCGGGAAAAGATGCGGGGCATCGTGAACAGTCGGGAGCAACGATTTGTGGCGATGGAGGAGTGATGGTTTCTCCGGGACCTCGGTGGGAGTAGAGGTAGGCGTGGCGGTGGCCTGCAGCGGAAAGAGCTCTCCTTATGCGGAGAAGAAGGAGGATTCTCGGGCAGATGGAGATGCAAAGTGTCGAGTGGGGTTCCATCTCCGACAAAGATCGCAACAATACTTACTTCCATGGATTTCTCGGACTTGGGGCTTTCGGGTGCGAGGAAGAAGAAGATTTCTTTGGGCCGCCAAAAAGGTTCTTGATTGATGAAACAAATCTTGCCATGGTGAGGAAGATGACCGAAAATCCCGAAAAAATCTCAACCACACACACAAGCTTCAAAACCGAGAGAGAAAAAAAAAATGTACAACACTCAAGAGCACATAAGTAAATAGTGATAGCAAGGAGTTATTATTGGGCACGATAATCAAAGTACAATGGGAAGAGTTTGATTAGGAAAGAATTTCTCATGGTAATTATCGGAAAAAAAGGAAAGAAAATCAAGATCCCATTAATATCGGACTGGTTCTCAAAGTGTCCACATTATGTCAACTTGTGATAAAATCAAAGAAAAGATTTACCCCGATCCTCCAAATCGGTTCAACCCACAAAATATATCCAACAAGATCTTCAAGATTTGGGAAGAGAAAAATATCACCCTCAAATTATATATGGAAACCTAATCTCGGCTAAGAATCCAAGATCACCAGACATGCAAACCTAATATGTCGAATGCAAAGAAAAATAAAAAAAAATGCACACACAAGGTGAAAAGTCTTTGCAAAGAATGGATGTAGTTCAAATGTCGTCCCCATTTTCAGTCACACTGTGATTTCGTGATTCAATGAATCGCAATCCGAAATCCCACTTATCAAAATTTTCGAGTTTTCTTCACTTTTTCCGAGTCTCATGAGGGAGTTAACCAAACAGGAGCTTTCACTCGAGTGCCAAAGGTAGCTCTTTTTCACATGATCATGCCTTTGTTAAACAATAGAGCTTGATGAAATAGGTCACAAGGAATAGCCGCACACAACGGGTTTGTAGCTTTTTCCTGAAGGCCTCAAGATGATCAAGACTTTATTTTCAACTCACCATCGGGAAAAAATCATCTATTTTTTGAATTGGAGAGATCGACCACACCGCTTTCCAAGGGAGACAATATATGTGACTAGTTCGAACCATCAATCCACTTTTTGCGAAATGCATGAAAGCTTATAATGCGGGGATGCCTAAAAAAGAAATAGATGAGAAGAGAAGGAATGCAGATTTTGGATGTCACAAATGATGTGATGTGCAATCTTTGTGACATCTCGTGTAACATCTCAAACACCACACAAACCGAGAGACTTCCTTACATTGGAGAATCTCTCAAAATCCAAAGCTTGGTGAAGATGTCGGCAAAGCTGATTTTCGATAGAAATATACTCAATTCGAATAATATTTTTCTCAACTAAATCTCGAATAAAGTGATGTGTAATATCTATGTGTTTAGTACGAGTGTTGGACAGATTTTTCAAATATCAATCGCACTCATATTATCACAATAGACAATCGGGTTTCACTTTGCAAACCATACTCTTCAATCATTTGGTTCATCCATAAAAGTTGTGTGCAACAACTCCCAACTCGCTACATATTCCGATTCAAAGAATCGAAAGAGATACACAATTTTGCTTTTTGCTATACCATGAGACCAAATTATTTCCTAAATAAAAACATCCACCGCTTGTACTTTTACGATCAACAACATCTCCACCAATCAATCACTAAATCCCACAAGATTAGTGTTAGTATCTTTGGTGTACCGATTCCCAAATCGGTTGTGCCTCCTACGTGTCGAATAATACATTTTAGGGCTTTTAAATGAGTAACTTTGGGATCAGTTGATATCGAGCACATAGACAAACACCGAACATAATATCGGGACGACTAGCGCTTAAGTACAACAAACTTCCTATCATGCTTCTATACAAGGTGTGGTCAACACTTTCACCACATCTTCTTTGCTCAACTTTTGACTCGACCCCATGGGAGTCTTCAAGTGAGAGGCATTTTCAAGATCAAACTTCTTCACAAGATTCTTAAGCATACTTGCTTTGTGAGATAAAAATTCCTTCCTTTAATTGTTTTTTGCAAGCCCGAAGTAACTTAACTCACCTACCATACTCATTTCAAAAGTAGAGGACATGCAAGCAATGAATTCCTTTAACAATTTATCGGAGAGAGAACCAAAAACAATGTCGTCGACATAGATTTGAGCAATCATGATGTCGTGGTTTTTTCTTTGAATGAACAAGGTTTTATCAACTTCACCACGTTTAAAGCCAATTTGAAGAAGATACTCGGTTAACTTTACCATACCAAGCTCTAGGGGCTTGTTTGAGACCATAGAGAGCCTTTTTAAGCTTATACACGTGGTTAGGCTTAAAAGGGTCCTCAAAGCCTTTAGGTTGTTCAACAAAAGCTTCTTCATCTAGAAATCCGTTTAAGAAAGCACTTTTGACATCCATTTGGTGAAGAGTTAATCCTAAGTAACATGCAATTGCAAGCAACAAGCGTATGGACTCAATACGGGCTACGGGAGCGGAAGGTTTCATCGAAATCCACCCCAAACCTCGACTGCGTGTACCCCGAGCAACTAATCGAGCTTTGTTGCGAACAATTTTGCCAGATTCATCTGTTTTATTTTTAAAAATCCATTTTGTTCCAATGATATTAACATCCTCCGGCCTAGGGACTAAAAACCACACATCATTTTTGACAAATTGATCAAGTTCCTCTTGCAAGCATGTATCCAAAATTCATCTTTAAGAGCTTCAACAACATTCTTAGGTTCAAAATCGGACACAAAACAACATGTTCTCACATTCGTACAATCGGTTGACAAGCAAACCATTCTTACCATATCACGATAGTTCACTCTACCTTTCCCTCTTTGTCTTAATACCATCGGTAGTGTTACCAATGATCCGAGACGTAGGGTGATTTCTCTCGAATCCTTGTAGGTATGTCACCGCCACGATCCACAATTGGATTATTAGTCTCTTCAACAGTTCAAAGTCGAATCGTAGTCCGACTGACTGCGGCAGCAGACACGGATGTGGGCTCGGATGCCGTCACATTTTGGTTCTCCGCATTTGAGTCACCGTGGATAGGGCTTCACCACATTCTCCATAACATCTCGTGTACAACATCCTTTCTTTGGAGCAAGATCTCAACAAATTCGAGTAGATCCACATGATCTTCTTCACTCTTTCCCGCAATATCGAGAGATCATCGAAGACAATATTTACTGATTCCATGATCGTCTTAGTACGAAGATTATAAACTCGATAGGCATGACTATTCAAGTGTAGCCTAGAAAAAGACACTTGTCACTTTTGGAATCGAATTTACCAAGATTATCACGATCATTAAGGACATAGCACACACACCCAAAAAACATGAAAATATTTGAGGTTTGGTTTCTTTCCCATAAGTATTTCATACGGGGTCATAGAACATCCAGGCCTCAAATACACACGATTAGCTATATGGCAAGCATTTAGAGCTTGACCAAAACCTTTTAGAAAGTTTTTGAACTAAGCATGACACGGGCTATCTCTTGCAATGTATGATTTTTCCTTTCTCGCCACCCCATTTTTTGTGAGTTTTAGGTGCGGAAAATTCATGAGAAATCCCCTTTCTATCACGGAAGGTCGAAAAGAAGAATTCTCAAATTCTTTACTACGGTCGATCTAATTAAGCAAGCAACTCACAAATTATACAAGTTCTGCACCTTTTTTATGCCACCTTCTAAAGAAATCAAAAGTTTGATTTCTCACGTAGAAAATAAGTCCACGTGTAACGTGAAAAATCATCGACAATCACATAAGAGTACTTCCTACCACCCACACTTTCAATCTCAATAGGACCCATGAGATCCATATGAACTAACTCCGGACATCTAGTGGTATGGAAATGTGATGTCATTTGATGCGACACTCTTTTTGTTTACCCTTTGACAACTTTCACAAACACCGACACTTTTCACGGACAATTTAGGCAAACCAATGACAGCTTCATATTTCACAAGTTCCATTAGCTTTTTATGGCTAACATGCCCTAACTTTTGGTGCCATAGATCAGTGTCATTCGTGTGTGCCCTGTGACAGAGTTGATCATTACAAAATTGATAACAGTTGTCAGAAGACCTCAAGCCGCTTGATGATACAAGTATCATTCTCATCGAACATCTCACATGAGTTTTTGTTGAACTTGACATAGAGATCATCATCACATAGTTGACTTATGCTGATGAGATTAGCATTAAGACCAACTACATGAAGCATATTACGAAGCTTGGGTAGCCCTTCAACGTTCAAAGTTCCTTTCCCAACTATCTTCCCTTTGGCTCCACCTCCATAGGTAACATTGCCTCCATTGAATACTTCATAGTCAGTCAAATACTCCAAGGTACCTGTCATGTGTCGTGAGCATCCACTATCGAAGTACCAAGATCCTGCAACGTTAGATCTCGAGGAAGTATAGATAACATGACATTTAACTTAACCGATTTTTGACCCAAACAGATTTTGAAAAATGATTACGAGGATGTCGTAACATCTGTGATGACATCCGCGTCCGGACCCTTAAATCCGATTTCACTTATAACAGAATGGTTTTATGTGTCCAGGAGCATGACAAAGAATGACAGATAAAGTGACGTTTAGTGGTTTAGATTTCTCGGGAAAAAATCATTTTATTGTTGGAGGAATCTGAGGATTCTCCTTGTTCTTTAGCTTTCACAAAAAAACCGGAGTTTTATAACCAAGGCCGCTTTATCATCACTACCCATGGAAAGAATATCATCCAGTTTTGCTTTCCCAGACTAAACCTTTTTATGCTTTCAAGAGACTCTTCAAGTTTAGACTTTACCTTTTCGAACTCAAGTTCTTTCTTTGTAAGAGGCTTCTAACCTGTAACCACTTCCCTTTGATCATCATTCTCCTTTGTAAGTCGGTCATTCTCCTTTTTCAAAGATCTCGTCACTTTTATCATTTTCAACCAATCCTTGTAAAGGTTTGCATATGTGTCCTCCGGACTTTCATCATCGATTCATCATCCTGTTCATTATCATCGTGAAATGTAGAATTGAAACAAAAATGGTTAGAGATAGATGAGAGATCCTGTTCATCGAGATGTGACTTCGATGTGATCGAGAGGGTGTGATCACATCTCGGGCCACACCTCGCAACACCGAAGGATTTATTTGGAGGGACTTTCGATTTTTCACCAAGGTAGTCGAACCTTGTTTTCTTCCCGATCATTCTTCTCACCGCCGATTCGTTATCACTCAAGGTCACAATCGGCTCATCCCCTTTTTCATAAGAGTGTTAGCACATTGGGCGAAAGATAATGACCATACCCAGATCTGCCCTACACCTAATGGAGTCAAGAGTTTTTGTGTCGACTTGTTTGATTTATCACCGTAAAAACGCTCTTGACTTTTATCAAAGGTGTGCTTTTGAGAAACTTGCTTGACTCGGACTTAAAAGGCTTGTGAAATTTTGAGACTTTTCTCGACTTTTGAGCTTAAGAATTTTATCAAACTTTTTTCGAGTACATGGCCATAGAATCATCTCCTGGATCGATTTTTCAATCTCATTGGTAAGGTCGGAAAAATCATTGGTAACTTGGGACTCGAAATGAAAGGGAGACTCAATTTGAAAAGCAACTTTGTGACCCAAACTCTCCATCCTGTTGAGCCATGTTCATCTCATAGGTTTGAAGAATGCCGGCAAGTCTTTCTAGACTTAAAGTGGCCACATCATGGGCTTCTTCTATGGATGAAACTTTGATATTATACCTAATAGGAAGAGATCTCATCATTTTGCTCACAAGATTCTCGTTGGATATGGGTTCACCTAAAGGCGAGCTTCATTGGCTATATCGCACGGTTTGGCATTGTAAGTAGTGATATTCTCATCCTCACGCATCCTCGAGGTTTTCAAACCTATTTGTGAGTAACCTAAGTTTGGTTTTTCGCACACTTGCTTCGAACCCTCACAATGACTTTGCAGAGTATCCCAAGCATCTTTTGCCCGCGATAAAAAATTAGCAATGATTTTAAACATATTTTGATCCACAATGCAAAGATTGCCATCAGGCCTTAGAATTGTAATTGGACAAAATTAATTCATCATTAGTCCAATCAATTTCTCCTTTGTCCTTGTAGTCACCATCAATATCGATGAGTTTAGGAGGTGACCACCTAGTAAGGATTGTACGCCAGGCCCTTTCATCAATTGATTTGATGTAGGCCCGAACTTTGACTTTCCAAATAGAATAATTGGAGCCATCAAGAATGGGGGGACGAAAAGTGGGGTTATTTTGAGTATCCATGCTAACAAACACTCAGGATCAACACTTAGTGTCGTCAGTGTAGGCTCTAGATGCCATTGAAAGAATTTAAGCACGGATATTTACCAAAAGTTTTGCGAGTAAGGATGTGATTGCGGATGTGATCACATTTACAATCACATGCAGCGGAAATTTGAAAACAATAAAGAGACACACGAAGTAAAAATTGTCTACAAGCTAACAAGCTTGTAGACGTGCCAATATGGCAAAACTTTCCACTAGTAAAATCAGTTTGATTCCGTATACAAAAATACTCAAATCCAACTAGTAGAAATTCAATGAAAAACTCCTATCACGAGTATATCTAATCTATGTAATTCAACTCATCCAACAATAGATATGTATGGACTTCGTTAATCACAATACAAAAAAACAATGGATGAAAAGCTAACAAACACAAGTGCGCAGTCAATGTGATCTCGGATGTAGTCACATTCGAGGTCGCATTCGTGCGCGATTCGACTCCTTGTGCTTGAATGACTCTAACTCTCTCAAGACTCTTGTATCTCTGGTGTATTTCTTGTGTACATATTATGGACGTCCTCTTCCCTTTAAATAGCCGTCCAACACCCTTCAAGAGACCTAATACACAAGGAAAGAAGATATATACAATATATGACAAGTAAATCACTTATGTTAGGAAACAAGATAACTATCAAGAATCCTAATATATCAATACCATATCAATATGATTTCTTCCCTTATCTAAAAAGTCCTAATTATATCACAAGTCTAGAAAGGCAAAACAAATCAAAACCAATCTTTATCTTTTTCTCATAAACATATTTTTAGACGATAAAATCGTCCCTAACAGTGATATCATCCTTTTTTATTGCATGCTTTTGGTTTCAGCTATGTTCACTATTAACTCAGTCTGTGATTGTCATATTGTACCATAATAATTCTTGATTTTAACCATGTTCTTTGTCTCTCTCGAACCCAAAGGAGATGTGTAGAGAAGAATTGCACATATAAGTGCATGAACAATATACATATTTGTGAATTTTGAAAAGAAAAATTTACTTCTAGCCCTGGTCAGTTTACTCTTTCGATTTTCGAAAAGAGTTTCTTCAACTTCTACCTGCTTTTCCTTACAGCAGAGATTTTAATGGTTAAATTGACTTTCATTGCTTGGGATGGCATATCTGGGCACCTTTCATTGCTTGATATAACTCTTAATTAATCTGTGAAACCACATCCCTTGTATTTTTTTACATTTGAATTATGTTTGACTTGGTAATTCATCATTCATGCCTTTTATTATATGGGATAATTACAAAAACTACCCTGAGGTTTGGGTTAATTACAAAAACCCAGAGATGTTTGGAAATTACAAAAAGACCCTTGAGGTTTGATTCTGTGTTAAATGTATCGGGGTAATTGCAATATTTTTACAAATGTAAGAGGGTGTTTGAAATATTTTTGCTTATGAATGGGGTAGTTTTCAAAAACTTGTGGGTTTTTTTGTATAACCGAAACTTTAGGGGTGGTTTTTGTAACTATCCCTTATATAATTCAAATATTCTCTTGGCAATGAAGAGGTTATATAAGAAACTGGATATCGCATTTGGAGGCTGTGATGATACCATTTTTAGCAGTCTTCTTCATGTGGGGAAAATTTTGTTCACACTTGTTTACCAGTTATCTTTAGGGATAATTACAAAAGACCCTTGAATGAGATTAAGAGGAAAAACCTTTACTTATATCAGTCACCTCCATTACTGTAGCCCTTAGGGATAATTGCAGAATTGGGGTTAATATTGGCGGTTAGATAGAAATTTCTGACATTTTATGTGCAAAATATAGTGCTTCCCATTTCTTACTGTGAAGAGATGGCATATTGTTTGAAAAATGGTTTCTATTCTATTCCTTGATTTTTTTCGAATCTAGCTTGAAGTGTTTGGAAACACTTCAGTTTTTAGAAAAAGTGATTTTTTTTTTTATAAACAGAAGCTAAAAACAGTTGAGAATCACAAGTTGCTAGTGTTTGCAAATAAAATCGAAGTTGAGAATAAGTTGTATTTGGTGAGCAAATTGTAAAAATGCTTATTTGTTTGTAAAAGTCAATCCGTAAGTAGAATCGGAAATCTAAAGCACCTATTCTATTACTTTTAGATTCTCGATTAAACTACGGAAGTGTTAGCAAACACTACATTTTTTGGAGGAGGTAATTTATGCCGCAGATTGACAAATAGTTGAGAATCAAAAGTTGAAAGTGTTTGCATTTGAAAGATGAAAATTGATTAAGTTAAGAGATATTGTTTGGTGGATAAGTTGTAAGTATTTTATTTGTGTGCAAGTCAAGCCAAACGCAATCAAAAATTGAAAGCACCCATCCAATGGCGTAGCCGGGAAAATTCTGGGGTGGGCGATACACGGAATCCCGGGGTAGGCGAGGATAAAAACTAATATAAAAACCATATAAATTTTAACTAAAAAAATTACCTTATAATTTTTTTTTTTTTTAAAAATGGGAGGGGCCAGGGCCCGGTTGGCCCCTCCCTCCCTGCGCCAATCACCCCATCCCTTTGTTTTTAGATTTTGATTAAATAAAGTAGAATCAAGTCACGAGAAATTGACATTTGGAAACACTAAAAATATCAGCTCAAAGCTGAAAATCACTTTTTCTTAGTGTTTGCGAAAATTCCCTAACTTGGAATCAGTAGCAAAACTTGGCATTTGTAAACTCTAAAAACTAATTTTTTTCAAGCCAGAAGCTGACAACCACTTTCTTCTAGTGATTGTAAACACTTGCTGGATCACTGTGCAACAGAAAAGATTTCCGAACTTTTCCGTCTGTAATATTTCGATTAAATCTGGTGTTTTTCTTTGCCAATCTGCTCTTTATGATTTATTGATTGACAATTGTTATCCTGTTATGCTTAGTTCTTTAATCTTTTTCTGCCACTGTAATATGAATTTATTGCACCGACATGTGGTTTTTCCGATCTATTAATTTGAGTTTCTCTCATAATAGACAGTAGAGTGACGCTTGCTGTCACGACCCATCAAAACCCGATACCCTATAAACGAATAGCCTTTTTCGTCGAATAAATAGTTTCCTGAACCTTCAGATGCACAAAAACATTTTGAACTGAACCAAAAATTGAAGACTCAGAAATTGATGCAGATTTTTATGAGAAGAGGATGTGGTTGGTGGTTGGGAGGTTGGATTGTAGTAGTGTCTATAACATTTAGTAATGTCTGCGTTATTTATGAAATAGTTGGTGTGTGGATAAATATATGAACTATGTTGTTCATTTAATTAAACCCCGTTTGGTTTGGGGGCCATAACCCCTTGTATTACATCTGGGGCGGCCTCCGCCTGTGTACAATTACTTCTTGTACTTGGTCACGAGCATGGAGCCTTTTAACTTCCAGTTATTTATGACTTTTAGGATCATTACTAAAAAATACCCTGAGATTTGGGGTATTTACAAAAAGAACTAGAGAGGTTTTAAAATGACAAAAACTCCCGGAAGATTTGATTTCGTCATAAATTTTATCTCTTTCATGCATGGCAAAAATATTTCAGACACTCCTTTACATTTACAAAAATATAACAATTATCCTGATGGAATAATTGAAAGTTTTCCGAGTTTTTTTCCTTTTCTTTTTTAAATACCTAAATCTCATGTTGTTGTTGTTGTTGTGATTATCCCATAATTTTTCACACATAAATGATTACCCATAAATTTTTACTGCATATTTATGTGTTGGGTGGGAAAATGTTTGGACAAGTGTAATTTTGGAACTAAGGTTGCTTTAATGGGCAGTGTTTGTGCAGACTGCAGCTGGGTGCTAGGATGAATAATCTCTATGTTTGTCCTCCTTTTTCTTTTTTAAGGGCAATTTATTTTATTTGTGTAGCAATTAAGCAATGAAGGGGTCTTCTATGAGACCGTCTCATGGAATAGTTCAGGAGATGGATCCTACAAAGTATAAAAAATATGGTTTTTCCCTTATGAGTTTAGATTTGGATTAGAATTCTATAGGATTGTCTCATTGACATCTCATGCAAGTTTTTACCAATTACCATGGTGTTTTATGTTGTGTTTAATTTACCACGTGAATGCCATGTGTATGAATACAGTACGTAGATTTACTTGTCTTGTGATGGTTTGTATCTGAATATAGGTAAATCTGTTTTCATAGTTGTTTAAAATTAGAAGTTCTTGGTTTATGGTAATTTGTGTATAGTCGTGTTAGTTGGGCTAGTCGAACTGCAATTTTTCTAGTACATATCCTGAGAGAGGATGGAGTTGTGATAATCAAACCCCAGACCTTTCGTCTAGGCATGAGAGTCCCAACCACTAGACTACTATCCGATTCCCTTGAACTGCAGTTTTTCATGATTAAAAATTTGGTAAACTAATATCCTTTGAATTAATTGGCTTAGTTCGATTATTATTGATTTTTTAATTTTCAGATTGTGAATTTAATTAAAAAATTGTAAAAATATAACTTTAAAACTTAAATATAAAATCATAATTGCATTCTTATCTATTCTTTTAAAAGAAAATTGGTTAGTAAAAAATAAATATAAAAATTGTATAGAATATATAATAGATATAAATTTATATTTACAAATATGTAAAAATCTTAATTTAGCATGTGGTAAATTGTACTCAAAGTACCAAAACAAACAGAATAGCGGATTCTTTTAATTATAAAAATTAAATAACGAATATCTTTTTCCGATTTAATTTTCATATATGCCAAATTTTTAATATTGTTCAATTCACTTAGTTTATCGAACCGTAAACACTAAAATATAGGCAAGCATATTGATAGCTTCGAGACGAGCCATAAATGTTTTATTGTAACAGGATATATATGCTTATATTGTTCTTGCTTTTGTTTTAATTGTTTCTAGGTTGGGAGTTGAAAATTAAATACACAACTGTTTTTTTTTTCTTTTTGTAAAAATAATAATTTTTACCCCTTTATTACTAGATGACGCACTGTTTACCACAAAATTGGTAAGTTTTGTTTGTCATTAAATAAATGTACAACATTGAATTGCAAATTTAAATTTCATTGAAATTTTGGGGGTGCACCATAAATTTCAATTATAAAATAAACAGTGAAGAACATTTACTTCTCTTTACTAGTAGAGTTTAGTACATGTAAAATTATTGGTGCTGTTATTTATTGGTTTATCTATATTTGGTTCTGTTGGACTTTCCATGAAACAATTGCTTTCCTCTTTTATTTATGGAGATAGGCTGACACTTTTCAAATAATAATTTCTACTCCAATCATTGAAAAGCTTCTTAAAACTGTAAAATGGATATTGCAAACTATAAAAAATTTGTATGGGTGGAAACTTCACTACATTAATAAAAAAGGGATAATTACAAAAACACCCCTCAGGTTTGCGCTAATTAATTACAAAAAAAAAAAAAAAAAAAAACCAGACATGTTTCAAAATCACAAAAACCCCTTCATGTTTCATTTTGTCTTAAATTTAAGGGGTGTAAGCGTAATACTTTTGTAAATGTCATGGGGTATTTTGAAATGTTTTCGAAATCACGGGGAAAAGTGTAAGACGGAATCAAACCCAAGGGTTTTTGTATTTCAAATAACTGCGGGTTTTTTGGTAATTATCCCTAAAAAAATGGGATAGTTACAAATATAACCCCTTACGTTTAGCCTAATTACAAAAAAACTCAATTATCTTTTAAAATTACATATACCCAGTTAATATAGCGAAAGAGTTATATCGAATGTTGTTTGATATATGATAGTTATTTAAATTGAACAACGGATCTCTTGTGGGACGGTGTGAGATCAGAGAGCGGTATACTTTTAGTGTAAAAAATGATACTTTGTCTAAATACACTAATTTAAGTGTATTTTGATAAGTATAATTTTTACACTAAAACTATCACTTTTTGCACCAAATGTATCACCGTCTAATGATCTCACAGACTTTCACCGCTCACATAAGTTTTTTGCGTAAATTGAATTGAATTTATATCATTAATCAAGACTAGATAGTATAATCCAATCTCGTGGATCGTGATTAATTGTAGCTTGTTAGTTGAGCATTTGTAATCGAGTTCATTGACCGAGATCGATTCTCACCAGTCCTACCCCTCATAAGATCTTTGTACCCAACAAAAAGAAAATCATTTGGATCCTATCTCACTACAAGTAAAAATCAATTTACCTACAAAAAATATGTAGGTGAATATTATGATAACTTTAAAATGCAGGTAAAATTATTGTAGATAAAATCATTATAGGTAAAAATTTACCAATAAAATTTGAAATTGATCAATAGATAACTATATATTTAAATCACAAGAAATTTAAAATTATTAGTAATTTGTTGGTATAGTATAAGGAAAAACAATAATTTTTATTTTATAGGTAAATATAAAATTTAGTACAAAATCGTTTATATCGGTAAATTGGAATTTTTTAGTAATTCTTTTTGGGGAAAGAGTACAACCAGAGCTAAGCATAGTTAGGTTGTACGATGAGACGTCCCCTCCTCTATTGGAATGAAGGCCTCCAATTTGAACAACAAACAAAGGCTAGGATAGGGTTTGATGGGCGCCTAATTTATGCCTCAAAATCTAGTGATAGTCCAATGGGCTATATATCTAATCTATACTGTCCTCTAAATACCTGTCATTTTGTTTTTGTCCTAATTATGTCCACAATATTATTATTTGGCTTTGCTTGTCTGCCCCTTATTATACATTTATTTATTTGGAGTTAATTTTATAGTAGATTTTGTTTGTTGGGAATGAGCTTTTTGGAATTTTGTGATGGTTGTCATTGAACTCTTGTGCTCTATTTTATGTTTTATATGATATTTCAATGAGAAAATAATTATTTGCACTTTGCAGCATGAATTATGACTATTTTTACATTTTGCAACAAAAAATAGTTTTATATTTAACTTACGTTTTAGCAGAAAGACGGGCATTCCTCGCTCATTATCAGACAACAACTTATTCACAAATGTTGTAACCAAAACTTTGCGAATTTGCCCCATGTTAATTTGTTTTGGATTAGTAGGTCTTTAAATTTAGTTGTTGATGAATTTGTACATTTTGCTAAACGCTCATCAGTTGTTGTAACCAGCTCATGGGTTGAGCCACCTAAATTTTTGTCTCGGTGTTGGGCGATTTTCAACAATAATATATTTATTTCCTTTTCAAAAAGACTGTGTATCTACGTCAACCTTTTGAATTAATTACATCTACATTTTCAATACTTATCAACGAAGATTTATAACCAAATTTGAAAATAAATTTGTTGAAATGAAAAATGAGATTAGAACAAAAAGGAAAAATTAAATAGCAAGCATAAGCTAGTGTGCTATGTTTTTCTTTTTGGCTATAATCTCTTTTATTCCTTTTACGTGTCATTTTGTTTTGTTTTGGGGACGATAAACCGTCATCTGTCATGTTCATTGGATTTGTACATAGACACGTCCACAGACATTGAATGCCGTTACTGAGAAAAAGGAAAGTTGATTTCAGCTTTGTTTCATTAGAACTTAATTACAAGCATCAAATAAATAAACTTAACAATGTCACTTACTTTTATTTTTAGATTTAAAAATTACTAATAATAATTCATGTTTTTTTATATATCCCTAAATTTATTCTCCAAATAATGTAGTAACATTTTCTTTTTGGAAAAAAACACAATAAAACAAATGCAAAAGCACTTTCAAATTAAACCTTCATAATTTACATAAAATATATAACTAACCCAAACATATTTAAAACACGTACGTCGAAAATATTTCAATCTAAATTCTGAAAATATGGAAAATATTATATGTTTGAAGATAAATAGTTAAATACAACGGAGACTTAAATTTCTGATGAAATGATCATATTATTCAATAGTTCTCACTACAAGAAAAAATCAATTACCTACTAGAAAAGTTTGTAGGTAAATATTAAAATAATTGTAAAGTGAGGTAAAAGCATTGTATGTATATACGAACAAAATCTAAAACTATTGGTTAACACCTACAATATTTATGTCGGTAATTTAAAAAATCTTAGTAATTTATCAGTATAAATAGTTTGAGGAAAAACAACAATTTTTTATTCTATAGATAACTGAAAAAATTTGTGACAAAATTATTTCTATTAGTAAATTATGCCAGTCGGTACACTGTAATTATCTTGTAGTGACTCCACAATGAATTCTTGTCACACCTAATTAACCTATGAAAGAAAAAATCAATACATTCACTTGATTTATTTTTTTTTTAAAAAATCGACCACCGTAGTTGCGGTTTGTGGAGACTCGAATACGGTCCTCTTCATTTAAGAGTAATATCCGTGGCGGGCACACTGTCACGGACTTGTTCCCTCAACAACGAACCGTGCGGCCTTAGCTTCTTCAATCGCCCTTGCGATTAGCTAAGTCACCTCTCCCACGTGTTTGTGTGTGAAGAAGTGTAAGAAGATGGCTAAGTAATAAGCACGAGAAGAAAAAATTAGGAAAGGAACACTTATATTCACTCACACTTGCTTACAATGCTTGGTTGGTTACAAATGAGGTCCCTACACCTATTTATACTACTCCACCTCCTTAATGGACGGTGGTGATTCATTTGATCCAATGGTTGGGAGAAGTTCTCTAGAACTCTCCACATGATTCTTACATATTCTACAAGTATTCTATAAATCTCCACTCTAGTCTACAATCTTCTACATAGTTCCATACTACTCTATAACATTCTAGACTATTCTACAATGTTCTACATTATTCTATCATATTCTAGACTCTTCTATAATATTCTGACTCTTCTACAATATTTCGACTTTCTACAATGTTCTAGAACATTCCGTTTCTTCTGACTCTTCTAGAACATTTGATTATTCTAGATCATTCTAGAATCATGCTAGTGATTCTGACGATGGATTTCGTTCAATGGTGAGCCCCTTTGTCCCGGCGATGGCGAAAAATCGATCGTAAAGGCCAACGCATGACATTCTCCCCCACCCAATCATACGACGCCGTCGTCGCCGTACTCATATCACGTGTCGACTTCTTTCTCTTCTGACGACGAACCTTTTTCATGTTGGCTTCAATCAACCTCATGGCTGAAAAATAATTTAGTTTCTTTGTATCTCGATGCTCGCCGGTGGTAGCAGGTATAATACAAGATGAATGCTTGTCAAGAATCCACACACTGTTGAGGAAAGGTATGGGAATAGCACATACCTTGCGCCAAAAGTCCATCCCGAGCACCACCTTGTAGTCATCCATTGACACTATTGAAAAGTTTGCTTGGCCCTTCCAAGCACCAAGCGAGATCAACACCTCGAGACGTACCTTTAATGGGTATGGGTTTCATATTGGCGACGCCTTCATCCATCCGTCCCCTTTTTCCCATTGTAGGCTAGTCTCTTGCTCATTAACATCCATAAAGTTGTTTGAAGCTCCGATGTCTACCATCACTTTGGTAGGTTTCCCATTGATATGCGTCTCCACGTCACATTAGCTCCTTGCTTGATGTAGTAGACACGTCTCCGGTCTTAAGAGCATTAAGAAGTTGTAATGCTCGAATCCTACTTGTTCTTCTGGTGTTATTTCCTCAGCACCATGTTCCTCCACCATGGCATGCAAAGTTCCTAACTTAGGACAGTCGCGTATGGGGTGTGGTCCTTTGCACATGTAGCATCCTCCTTTAGGCGTAAAAGTGGTCTTCTTGGCCTCATACTCTTTCCGGGAAGGATGCTTATCTCTGTCTGTGGGAGAAATCTTATAACGCCCGTGTCTCTCTTCTTCTTCATCCGAAGAGTCCCTCTTTTTCTCCTCTCTCATAGAAGCTCCAAGCTTTTGATAATCGATGAGAGACTCGGCAACATGATAGCTTCATCCATCTGTACTAACATTTCGACGTTGTACTTCCTTCTGGCCCCCAATGTTGAAGTCCATCGACAAAGTAGAAAAAGAAGGTCCTCATCCGACATGTTTGGGATTTGAAGCATAAGGGTTGTGAACTCTTTCACGTAATCTTGAATATCTCCCCTATGTTTCAACTCTCGCATTTTCTTTCGAGCAACATAAACGACATTTTCTGGGTAGAAGTGTCGTTTAAGCTCTCTCTTAAATTCTTCCCAAGTATCAATTCGACAAGACCTCGTTCTATGTCGGCATGTTTTCTACGCCACCACAAAGTAGCGATGTCGTAAGATAAAGAGTAGTAGTTCTTACCTTTGATGCTTCATCGGTAAGGTCGAGCCTCAAGTATCGCTCCATTTGCCAAAAAGAAGTTTTCCACGACTTTAGCGTCCGCGCCATTAAACCCCGTCGGCAGGGTAGTCCACCGCTTGGACTAGTTTGTGGTGATCTTAGCTCCCGCTAGCAACGACCTTTTTGCACAAGGCAAGATCTTTTCGCATCCCCGATCTTTCTTGTAAGGCCCGAATAGCATCCATCATCCTTGCCTCCAACTTGGCAAGACGTTCCCCATGTGTGGTGTTGACATCAAGACAAGTTTGGATATTTTCCTTGAGGGAATCTATCCGCTCGAGAACATGGCCCTCCAATGTCTCGACAAAGTATGTTCGACCCGCTCAAGTCGTTCTCCCATCTCTACTACAACGTGTTCCAAAGACGCCCCTCTCGTAAATTTGCTTTGGTCACGTTTTTCTTCTCGTGTCTGACCGGTTCCCTCCCGCGGTTCTCGGTCACACCGATACACAATGTCTTCACCGCCATCGCGTCTTACTTCACAACACTTCGCCCAAACCGGGCTCGATACCACTTGTCACGGACTTGTTCCCTCAACAACGAACCGTGCGGCCTTAGCTTCTTCAATCGCCCCTTGCGATTAGCTAAATCGGCCTCTCCCACGTGTTTGTGTGTGAAGAAGTGTAAGAAGATGGCTAAGTAATAAGCACGAAGAAAATTAGGAAAGGAACACTTATATTCACTCACACTTGCTTACAATGCTTGGTTGGTTACAAATGAGGTCCCTACACCTATTTATACTACTCCACCTCCTTAATGGACGGTGGTGATTCATTTGATCCAATGGTTGGGAGAAGTTCTAGAACTCTCCACATGATTCTTACATATTCTACAAGTATTCTATAAATCTCCACTCTAGTCTACAATCTTCTACATAGTTCCATACTACTCTATAACATTCTGCCTTCTACAATGTTCTAGAACATTCCGGATTCTTCTGACTCTTCTAGAACATTTCGATTATTCTAGATCATTCTAGAATCATGCTTTAGGTGATTCTAGACGATGGATTTCGTTGAATGGTGAGCCCTTTGTCCAAAGAGATGGCGAAAAATCGATCGTAAAATCGTGACAACACATTCACTTGATTTAGCACTGAGCAAGTCATGAATTGAAGGAAAAAAATCTTATAGCGTGAGAAAGGTAAGACATTGTGTCAGTATTGCAAAGGGGACCAGATGGCTACCTTTAAATTACCATTTTAATTCAATCTTCTTATTTTGTTTTCTCTCTCACACACCACACACACTGCTAGGGTTACGTACTGTCTTCTAGTAGTATTTATAATTAGTTGCATACAAAGTTAGAGGCACTGAACTGAAACCCTTACAAATACAAAACCCCTTTTTCCCCCTTTTTCACTTTCTTGTAACATCCTTAAAGCTTCCAAAAGAGATTCACAATTTTGTCTTCTCATCATTTTCACACCAAAAGGAAGTTAAAAATGTCCCTGAGTGGTCCTTGTTGGGTCTAGAAATAGGTTTTGGGGTTATATATTATAAGTTTGTTTTTTGTTGGGGGAAAAAAGAAAAGTTGAAAGAAAAAGTTATAAGCAACATGGATTGGAATGGGAATTTTAGAGTGCCTTTTGTTTCTCGACCAGAGAATGCTTATAATAGCTTTCTCTACAATTACAATTATGACCAATTTCCAGGTATTTTAATTATTCATTATTATTCTTTTTTTCTATTTCTCTGTTCTTGCATGGAATAATTAAGTCGTATATATAGTTGTTAAATTTGTCATATAATTATTATTTGAAAATTAACACGGCTAATTTAAAACAATTAAAATGTTAAATAGCAAACACATGAAAGAAGGGTTTTCTTTCATTTCATGTGTTTGCTAGTAATTGATCTTAAATATATATATATATATATATATATATATATATATATATATATTTCAATTTTACGGTTAAAATGTTCCATTTCTTGTTTATATATCTTGATGAATGTCACGTATACAACAATACATCATCTCATACTTCGTGACATTCACGGTGACTTAAAACAACCGGTTAAACAGCGAAAAATAAGAGAGAAGTATCTTCATCGACGTATCCAAAAATTTTATATTTAAAAAAATCTTTAGAACATGAGTCTCTCTCCAGCTGATTTATTTTTCTTCATAATTAATTGTTTCTTTTCTGGTGCTAATTATTAGTTGGTATAAATTAAAAGAGCAAAAGTTCTTTTCAAGTACTTGCATGTATTAATTAAAACTTAAAAACAATCACTAGCTAGAAGTAATACAAAGCTATCAAGTTTTTGTTTGGACAACATTTTCTATTTCAAATCATTTTTGTAATTTTTATTGTATTTCTTTAAATGCTATACTTTATAAATAAAAACCTCGTGTAAGATTTGCAAGTATACTTGTATACTTTTAGTATAAAATAGTGATAATTTGTCCGATTACACTAAAATTTAGTGTATTCAGACAAACCATCAAATTTTTATACTAAAAGTATCACTTTTTATACTAAAAGTACAATTCATCGCACCGTGCGAACGTCTTACAAGAGACTGCTCAATTTCATAAAATGCAAGAGAATATACAATATATATATATATATATATAAACATTTGCAATAAAAGGCTTTCTACTTCATGTTTTGTTTTCATTAAAATTTATAAATTAATTGTGAATTATTTTTTTGGTAGTGCTAGAAATGAAGCAGCCATCATCAATGGTGCCAACATTTACGGACAGGAACAACATCAGCACGATCAATAATAATCATAACGGGTCGGACCCGAAGAAGAAACGACTGAGCAACGAGCAGTTGGAGTTACTGGAGAACAGTTTCCAGGACGAGATCAAACTCGACCCCGACCGGAAACTGAAGCTGTCCAAGGAACTCGGGCTGCAGCCCCGCCAGATCGCCGTCTGGTTCCAGAACCGGAGGGCGAGATGGAAGGCGAAACAGCTCGAGCGCTTGTACGATGCGCTTAAACAGGAGTACGATGCTGTTTCCAGGGATAAGCACAAACTGCAACAGGAGGTACGTACATATTTAATCGTGTAACTCCATAATCGCGACATATTTGGTCATGTAAGTATGTCCTATTTAGCAATTTTGGTTCCGTAAATTTTAATTTATGTGCAATTGTATGGCCCAATAAGTTCTATTTTTGTGCAATTTTGGTCCCTGAATATGGGTAAGTCATATTCATTATTCCAATACCAAAACTGCATAAAGTTATAATTTATGGGACCGAAATTACACAAAATTAAAATTTACTGGACCGAAATTGCTACGGAGCACACTTAGACGACCAAAAATGCCAATTTTTTATACATCTTGACCAAAATCTAGCTACACGAGGACTAAATATGTCAACTCCTTATATTTACAGTCAATATGTTAATATATACCTCATGCATAACTATTAGGGATAATTACAGAAACCTCCCCGAGGTTCGGGCTAATTACCAACATGAGCGTTAAGAAAATACGAACCTGATGGAAGTGTTTGTAATACCTTCAGGAGATCTTTGTAATTTTGAAAGATAACATGAAGATTTGTTTTAAATTAGGCTAAACCTTATGGCAATTGTTGTAATTTACCCTTATAAAACACTCCTGAGATATGGGCTAATTAAAAAAAAAAGATGTTTGAAAATTCCCCAAAAAAAACTCAAATTTGATAGAGTCTTAAATTTAAGGGAGTTTGAATGTCTTTTCTTATGAAGAGGGAAATATATGACATAATCAAACATCAAGAGTTTTTTTAATTTTTTTTTGAGATTCTGTACACACATTTCACCTGGGATAACCCTTACCTCCCACACTTAGGAGGGAATTTTTGTAATTTTCAAAAACTGTGGTTTTGTTTTTTCAATTAGCCTAAATCTCAAAGTTTTTTTTTCTTTAATAATTATGGCTTGTTCTCATTATTACATATCAACTTCTGTAGTCTAGACAAAACATAATACATATGTTGAATGTTGATGGAACACATACAAACATTGGTGTATGTAAAAGTACAATGTCATTTATGAAAAGTGTAGCACATTTAGGTTTTTAAAGTTGCCGCATCCTATGATGATGTTTTGGTCTAGCTAGCCCCACACTTAATTTATGTATAGGATTGTACAACATTCTATGCAATTTCAACATGTCTCCGAGTTTTGTCTATATAGGGATGTAAAAGTTTGTCAAACCTTATATTAAGTCTTAAGAGACCATAAAAAAAGAAAAAAAAATCAACTAAGGGAAAATAACAAAAACACCCCTGAGATTTGTGCTAATTACAGAAAAAACAGAGTACTTTGAAAATTGCAAAAAAAGACCCTTGAGGTTTGATTCCGTCTTACATTTTTACAAATAATTTTTGAAAACATTTCAAAAAACCCCTGACATGTACAAAGATACAGTTACTCCCCTTAAATTTAAGACAAAAAGAAATTTGGGGGAGTTTTTTTAGTTTTGAAACATGTCTGGGTTTTTTGTAATAAACTCAAACCTTATGGGTGTTTTTGTAATTGTTCCTTTTATTTATATGATATTTCAATAGATGTGACGTGTAAAATAATGTTATCATTTTACTTAGGGATAATTAAAATGTACCCATAAGATTTGGATTAATTAAATACAAAAAAAATCCCACATGTTTTGGAAATTGCAAAAACACCTGTGACTTTTGATTATGTATTACATTTTATCCCATTCATAAGCAAAAATATTCCAAACACCTCCTTTGTATTTGTCTTGCATTTAACACAAAATCAACCTCAAGGATATTTTCTGTAATTTTTAAACATCTCTGGTTTTTTGTAATTAACCCAAACCTTAGAGGTAGTTTTTATAATCATCCCTTTTATTTATCCACATGGCATCCATCTAATTTAATTAAATAACAAGTTCGTTCAAAAAATTAAAACCCATTTGTGTTATTCTTTTCATTTTTCTCTACTTTAATTTGTTTGTTATTAATTATGTATGATATTGTTTTAGGTTATGGCATTGAGGGCAATACTAAAGGATCAAGTGGGGAAATTAAAGCAAATTTCAACAGAGATTTCAGGGGAAGAAACAGTGGAAAGCACATCAATCCCAATTAGCACCGAGATTAACACTAATCCTCCATTAATAACCACAAATAATAATAATAATCATAATCAAATTAATTCAGAATGCAATAATAATAATATTAATTATCCCTTGAACATGGATGACTACAATAATACAATCATGATGCCTCCTCCCTATTGGCCTTCTTGTCCTTGATTTCATAATTAATGCCTAGCTAGCTACTTAATTAATTACTAATTAATAGTTTAATTTGTTGTTTATATTTTTTTTCAAAAAAAAATTAGGATTGTGTGCTAATTAAGGCTAGTATTTGTAGCTAGGTCAACCTAACAAAGTAAGGTACTTAATTTTAGGAGGGAGGCTAATTTAATTAGCAAGCTGGCAGAGATTAATTAATTTTTTCAGCTCATGAGGGTAAAATAGAGATATATTTTAGGGGTTGAGCTGATAGAGGAAGACTGTTTAATTAGTGTTTAATAATTTGTATTGTTAGTGTTTGTTGTTTGTTGTTCTTGAATCTTGTTGCCATGATTTGGTGTTGGTGTAGTGTTTTTTTTTTTTCCTAATATAATTTTATTTGTATCTTTTGTGTGGATTATTATAGCCTTTTTTTTCTTATTTTTCTTTTCCAAGTATTTGTTGGATGGTCACTTATTATATATATAGGATTGAAAAAGCGAACTAATGCATTCGATATTCGATTCAAGATCGATCATTAAAAGTTTGTTAGCATAACGAACCAAGCTTGAATTTTTTCCCATTCGATAAGATGTAAAGTTAGAAACGAGCTCGACTTAGTAAACAAATAATAAAATATGTGTAAAAATATCAAGCTATTCGAGCTCGATTTGTGTTCGGCTTGACCAAAGTTCGCTCGAGCTCAATTCGATTAATGAGCAAACAAGCTCAAACACGATTTGTGAAACTCAATTAAAATTCAAACCAGCTCGAACAATACCATGTTCGCTCGGCTCGGCTCGGCTCGGCTCGACTCGATTACACCCCTAATTATATATGATCATAAGATCAATTAAATTATAATCTTCATAAATGAGTGCCATTGCCCATTAATAGTAATAGATTTAAAATAACAAATATTTCATAACCTAAATTAAACACAAGTTCAATAATTTGAGTAGTTGTTTTTATCCAGAGGTTTCGTTCACATTAACTTGTAAGACATTAACTATTTAACTTGCAATTGATTTCATAATTTAAATACCACTAATATACATGCATTGATAAATGCCATTACTACACACTTATATTATTGTGTATTGATAATACTTGAAATATGGCATGCAATATCCAGACTACTGAGAACAATGCTAGTTTTGGCCAGGTTTAAAGTAGTTCGGGACCTCAAATTTATACGATCAAAGAAATAAACCACCTATATCGAGTTTTCTTATTATTTTCCAAAAATCAAATAAATACAGCACATGCATCACATGCTAATTACTTAAACAGGAAAAGAAAAGTGCAGAGAAAGATTGAATAATGGAAAATGGAATAAATATGGGAGTGAGAAAACATATATATACCATAGGACATGGGAAATCTCGAGGAGATAAATTTCCACGAAGATCATCTTCTCAAAAGAAAACTCAACAACAACAATTAAATAATTATTTGTTAAGCAAAACACTTTAAAAATTTTTACTACCTTAACAAATAATAGTTGCGTCATTTTTTTATGAAGTCTTTGTAGATTAACTATAAAAAGTATCAATTTTTGCATTAAAAGTGCAATCCATCGCACTGCAACAACCTCTTACAAGAGACATGCTCTAAATATATTTATTAATTTATACATGCAATGGGACATATATATGAATTATCATATATGTATTATCTTATAAATTTAGGGAAATATTAATTTAGCACGTTGTCCCCGAGTCGCACCGACAAAAATATTATTTAAGCAATGTTATTAATTAATCCAAAGTATTAAATTATCGAAGTTTTACTTTGTATTTCAAGAAATCAAATTTACAAAATATTAAAATCACAACTTTTTTATTTTTATAATTTAGTAAATAAAGAAATCCATATTAATATAATATATGTGCATAACTTAATTAAAATAATAATTCAGTATTCATTACCGGTTCAGTGAACCAATCCTAAAAATCGTACTTAAAAATTTAAAACAAAACATCAAATAGAGTTATTCAATTCCGTTTCGATTTGATGTAACCTGTACCGCGAACATATCAAGTTGGGCCCAAGCCATATATACATAGAACTTAGAAGATCACTATATAATTAAACTGGTAAATATGTAATTTGGGCCTGACTTCATAAATCATGTCTCATAGTTTGTAAAATATATTTTTCACGTGTGAACATATCTATTACGGGCGAAGTGCGCCACAAGCCCATTCTCGTGCCCGGCCCAAGTAACTGGTATAACGTATCCATCCACAGAAAAACTTGCTGCTCGGACAAGGGCCACTACCTTAATCCCATAAATATTAGGGTAAATCTCTTTCTTGCCCTCTATATTCTACTTGTGTATCATTTACTTCCTCAGACTCACAATTGTATCATTTTACTTTCTCAAATATCGATTGGTTTAATAAAATAACAAAACTATTTAAAAAATATCTGATAAACTTAAACTTACTTTTAAATTAAATTTCACAACTTGATTAATTCATGTTCAATATTACATTTAATTAAAATTCACTGTTTTTTACATTTAGTTACTAATTATTTAATTTTACCATAGTCCATATTATACAAAAATGTTATATGTTTTTTTTTATTAGCGAATATATTCATACTTTTAAATTTATATTCATTACATACATAATATAATATATTAGTTAAGAAAAAACAACATTATAGTTATTTAACATGAACTATATTAATTTTGATAAATAGAAAAAAAAATTACATGACTCTAATGTAATAAATTAATTTAAAAAAATAATAGTAGAAACAATTAGGCTTTTTAATAAAGAAATAAGAAAATAAAATGATATCTATATCTATATAATATATAAAAAACAGAATAGTGGTATATATAGTAAGTTCCCGCCAAAAATCAGTTTCTAATTTTGGAAATTCTCTGGAAAAAATAAAAAATAAAAGTTGTTATTATTTGTTGTATATTATTTACTTTTCTGTCTTGGGAATCGATATCTGGTATAGGAGTCGAGCTTTGAATAGTAGCAGCTGGGATTCATTAATATAATGAACATTAAATTGTTCTATTCAAATTCAAAATACAAAATACATTTTCAGGCAATTTGACTCTGTTTTATCTTGGGAACCAAAAATCATTTATTTAGTTTTTATTTCATGTGTGGATTTCATTAACAAATATAATATTTTTATGTATTGGGAACAAAAAACAGACAACAAATATTATATTTTTATGTATTACACATCTTGGGCAGCTAAATCGAATACATCACAATAAATACACATCTCTATACAACCAAAATTTCAAAGCACCAAGACTGAAAAATTTAGTATATAAAATATTTCAAAAATAAGAAAATAATATAAATATTCTTGGGCAGCTACCCGAAATTTCTTCTGTATAAAGAGGCATCATCACTGTTAAAAAGACACAGGAAGTATGCTGCCAATTAAATGCCCAAAAATCTCCAGCATTGCTCCATTGTTCACATTAGTTAATGATCCAAACAAAGGAAGATTATATGGACACTTGGAGTTGACTGGTTCGAGTATATAGTTACCTGCATATAGAGATAGCTCAAGAGTTTTTAGACTGGAATGCCTATTTCATGACACACACAGATATTGATATATATAGTTGTTCTTTCTTTCAGTTCAGTTTTTTAATGTTCTTATGTGCATTTGTTTTTTTTTCTTTTTCAAATTTTGTTCTTAGTATTTGCTATAATTAGTTCTGTAACAGCCTTTTTCAGTACTCAGTTATTTAATCCTATTTTTTCAAATAGTTGGATGTCACATAATCCAATCAAAAGTTTCATTACATTCTTTTCATATTTCATCTAACATGCTTATATAAACTCTTCTTGATAGGTCTTACTACAATTCATACAGCTGAACAAGTCTTTCCTATGTGATTACATGTATCCAACAAATTTTTCAGAAGAAATCAATACAAAGCACAAGAAGAAAGTGGGGAATTAGAGCATTCCATTTTCGCAGCCATGGAAAGTGAAGGATAAGCAATATTTGTAACAGTAAGAGGCATACGCTGATAACACTTAATTTCAAGAAATGGTGTTGTTTTAAATTTATTGTACACATTAGTTTAATTTCCAAAGTAGTTTTGAAGTTCTCATTCGGGCTAATCGTTTATATATTGATTTTACTACTTTCTTTAGGCATCTATTGATTCTACACTTCATCTATTAATGCATTCTTCAACTCTTTTGAGAAAGAGAATATTACCACTAAACCGAAGGAAATAGTTTGTGCTCGAAATGATGATGATTTCAGCCATCTCAAAACTTTTTATTTGCTACATCTACATACTTTGGGTCTCCAGAAGCAAGACAACAAAACAAGAGAAAACGGTTCTTAAATCTTAACAAAAAAGCAAAATATAATGAAAGCATATTTCTCATAAATAAAAAATAAGAAAATTGAAACTGAAAAAAAAAAAACATATATACAAAAATTCTTATCCGCAATGAATCAATAACACGTTCCCATGATTTTTTATAAATATATTTTCACTGGGTTTGTTTAGTTTCTGGAATAAATAGTAGTCTTCAAAAAAGTAGATAAGCAAATCAAAGAATATATTTTTTCTGAAGAAAACCACGAACTTGATGACTGATATGATCTGCAAATTAAGAACAAGTAATCATTCCAGAAAAGGACAAATCTATAAAACTTAACAAAAATAAATAACAAAATACCCAAATGAGAATTTAATTACTCTGACGTAGAGTGAAAAAACACGTTCATAAAATACTAAATATAAGCTTACCATGCCCCATCCTTCAATGACCTTCTTCAAATTCCAACCTGCCATTAGAAAATTTTAGAGAAGAATTTTTTTGAATGATTGGTATAGAACCGAACGACTGCCAGAAAAGACATTTAACAAAAAAATTCCAAAAATAATTGTATATGTTCATCCTAACATAAAATATTGGGAATTCTCAAATAAAAATGGACTTCAGGCTAAGTAATTCAAAATAATTATCAAAAAATACATATAAAACATATAGAATCTTCAGTTTATATATTAAGCACATCATTAAATATAAGAACCACAAAAAGGAATTATTTTCATTCGAACAAAAAAATATACAGAACTGAATATTTTAAATTTTTGTTTACCGATCCAACATATAAAATTTTCAGATCTGAAGTTTTTTGGTCTGAAAACACAAAAATATATGTACCTAATTTTTTCAGGTAAAATCATACTACTTGCATTCGAAATCAATTAGAAAATTAGAGAAGCAAAAACACAGAATAAAGTTTATTTTTTCAAGTTTTTAGAGAGCGACTTTCTTAAGAGGGAATTAGTTTAGAGTGAGAGAAGAAATGTTAAAAATGGGGATGGGGCTAGGGTTAGGGTTTTGAATCAGACACATATTTTGTTATTTTATTATTATTATTTATTTTTTTCTTTTTTATCATAAGTAAGTTTTTTTCGAATATTTAATTATAAGTAAGTTGGGTATCCCCATTTGGATGTTTTAGTTTTTCTTTTCGTGGCTAATTTTCTCATAAGATACTTTTGAAGATAAGAATTAAGATCCAAAAGAATTTGTTCATTTAATTCATTTTATTATTAAATTTTGTAAATAATAAATCTAATTATTTTGTTTAATTATAATTACAATTTTTATGTATATGGCTTTTTATCTTTATATTTAACGTTTTCTTTATTTTGAATTTGACATCCATTGTCTGTCACCTAAAAAATTAAAACATAAATAAAATTTGATATACATCTTATATGTAACAGTGATGATTAAAAGTTTTTGTTTTTTTCCAATATGTGAATGATTTGGTCATGTAAGTTTGCCTCATTTCGATTTTGGTCTATTTTTTAGCTCTTTTGCAATTCACATCCTGTATCTTTTAAAATCTTGCACATTTAGTCATTTCTGCTGGAAAATGTTGGCTGGGCACCAAGAATTGTAGATTTGGCAGAAAAAAAGAAAAGAAAAAGGGGAGGATTTGAAGGTTTTGGAGGAAAATTGCTTATTGGCAAATGAGTTGGATCTGTTATATGAAAAACAATCTCATAGACTTGCCAAATGTACAAGATACTCATAAATGTTTTGATAAAAAATAATAATGAATTATCATATTTTTTGAGGGGTTTTTCATAATAATTATCATATTTAAAGATATATAAAAATAACGTTTCAAAAGAACATATACAGAGCTTTTTATAATTTTTTTAATAGATAAGCCAATTGTTATCTTAATTCTTAATTTATAAAGAACATATAAAGAACACTGGACCAAAGAACATATAAAGAACATATACAAAATAAAAAATAGATATTAAATCACAAGTTTAAATTACATCTCAATTTATAAAAGAAGTAAGGATTTGAAAATTTTCATAAGCCATTTCAGCAAAATCCCAAATTCCTAGCCACATAATTATTTAACTTTTTGTGTATTTTTCGGTTGACATCCATTATCACTCGGGTGAAAAATTAAAAATATAAAAAAAATTGGACATACAATTTAAATGTCATATTGACAGATTTTGTAAGGAATTTATTGGTGTTCATGATGCGGTAAACCGATCCGTTCGTACAAATATCGTTAATTCGATCCATACGAACACTGGACCAAAGTATTCGGTTTAATTTTTTGATTCCTCCTGTATTCGCTAATGTACCGGCAATTTGATTTTGTACAATCGTATTGTACCGAATACCGAAATATTATATACATATAACTATTTGAATCTCTGAAAAATTAAAATTATTTTTTATATAATATACATTCCGTGCATCGCAGTGGACTACTAGTATATATAAAACCAAGATAGTTACCAAATATGGCAAAATCCCGCCAAAACTCATTAGACCATATTTGGTAAGTCGTGTTCACTAATAGTACAACGCTCACGTATAAAAAATTTGGCATCCGATATTCAAATTAAATTTATTCTTTAATTCTAGCAAGTTGTTTGTCTTGGGAATCGAATTTAAAAGCATTCAAAATTTGAAATTGTGGAGGTGAGTTGAAACTACCCCTTTCTTTTGTATTGAAAACCCAACTGAAAGATGTTTGTTAATATATTTCGTTTCTTAAATAACTAAAAAAATTGATTTAAAATTTTAAATTGCATCGAGAATCAAGATATTGTATTGAGAACATAAAAGTCTTTGCTTTGAGAATACAAATAGTTGTAGTACATCATTACACTAAATTGAATATTTGACTCATAATTAAAAATAAAACAATAAAGATCACTAACACATTGAATGTTGCAGATTACAAAATTTGGAAATATAATGGAGAACTCATTATAAATAGCAACCATATTTCCAAGTCCAGAACCAATATCACAACACCACTGCACATATGAAATGAATATAAAATATTGGGCATCTCAAACGAATCACTATTTTCTATTTTTCCATCATCCGCAAACTCAATCAGAATATGCCCCATCCCATTCAAAACCTCACTTTTTCGGAGGAGGAATAGTACAGAAATAATTCTGCAAGATGCGACATTGTTAACATTGAATTTGAGCATTGCAATTTCAAAGAAAAGCAAGAATTCAACAAAAGGTGAGTTTTTAATATTTTTTTTCTACTTATTAGTTTATATAAAATAAATATGCCCCTGGCATACTAAATCTATATATGTATATATCAGAGGCATTCAAGTTAGTGCATTAACTGGAAGACAAATTAAGCAATATATCATTTATATATTAATTTTGATACTGCATTGCATATAAATTATATAAAAGGGTGTAAATTATTACAACCACATATATTAGTATAGTACTTCTTGAACAATTGTGCAAAGTTCAATTGCTACTTATAATGTTGTTTCAAAATTTTGTTCATATCTAGAGAATGTATTTTCCGTAACACAGAGGTAAGAATATTGTTATTTTCCTGAACTACCATTTTATCAATGTAGCGGACATTTCATTTAATTAGTGATCAATAATTCATCTAACCATCAAGATCTAACAAATAAAATTTTTTCAGCACATTGTACATGAAAATCATTTGTATCCAGTGAAACTTTTTGTTATTAGATTAAGCGCCTAAACAACATCTCCATCAAAAAAATTGTTACTTTTTAGAATATCTAAACAGAAAATCTTATCATTTTCAGATAAAATTCTGTAAGGAAGAAGAGGAAGAATTTCATTTCAGGGTGTTCAGTTCCACATTATTGCACACATAAGGAAATAGTCCAAATAAAAGGAGCAAGGGGAAAATGAAGCTTATCTGATCAAATACATTCTCTAGCAAGCGACAGAAGAGTAGCAATGGAACAAATGGTAAGTCTTCTTATTTTTTAATTCAATATGAGAAATTTATTTATCTTCGACACTAACTAATTTAGAATAGATAATATTGTTGTAGTTCAGTGCAGTAGCAATAATATTGTTTCCAATGTATGAAAATTTTATGTGCTAGAAAAAAAAAATTGCGAAAAAATCCAATATCTTTTTTTGTTTTTTTTTTCCTATACTAAAACAGAACACTTCATTTAAAAAATAAATATTATGAATAATATTTAATAACTACATCTAAAGAATTCCTAATTAGCAAAAGAGAAATATCATACCTAAATCGTAAGCTACATATTTATAATATACACATGAATAATTATGAAATATAAAACTATAATGTCGAGAATCGTTGTTGCTTCTAATTACTTAAATTTGGAGAAATTATATAATATAATATATACGACAAAAATGTTAATATTATATTACCCTAAACATAATAGTTTATATTTGATAAAGTTTTTCTATTGTTTGCATTAATCAAACTTTGAATGATCGAAATACAATTGATTATCTATGAATATAAGAAAATATTAAAGGAACAAAATTATGGAACATATTAAAGGATAAAAAATACATAATACATCTAAGAAACTCTCAGATATGCATTTTTTGATTTTTGTTTCAAAAAATAAAAATTAATACATATTAGAATCCTTATACATCTTATACAAACAATAGAGATCTGAGTTTTTTGAGATTTTTTTACCAATTTGAATAATGTAAAAGAATTTTTCACCAATTTGAAATTTTTGGTTTTGAAAAACCCAAAATAAGCATCAATAAATGATTAGCATGCGAAAATAGTTGGAAAAATAGGAACTTGGCAAATGAGAAAAAAATTCGGATCTACACTAAACATACATTAGGTTTAAGTTTCTTTTGTTCAAAACCCCAAAAAGTCAAAGATGTATATCATTCTTTTTTGTATATAATTCGTAATACTATACAAAAATGTTAATTTTTTTGTTTTGGTTTTGAAAAACAAATAAGAAACATAATACATCTCAACTAAATAAAAATACGAAATAAACATTTTTACAAAAACAATTAATGAATGTTAAGGGGTTTGAAAACTCAAACATGGAAATCATTAAAGAAAGTCCCTAATGGAAATCATTAAAAAAGTCCCTATAAAAACACTAAATTACCTTCAAACTAATTAAAAACACTAGAAATACATACTTTGTTGGTGCGGCCAAGTGTTCTTTGATAGAGAAACTAAACTAGCTGGAGAGAGAATATACTATGGGACATTGTTTAGGATTTTTGGTTTTTAAATTTGTGTTAAAAATGAGACCAGACCATGTCACTAACAAAAAATGGGCTTTGGTCTTTAACCAAAAAAAAATTGATTGGGCTATGCTAATATATTGTATCTGTTTTGGTTGTTTGTGTACTTTAGAAAAAGCCCAACAATCATCTACGCTTTAATTAGTTATTCATTTATTTATTTTGTATTTGATTTTTCTCATTAAATGATTTTAATCGTTCAATATTTTACTTAATAAAAATAAATGGTCAAATTTAATATTATTTATTTTAATTCTGCTAAATTTAATATATAGCATAATTATCAATATCCAATATATTATTTTATTTATATGCAATTTTGATGTTATACTAAATAAGATTTTATTTGATCAATTTTAATATTATATATTTTACTTGGGCTAAATGATTTTAACTATTAACTATCATACTTAACAATAATTTATTTGGTCAATTTTAATATTATTTATATTAATTTTGGTAAATTTAATATATAGCATATTTATTTTTAAATGCAATTTGTTTTGTTTGTAAATTATTGTACATATTGATTTACATTGTTGATCACTTTGCTAATGTAATTTTCAACGTTCAATGAAGAGCATATTTCATTTGACAACATCTCATTTGTCTCATATCACAAATGATATCGAATATCTTTAACCATTATTTGGTTATACTGCTTATGTCATGTAAGATATATACTAATAAATATTATTTTGTTTTGTTATTTTTTTCGGCAATACATCATTACGAATTATGGAAAGGAAATATATGTCATAATCTACTTCATTCTCGCCACAAATAATCACAATCTACTTCATTCTCGGCCACAAATAATTATATAATTATTGACTTTACGACGGATGAAACTCCTCCTAAAAATGATGTTAGTGTCATAGAGAAAAACAAAAAGAATTTTGATAGAGATCTGTCTGTATCTGAAATAATATTTGAATATTTAATTACTCGAATGTGTTTTTTTTTTTTGTTGTGGCTTTAATATTTTTATGTAATAATTATTAATTAATACTAAAAGATTCAGTTAAACTGTTTTTCACTGAAATTGAGCCTTTTGGAATTCATATTATTATTTTTAACTATTTTTGTTAGAAACACCTCAATATAGATGTAGGAAACAGTCATACTCCACAATATATAATATAAAATAGGAAGTTTTCTTGGACCTACTTTTTTTATTTTTTATTGAATTTTTTCTATGATTAATTATTTAGTAATATAATACAAAAACACAACTTTATAAGCATTGGTACAAATCTTTTAATTATTTGTCGAAAAATCTCCTTATGAATAGTTGTTTATACAATTACACATGCAAATAATTATTTATATATATACTTATCTTTTATTTTTTATTGAAAAAAGAAACACAATAATTACTAAAAAAATTAAATTATTTTTCTCAAGATACAATCCGTGCATCGCACGGAGGATTTCTAGTTCTAATAATACAAGAGGATAGAGTGATACAAGAGGATAGAGTGATAGCAATTGAAATTATGAAGAGGTAAAATAATAGTACTAATGAAGAGTATGAAGGGGTAAAATAATATATCAATGAGCGTGAGAGTAAAATCAGCCTAATTTTATCTACCCTAAATTTCATCCAGGAATTGTGTGGCAATCTCTTCCCTCAAATATAATGTCGTTTTAAATAATTTTCATCCTCATTATTTAAATATGCGATAAAAAGAGTTAAGACAAAATTGTCAATTCAAAAGAATCCCTTTCCTTTTTTAGGAGAGAACCCCGTTGTTTTCATTGCAATGTATTATATCAATTAACCAATAAAGAAAAAATAAATAACACAAAATAAAAATCACGGAGAACGAGAGGCGAGAGGAACCAAAAGAAATATACATAATGTATATATTCTCCTTCGAAACAAAAATTTTTTTCCAACTTATGCATTAATCAAAACCATCAGTGCGTGCATAGTCACAAAAGCAAAATACTGGGAAAAGATGTGATTACTTCATTTATTTAAACACATACATAAGTAATCACATTTTCCCGGGGCGATCCAGACGGACACGTGTCACTACCTCCTCGTCCATCCTTCCAACGTCGTTAAACGCCTGCCCCGTCACTTGATCAGAATACTTCAGGGCCGCCGCCGCCGCTCCGCCTGGTGTCTCCTCCACATCCACCGCCATCACCACCGGCGTTCCTTCCTCATCCACCGCCAGTCTATGCCCCGTCTTCGGCTCCCCTGCAGCTCCATAAGAAACTCTACTCCCCTGCTCCTCCCTCTTTTCAGCCGGATGAGGCGTCAGCTTATCTTTAATCGCACCTAGGGCACCAAAAATTCCACCGCCGCCGCCGCCGGAGGCGGCCGTCTCCGATCCCCTGATTAATCCAGGTATAAGCATTACCACCTCAACAAACAATCACTAGCAAAACAAAATTAAAAAAATTATCAGTACCTTTCAGATTCAGCCTCAGATCTTTTCGCCTCTCCTTCAATTTTCATCTCCTCCATTTTTCTCCTCGCTTCTTCCTTCGTCTCATCGTATTTCTCCTACGTTTCAAATCGAAATTATGAATCTAGGGTTTTCAGATCCCCAATTTAAACACAAATTGACAGTTTTATCAATATATTAGGGATAATTACAAAGAGTGGTTTGACCTAATTAAAAAAAAAAATATTCTTTTGCATAGGGATAAATGCCGGACAAAATAAACTCTTAGGGGTTACTTTTTATAATTTTAAAAATTAGCTGGATTTTTTTAATTAGACTAAACCTCTAGGGTATTTCTTGTAATTAACCCAATTTATTACGACATAAAATACAATCTCAAAATTACAAAAAATACCCCAGGAGGTTTGATTCATGTTGAAATTGAATATTTTATACATTTTTATAAATATGCAGGGGAATTTTGAAATATTTTTGACATATGAAGAGATAAATGTTAGACAAAACTAAACCTCACGGTATTGTTTGTAATTAGGTTAAACCTCCTGTTACTTTTTGTAATTAACCCAATTTATTACGACACAAAATACAATCTCAAAAATCAAAATCACAAAAGCTACGATCCAATCCGAGCCGATCCGATCCGATTAAATAAAGCTGAAATTCATAAACGGCTAACCTTAGCGGCTCCCATAGTCTCCCCTGTTTTCTCTTTCGCAGCCTCACCAGTCTCAATCGCATGCTGTTTCGTCTCCTCTTTTTCCCCGTCAAGTAATCCATAGCTTTCCGAGCCGCGCCGGCCGCCGAGTCCTTTAACTCGGTCATCTTCCCTACAGTAGTATCCTTTCCTTCTTTGGCTTTCTAAGCACTGTAATCCTTATACTCACCGGCTTTCTCCATCGTCGTATCTTTCGCTTCTGCGGCTTTCTCCACTGTCGTGTCCTTAGCTTGTTTCGCCTTATCCATTGTCGTGTCTTTCGCTTCTGTAGCTTTCTCCATTGTTGTGTCCTTTGCTTGTTTCGCCTTATCTGCCGCGTAGTCCTTGTATTCCCCTGCTTTTTGCATCGTCGCGTCCTTCGTCTCCTTAGCTTTCTCGGCCGCGTAGTCTTTGTATTCTCCGACCTTCCCCACGGTGGTGTCCTTCGTCTCCTTTGCCTTCTCCGCCGTGTAATCTTTGTATTCCCCCAATTTTCCGGCGGTGGTGTCTTTTGCCATTCTCGGCGGCGGCGTCTTTTGTCTCTCTGGCCTTCGCCGCCGCATCCCCTGCCTTCGCCGCCGTGTAATCCGCGGTTTCCGATGTCTTCTCAGCGGCGGCATCTTTGGTCTCTATGGCCTTCGCCGCCGTGTAATCGGCAGCGCTCTCGGTACTCTCTCTGGTCACTTCGGCAGCGTCACGAGATTTCCCCATTACGGCTTCCTTAGCGTGTTCGACAGTCCCCTGCACCGTCCTGATTAGGCTGCCAATCACACCTGGACCGGCCGGTGCTTTTTCTTCATGCCCCCAACTGTTTGATGAAAGTATTCTGGTTGTTTCTCCACTTTAACTTCGATTTCCCTTTCTCGTCTTTCTCTGTTCACGTCGCTGAGCTCCTCCGCCGCGGTTCTCGCGGCTGCCTCAGCTCTCTCCTCCTTCGCTGTTTGCCTTGACGCCATGTTTGTCCTCTGTTGAAATGTATGTTACGAATTTGAGAATTCTTCGATGAGGGTTTTGTTAAGGGGGAGGGGAGGAGATACATATAGGAGCTGATTCATTGACTCTACGGTGACACCTGTAATGTATAACTTTGCTGGGCGTCTGTGATGTTGACACGTAGTCATGCAAAATCAGTGGGCTGCCACCTAGTTATTACAAAAGGCGGTTAAAAGCATTGGGATTTTCGTGCTTGGGCCTTCGGGGGAGTGATATCATATGTCGGTTTGCTTTATCCTCCAGCTTCCCCTGCAAGGAAAGAAGACTTCCAGAAATGTTGGTTGCTACTACGGTGGGTGGCAACTAGTCGTACGAGCATGATAGTACGACACAATTATAAATACGAATATGACACGATATGAGGCGGAGCTTTGCTCTCCTCCCATCGCATAAAAGAATGAATCGCGACTGCCTTTTTGATGGGTGCGATTATACCAAAGACTAATGCACCTGGATAGGAATACGAAATTGAAAATTAATTTAAAATTATAATTATTGTTATACTTCCTCATATTTACAATAAGTGTTTTTTAGGAAAAAAACACATATTAAGAAATGCATAAAATACCCAATACACCCTTAATTAATCATAAATGTTGCTTTTCCACTCAAAAAAAAAATCATAAATGTTGCTTTTCCACTCAAAAAAAAATCATAAATGTTGCTTTGAAAGAAAACAAAACTAAACATTATTGCTAATAAATATGAGGGTAATTTAGGAAAAATATTTTTTCAATAGTCTTGAAAACATCAAAAAGACATTCTTTTGAATAATTTTTGTGTCAAAAAGACATTATGAATAGGAGGGAGTATTAAAGATCAAAATACTCCATTTTTGGGCATGAGGTATATAATGCAAAAAGGACAATTGACACAAATACCCCATTTTTTAAGTTAATGTCTTTTTACGTTTTCGGAATAATTTTAACTAAATTTACGCTTAGTCATTTTTTAACACAACAATACGCTCCAAAAAAATTCTCCGACATTTTTACGCTTTGTTTCAACATTGTTTCTAGCATGTTTCAAACATAGAAACAACCAAAAAACAATATAGAAACAAACCAAAACAATATAGAAACATCATAGGAGCAAAATGAGTTAAAAATAGGTAAAAATTATATTTAAACATAAACAAACTTAATGAAAACAACAAATAAACATCGAACAACATTAAAAAATATGGAAACAACCCATAAACAACTTAAAAATATTTAAAACACCACGTGAATAAAAAGAGCTTAAAATAGGTAAAAATTGTATTTATACATTGAACACTACATTAAGATAACAACAAAAATTATTAGAACAATATTAAAAATATTATAGAACAACACCGAAACAATAGAAATAATGTATAAATAATATATGAATAAAAAATAACATAAGATAGGTTAAAGTTGTTTTGAAACATCGAAACAACAAAGAAACAACATGGAAACGACAAAGAAATAAATTTAAACAACACCGAAACAATAGAAACAATGTACAATAATAATATATGAATAAAAAATAGTATAAAATATGTTAAATTTGTTTTGAAACATCGAAACAATAAAGAAACAACATAGAAACGACAAAGAAACAAATTTAAACAATATCGAAATAACTTATATAACATGTAAAACAATACATGAACAAAAAATAGAAAAAAATAAAAATAATAAAAAAATATGCAAGAGCGTAAAAAATTTAGATACAAAAGTAATAGGAACGTATTGTATAGTATAAGGACCAAAATCAAGATACTTCATGTAATTTTCCCAAGCAAAAAGGTTAATGAATTGGATACTGAGATTAAAACAATAAACATTCAACTCATCAATCCCAATCAAACAAAGTCTATAATAGTTTTAGAATCTAGTTCTGATTTGATTTAAGTCTATAATAGTTTTAGAATCTAGTTCTGATTTGATATATGATAATTCGCCAACTTAATAATAACTTTGTACAATAGTTAGTGTTGATGTGAGGATTTGTCCAGTGTGTCAAAGAATAATATGTGAATGATTAACACGTGTTAGTGACATAAAAAGATTGAAAGTGGTAAAAGGCATTTGCTGACATGGGTTCATGTCGGACTTAATATGCCTTTTTGTTATTTAGCTCGGAAGCTTGAATGCAATAGATGCTCTAGAGTACGACGTTGTTCATCTTCTTTTACAGTCATAAATAAGAGTATTTGTATGAGCCATCTCTTTATGTGCAAGTGGCACCAGTGGCGAATGGCGATAGAGGTGATGGTTCCATGTGAATAAATCGACTGATAGATACCATGGATTTAATGATGTCATTTATCAGCCACCTATTTGACTAATTGATGCGACTGATGGTGTGACATTTGTTTTCCGATATTCATTAGGGTACGAGCTCTTCTTTATTAAGTTACACAACACAATTGAATGGAGTTGTTGTTTTTGGTCGAAATCCCATCAAGTCAGTCAATGTGGTATGTTCAAAAAGCCGAACAATGAGCATGGATTGTTGCAGTCAGATCAGTCTATATTAAGGCAATTGATCTAATCATCTATATGTTGCGTTGGTGCAAATCGGGTTGGACAGCAGTCCTATTAACCAGGATCTGACTTTTATTGCCTTAATGGGTCATTTGTCTGACGTGGATACTAGTTAGCTATTCTAACGCCGGACAGGGTACAACAATTAGTATTGTGTACAGTACAGATAATTTACAGTCAATTTTAATCTTATAATGCCAGTTTGTTACTGGTTTAAAACCATACCATCAACAATTAGTATTGTGCGGAGTATATGTATTGTACAATCAATTTGATCTTACAATGTCAATTTGTTATTATTTTGAAATCACAATATACTATAGAGATTCTCACGAAATTCACAATCAAAATAACGAGGGAAATATATCAAATTTATTAACAACAAAAAAAAAAGTATCCTACAAGCCATTTACTCTAGTTTTATACTATACCAGCCCCTGGAAAATTGCAAAATTAATTCCAGGCCCAAATCAAGTACCTGGTTCATCATTTTCATGGAGACGAACATTGAGCCTTCTCAGCCAAATCGAATGCAAAATCATATGAAACACATCGTACCTCTTCGGCGGCGAATTGATCTCAAAATGCCGCCGCATCTGAATCCCCCTCCTCTGCATCTTCACATAATCCCTAACCCTAATCCCCATCAGTATCCTCTTCAAATTGGGGATTTCCCTCACCGGCACAATCACCGCAAACGTCTCCCAATCCAGGACGTCGCTGAACGGAATCACGTAACTGTCCTTGATTAGGACCGGCACGCAGCCCGAATAGAGGCCCTCGACCATCCTCGGGCTGGCCACCTCGTACCCGCTCGGGCACAGGCAGTAGCGGCTCTTCCTCATCATCCCGTAGTAGGAGACGTTTTTGGGGAGGTACCGGTGGATCTGGACGTCCGGGTCGGATCTGTTCTCCCAGTGGTGGAGGAGGATCGGGCGGATCGGGCCGTGGACGCCGCCGGCGTAGAAGACGAGTATTGGCCGCTTGGACGGCGGCGGGCCGCCTAGCATGCCGCGCGTGGTGCCGCCGGGGAGGTGGATCTCGGGGATGGAGACGTCGCGGGAGGGGTTGAATTGCTCGGAGGTGTTGGCGTTGCATAAGGCACGGATGGCGTTTTTGTATAGGTTTGGGATTGCGAAGGAGATCTCGGGCCCCTGCAAATTGAAACCATTGGGGAAAATTCGTGTTATCGTGCATATACAGTTCAACTGAACAGGACGGGCGGGAAATGAAGATTGAAAAGGCGCTAAGATTTATAAAAGATGAACATTTATTTTTTTAGGGAAATAAAATTTGAAATTTACGAATTATATATATAATTTAGGCAAAATTGCAGAATTGGTCCTATAGTTTGTAGCAAAAAGTCTTGTAAAAGTTATGTTTTGCAAAAGGAAAACTCTCGGTTTTGGTCCTGCAAAATACACGATTTGCAAATAGTCCTATAATTATATGGAAATCACAATTTTAGTACTATATTATCTTGATTTCAATCACGTGAACGACACATGCAGTTCATAATTCCGGTGAAATTAAGACCAATATAAGATTTTCATACATTTATAAGACTACTTTACAAACTACGCATTTTTTTCATACCAAAATTGAGACACTTATATAGATACATGTCTCTTTTGCAAAATGTGATATATGTAGAACCTTTCAACTACCACCCTGTAGTTAAAATACTAATATTCTATAAATGACATTGTACGAAAAATACGAAGTAATAAGAAAAGAAGTAGATTAGATTAGGGGTGTCAATCGTGTCGTGTTTCGTGTTCGCGGGTCGTGTTTTTACACGTATTCTGGTCCCGACACGAACCCGAACCCGACCCGTTTATTTATTCGTGTCAAGATACACGACCAACACGATCCGTTTATAACACGGGTAACCCGACACGACCACGAAAAACCCGTTTAATTTAAACTTGACACGAAAAAAAATTAAAAACAATCGAAAAAAATTGAAATTATAAATAAAAATACATTAAATATTAAAAATTATTAAAAAAATGCATTTAATAATTTTTTCACCATCATATAACCAACTAAAACATCACAAAATATTAAAATAATATATTACTATAAAATTAAACAGGTTACATAGGTCAATCGTGTCGACCAGGGTCGACCGACTGACCTATTTATTTTCCGTGTTAACCGTGTCCGACCCCATTTTGACCCGAACCTGTTAAGGGTTGTGTACCTGCACTTTTAAATTAGTGTCGGGTTATCGTGTCGTGTCACAAATTGACGCCCCTAGATTAGATCCTCTGTTGCATTTTGCAATTTAGGTGAAAATTTGTATGAAATGGTGTGATTGACTATTTCATCAGGGTCTTATATAAATACAATTTTAACCCCAAATTTAAACTTAAATCCAAACTTATAAAAAAATCCATATTTTTGTGTTCTATTGGATCCGTCTCTAAAGTCCATGATATAGTCTAATATAAGACCACCTTTATATTCTCTAAGATTAACTACAAAAACACCATTTCCATTTATTCAGTAAATAAATGCAACCCTCAAGGTGGTGATTGTAATCTCTCAAAAGGTGTACTTGTAATTTTGATAGATAAACATGTTTTTTTGTAATTAGCCCAAATTTTATGAGTGATTTTTATAATTCACCTTATATACAACAATAAAATCTGAATCGAAAAGTTAAAAAGATAAGGGTATGTATGAAATTGTTTTCAAATACAATTTTCCAATTTCCTACTATTCTAGAAAATGAGTTTATGTTTGTTTAAAAAATTCTCAATAGAAATAAAGTCATTTTCAGTTTTCATTTTTTATGGAAAGATTCTTTTGAAAACACAATCAAACAAATTTTCACCATAATCACGCAAATCTATGTGAAAATACATTACAATCACGCGAATCTATGTCAAAAATACATATTAAAAACTATAACCAAACATATTTTCATTTATAAACAGAAATTCAAAAAAAAAAACATACTCAATTCTCACACGAAAACCAATAAAATTTGAAAATTCATTTTCCAACACTAGAAACTGGAAATTAGACTTGGAAAGGCATGCATGCATCCCCTAATATTCTTGAAAATCTTAAGCATATGAGACTAGAATTACTTACCCAATCATGACAAGCAAGCATGAAATGATCAGCACCAAGGCTTCGATTCCAATAAGGATGTTTCTGGGCAATAACGTTGACATAATCCGAGGCCGTGTTTTTCATGAGTGTCCATTCGTGTGAATCAGGCACATAAATCACTTGAGTTATCATTGTTACACTGAATGGTAGGAAGAACAAATGAGCCTTGTTGTGGTCGAATGTCCGAAATCGGCTAACTTCCATGTTTGCAATGAAAATCCCCTCTATTGCGTATGTGTGTTTGCAGGGGCCAAAATGGAACACTGGTGGGTCCCCTTCTTCGTAGATGTATATCTTCAGCTTCTTTTCCATTTCTAAGTAGCTCCTGCAATTTATTTGGGGGTAGCACAGAGATTATTAAGAAAAGGATAATTACAAAAAGCCCAAGAGTTTCGGGCTAATTACAAAAAAACACAGAGATATTCGGAAATTACAAGAACCCCATTTAGGTTTGATCCGTCTTACATTTTCCCACTTAATATGTAAAAAAAATATTTCAAAAGCTCCTCTTACGCTTATCAAAGGATTACAATTACCTCCTTCAATTTAACACACAATCAAACATCAAGGTTTTTTTTTTTTTTGTATAATTTTCAAAAACGCCTGGGTTTTTTTTTTTTTTTTTTTTTTTTTTTGTAATTAGCCCAAATCTTAGGAGGCTTTTTGTAATTAGCCCATCCATGTTATTATGGGAGTGTTTGCAATCACTAAAAAAAAATTGCTTCTTATTTTTTAGCTGAAAACAATTACTTTTTAGTGTTTGTAAATCCTGATTTTTGTTTCGATTCTGCTTCGTTGAATTAGAATCTTAAAACAAAGTAATGGGTGTTTTAGATTTCTCATTCCCCTTCCGATTTGACTTTGACTTTAACAAATATATAATCACTCTTACAACTTTTCACCAAAAACTCTCATTTTCTCGATTCAATTTGCAAATACTATCAACTTATGATTATCAACTATTTTTACTTCTACTATTATAAATAACTTATTCTGAAAGCATAAGTTTTAGCAAATACTCCCTATGTAAACTCTCATTTTATCTTGTTATGAGTTATCTATTTTGCTCTTTGCTTGTGTTGTTAGTTGACCACATTATTATGTTAAAGAGGGCAGGGCATTTAACACATTTGCAACCTTATCTTATGTAATTGCTGATGTGAAACAATGAATTATAATCGCATTCTGAAAATTACAGATTTTAATCCTAAGCCCCAAACACAAAATCATGTTACATTATGTAATCCTATGATTATCGGACTCTTCATTTCAAAGTGAAGTACCCGTGTCGATACTTTGTGGCACTAGACACAACACGGGACACGTGTCCGATCCTCCAAAAAAAATCCAAACACTCCACTTTCATACTACTAAATATTAAGCACTCAGCATTAAAGTACATGAAAGCTTGTTTTCTTTTTCGCATGAATTTTTCAAGTTATAGTTATTTTTTTCAAATTGTATCAAACATATATGGTTTATAATTGTCGTATTAAACAATGTAAAATTATATGTAATATATATTTATAAAGTCTAAATTTGTTAGTGTGTCCCTATGCCAGTATCCAAATTTTGGATCTTTTTGGTTGTGTCTGCGTATCCTAGATTTTTAAAGATCTAATATTCAATATGTACTTGTGTTCAACACCCGTATCACGAGAACAACAATGATATAATCAATGTACATTTGTGATTCTATCAAATCCTAACGGCATGATTGGTATGTGGGAATGGGGTAAGAATGGAATGGACATTCTTTATTTCATTCCCATTCACATCTTGGTATGCTTTAGTAATGAGAATACTCATTCCCTTGGGAATCCCTATTCCCAAAAGTATGGGAATAATCATTCCTCCCCTCCCCCATGGGTTTAGCTATTCCCAATCATCAAGAATGACTCAAATTTTATTTTTAATAAAATATCTTTCTATAAATGACTAAAAATGTTGGATATAATCTATATTTTCGAAAAATAGTGTTATAAATAAAAAATATTTATAATTTAAATATGAGTTATATTTAATATTTTAATAGATTATAGTCAATTTCTATCAATATTCAATAGTTAAATCAAAATTTTGATATATAATTCTTTTGTTGATTTTCTATATTTTTTTATAAAAAATATAGATAATTACAAAAATACCCCTGAGGTTTGGATAATTACATAAAAACCCAAAGATTTTTTAAAATTACAAAAAAAACCCTTGAGGTTTGATTCTGTCTTACATTTTCCCTATTCATAAGCAAAAAAATATCAAAACTCCCATGATATTTATAAAAATACTATATTTACCCCCTTAAATTTAACACATAATCGGACCTGATGGGTTTTTTATAGTTTTAAAATATTTCTGGGGTTTTTTGTAATTAGCCCAAATCCCAGGGGTGTTTTTATAATTATCCCTAAAAAATATTATATAAAATATTTTTGATATCATAGATATAAATCTATATAAATATATATATATTATTTAGCATACATTAAAATAATCTTATATCAATTTTCGAATAACTTATTTAATAAAATTTTATTTAAGAGAATTTGATACTTTAAAATTATTTTTCTCAATTATTATCATTCATTTACAATTACCAATCAAGATATTTAAATCAAGTAAAAATCTCCATCCATTTATTTCTCCATTCCTTGTACCTACCAATCATAGGAATAGTAATACTACATCATTCCATTCCTAATGTTATTCCATTCCTAAATTCATTCCATTCCAACTTAATTCCATTTATTCATACCAATCATGCCGTAAAAACTTATCCAATCCCATCAATAAAGACAAAAGTATACATCCTAAGTCACAAAAATCTTCTCATTAAATAACACAAATGGTTTGTGTGCAACTCTTCTTCTACTCTTTGATATTGCAAATTGAGCCTCCCAGCAACTTCCAAGAATTATAGTTAAGACAACACTTACTATCTATACCTTTCAGCCAATGATCGTAAGCTATGTCCTCCGACAGATGGCTATGTTTTAATTCAACAATTAGGATGCATTATACAAAAATTCAACCAGTCAAATATATTGTAACCATTATAAGGCCTGGAGACAAATTTTGACATCCTATACTATTTTCAACACTACAATCCTACTTAATTGTATCAATCCTACGAACCTCATCAATGTTACCAAATGAGGACATCACAAATTATGTTACATAAATGAAATGACCAAGGAAAAAAAATATAGGGATAATTACAAAAACACCCCTGAGGTTTGGGCTAATTACAAAAAAACCCAGAGATGTTTCAAAATTACAAAAGCATCCCTTAAATTTGATTTTGTATTAAATTTAAGGAGGTAAATGCAATATTTTTATAGAAGTCAAGGGGGTTTTTGAAATGTTCTTTTGCTTCTGAAGTGGAAAATGTAAGACGAATCAAACCTAAATGGTGTTTTTGTAGTTTTCAAAAATCTTTGGATTTTTTTGTAATTAGCCCTAACCTCAAGGGCTTTTTTGTAATTATCCCAATAATATATGTAGAAATGGGTCATGAAAACAAACTAGTTCAGTATTATTAGTTATTACCTGTGAAAAGCTTTGGGATTCCAATACATTGGCCCGTTTGGGACATAATCAGGGTCTTCTGTTTTGTTTCCATCTCGGGCTTCCCTAATTGCGGCCCGAGATTGTCCAAGATCGGCTTCCAAAATCTCCAAATTGCTGTATTTTCTATTTGATCTTGTAGTAATATTTGGGTATTTGTCTTCGTTTTTTACCTGTCGAACTATTGATACATCACAATGCAAACATTGCACAAATAATCCAATAATATGTTCATTGCTTGAATATTATATAATTACACTATTTATTATTAGTAGGGTTTTGTCTATAAAGCATTGATATGCGTCTGACACAGTGTTACGAGAACACGTCACATTTTGAAATTTTAAGGACACGAGTACGGTATGTATCTACGTATAAAATTATATATATTTATTTTATTGAAAGTATAGATGTACTAAATATAATTGGAAAAACAACATTTCAAGCATAGAAAACTAAATTTTCATAAATACTTAAATCTGAAATGTGATAACTCACGTACACACACAAAAAAACATGTTAAAATTATCAGCAATAGAACAAATTATATCTACGGAATATCCATGGAGTGTTGAATAAAGTGTTGTATCTGATACGTATCTGGTACGAGTACAAGTGTCCGTATTTCCTAGGATTTGGTATTTTGCGTCAATAAGCTAGGGAAAAATTTACAAAATTACCACTGAAGTTTAGCCTAATTACGAAAAATATAATTATCTTTCAAAATTACAAATTGGAAAAGAAATGAAAAGTTTTTCAGCTCTTTTTCCTCACATTTCTTTACATTCCTTTCTTCTTTCTCCAATTGAAATAGAAGAGAAGAAAAGAATAAAGAGATTGCTTCGGAAAAAGTAAAGATGTTTGGGCACCTAATTAAAAAGGTGTCTTTTCATAAGGCAGGCATAATTTTTTTATTTTCTTTTTGTATAATTTTTTGTTAATGATAATGACTTAAAAGGTTGGATTTCACATGAAGAGTCAATTTGGGGTCTTTATTTTAACAACTATATACTCGCACTATAATCCATATTCTAAATACTTAATTCACGTACATTTAACCAATTTCCCATATCTAGAAAATGCAAAAGAACTTTAATAATATCTTTGACTTATATAATTCTAATTTCAAACAATAAATTTTATCCTAATCCTAAGCCGAAGAAAAGCCACTTGATTTTGTGATAGACATGTAAGTAACATTTTATCTCTTTTTATCTCTAAAGTCTAAACCAATCTTTGCAACATGCATTCGTCACAAACATTGAGATAAAAACAATGACAAGAATAATATGATGCCCATTTAGTCAAATAGGGGTCCTTTATAGTAAATTTAAGGGATAATTACAAAAACAACCCAGAGATTTAGCCAAATTACAAAAAACTTCGATTGTAATTACAATTTTTAAAATTACAAAGTGTTACAAACACCCATTGAGTTTTGTATTTACCTAACAAATACCCGCTCTTGAAGGGTGATTTGTAAGAGAGAAACAAATGTCATGGGGGTATTTATAATTTTGAAAGATAACTGGTCCTTTTGTAATTAGGCTAAACCTCATGGGTGTTTTTCAAATTATCCCTAACTTCAACTACTACTTTTTTATGTGCCCCTTAATCATACTATATACACAATAAAAAATATAATAGGATGGAACATTAATTCTTTCACAAAAAATAATCTCAACAAAACGAACTTAATTAAAACACGATCCGAATCCAAAAACTCCATTATTTTGTTTTCCTTAATTATTTGCCTCTTTTTAACCAGTGCAAGAAAATATATAATACACTCAATCAGAACATAAAAGATTTGTTGCAATGCTGTTACACACAGTTCTAAAATTACACAAACAACACAAAAACAAGGGCAAAATTACACTTTTCGTCCTTTAACTTGGCCTCATTAGCAAAATAGTCCTTTATCTTTTATGGGTTGCGTCTATTTCGCTAATCAAGCCAAGTTAAAGGACCAAAAGTGAATTTTTGCCCCAAAACAAGTGATAAAAGATAGGGACAATTACAAAAAAAAAATACTGAGGTTTATGCTAATTACAAAAAAAACAAAGGTTTTTTAAAATTGCAAAAAGCCCCTCGTTCCCTTGCTAATTACTGAGGTTTGATTCGTCTTTATATTTTTCCAACAAAAATATTTTTAAAAAACCCTTGATATTTCGAAAAACATTACAGTTACCCCCTTAAAATTTAACACAAAATCAAACTCGAGGGGACTTTTTGTAATTTTAAAACATCTATGGGTTTTTTTGTAATTAGACCAAACCTCAGGGGGTCTTTTGTAATGATCCCTAAAAGATAGAAAGAACTTACTGGTGGTGGATTTAATCCATCATTTACAAAAGACTGCCCAGAATTATTGGACGTGTCATTTTTCAGACCAGCATCATGATTCAGAAACCTTGTACGCAAGTATTCTTGTAAGTAACTAGAGTTGTAAGAAAATGTGGTGGTCGCCGGAGAACCCACGAAAACCACCACCGCCGCCGCCGCAAGAAGCGGTGCTAAAAACCATAATTGTGATGATGAGGAAAAAATCATCACTTAATTGTTCTCTCAAAATTCCAATTTTCTTTCTTTATGAATGTGTACCTATATAGACATAACTCAAAATCTTTTTTTTTTTTTCAAAAAAATTAAAAAATAAAATATTGTGGTGATTTTAATTTGGAGTGTGGGAAGAGAAAAGAATGGTGTTAATATATGAAATTTTTTCATGCAAAAATGGAAACTTAGTAATGACAATTGACAGCTTAACTTTTTTCTATATTTTGCTTAGATTCTTTGCCATGTGTGTGGTTTTTTTTTCTTTTCAAAATTTGACTTTAATATTATGGTAATTAAATGCAAGATAAATTACCCCTTAATTTAGGTTAATGTTGGGCTTAATTTGACATTTATACTGACATGTATCTTTGTGTTTTTTGAGCTCAAATTACCCCTTTTACCGTTCGATGAAGGGAAAAATTGACACTATCCATAACTTTCATTAATTCAATGTAATAATTAGGAAAGAAAATTATGGTAATTAACTTTTACAGTCGGTTGCACAAATTTATCATTCTTTTTCTCTTTTACTTTTGGTATATTTTGGTGCAGTCAGCAGTCTAGTCTATCCACAGTAGTTTGCACTATTTTTACACTAAAAATAAATATTTCATAAGATTCCTTATTTTATTCATTCAATATTAATTTTGTTATTACTTAATAATTGATAAACATATTACATATGTAATTTTATTTAATATAATTTTTATTTTCAAAATTAAAAAAAAATAACAAGGAAATATGTAAATTTAATGCAAAATTAAAATAACAATTCATAATAATACAGAAACATAATTTTAAGTAAGATTTATAATTTTGTGTGTAGTATTTTAAATCTCATAGCATTATTAGAATTACACATCATATTATTTAAAACAAATTATCACATATAATCGAATTAATTTTAATATTGTTATCTATAAGATTAATTAAAATATAAAATTAATTATTATTCACCATTAACAAATACATTTACAAATTAAAGGAAAACAATACAAAAAGAAACTCTAGCGCTGAAATAGTGCAGCGGCATATCTGGCGTTGCACTGTAGAAATCGTAAAGTAGCGCCACAATTTGGCGCAGTGCTGGACACAATATATATTTAACGCCCAATGCCTTTCTAGGTCTATTGCTCGAGTTGCTCTAATAAGTAAAAGTGAGACACTAGCAATTTGAGAAATAATAATTAATTGTTAGAAGAAGTTTGAAGATTAGTTAGTGAATTTAATTTGGGTCAATCAAGCACAAATTGAAAATTGAAAATATCAACTTAGTTAATTAGACGTCTATTAAATTTCCAAATTAAATGAATTTTACAAAAGAAGGGAAGTAGCAATTAATAGCAGTTGCAAGGCTGGCATGGATGAACAGTTTTCCATTTACGAAATAATTTTTGACAGATTTAACGTAATGCTCAGGACGTAAAAGAGGAATTTTCAGTGAACCTCTTTCATAATTTGTTCCCCAAAATGTTTTTTAGAGAATAATATACACTACAATAAAAAACCAGAAAAATCTGTAGGTAATTATTAAGAAAAATTTATAATTTGTAGGTAAAATCATTGTAGGTAAATATATACCTACAGAATCTAAACTTGTTAGTAAATACCTACAGAAAATCTGTCGAAAATTGAAAAATTGTTGGTAATCTGTTGGTAATTTGTCCGTATAATTTTGTGGAAAAAATAATATTTTTAATTATGTAGGTATTTTGTAGGTAAATATAAAATTTAGTAACAAAATCATTTCTGTCGGTAAATTCTGTCGATAAATTGGAATTTTCTTGTAGTGATAATTGTTACTATATATATATATTCTAATTATTATATATATTTATACATTTTTCAACAATAATAATATATGTAAAGACTTGCAATTCATCTCGATGTACCAGACAAGAAAAATTCAGTGTAAAATCACTAGTTAATTAGACAAAACATTACTTAAAAAAAGAATCCCATATAACATAAATATTATTCTTTTCAAATGAAATCAAATACATATTATTTTTTTCACAATCTCTCAATAAATTTCAAATTTATAGTTGGAAAGAATGGAGATTGGAGACATTGGACATGATATGTTTTATTGCATGTGATTTGATTTTCATAGTTTTCCACAATGTTTTAAAAACCGTACCGGTGATCAAACCGGCCAAGCCACCGGTAGGCGGTTCAACCGGTCGGACCGGTTCAACCGCCGGTTTTACCGGTTTTAATAAAATTATTTATATTTGAAATTATATAACCAAATCTCCACTAATATACATATCTAAAATAATTCAAGATCTAAATAAGTACATTAAATAAAAAGATAACCATTCTACATAAGATAAAAATATAAATATTAACTCAAAATAATAATCTTTAAAATTGTCGTTTCTGTAAAATTTAAAGTATAATGCTTGTAGCTTTTATTTGAAATCCTATTATTTTAAAATAAGATTATAAATGAGACAAATGAGAGTCTTATGACACACATTTACTCTCTCCAACTTTATAGTCTCCCAAGAAAGTTCATAGACTAATTAATAGACCCAATATCAACCACAGCCCACGCACTGCCTCATTCTGTGTGACCTTTTTTTTTTTTTTTTTTTGAGATATATCTCTGTGTGACTGTGTTTGAGGATGGTGTCCATTAACCAAGAAGAAAATTAAGAGAAGATGGAAAAATTCTTGACTACAAGAATAAGATATGGGCGCCACATGCTCACTCCCGGAAAACAAATGAAAAGCCACCGAGAGATAAGCCCGATCGTAGAGACAATGGCGGCATGGGCGGTGTGGTGAAGTTTCTCTTCTCCTCTATCCCCCAACCCGCATTGATTTTTCCTCTTTGGCTTTATAACCGGACGGTTCGAAAAAACCGCGGTTTTCCGGTTTTCCCCGGTTTTCAGCCGGTTCTTCCGGTTGCCTCCGGTTTAACCGCGAATCCGGTTCTTAGGGGTAATCGGACGGACCAGAACGGTTCCCTTTGGTCGAACGTTGAACCGGCCGGTCCGGTCCGGTTTTTAAAACACTGGTTTTCCAGTATGGTTTCTCACTCCTTACATATCTATCTTTGTCACCTATTAACAATCAATGCATGAGGTTTTGAAAATTTTGCCTATTGGAATTGATAGATGAGAATTAAATATTAATGACTTTATGTTTGGTGAATATAAACTTAGTTACATTGGGTGCTTTAGAAACGCACGCATCATCACAATTAGGAGCTAAGGGCTGCTTTTTTGGAGGGGTTTGTGGGGGAAAAAACTAGGTGAAAAACCTCAAACCAATGAGAGTACATGTTTGATGTTTTTTAAGAAAAAGTTGGTTTGTAACTAAGGAGCTACTTTTTTCGAAGTATTAAAAGGAAAGTAAAAATTTGTGTAACATTGGTGTTAAATGAGCCATGACCCCCACTCTTAGAAGGTGTCCCCAACATAGAATTTGAATGATTTTTTAATCAATGGAATTTGGCAAAAAAAAATAAAATTGGTCATTTATCTAACACCACTTTGAGATTTCATCTTTTTTCTTTTTGCTTTTGACAACTAGTCATTTTTCTCAACAAAAAATTGAGATTTGGTCTTCTTATCTGCTATAGTAGGTTACTTTGACCTGTTGAGCTGATGTGGCATTTTTATTTTCAAAATTTTTAATTTTCATAAGAAAACAATATTTAAATCTTACATGGCATCCTAAAAATTCGAGAAACCATTTTAAAATCTAAAAATTAAATTTCTAAAATTTGATAATTTATTTAAAAAACTAAAAATAGTAAAAACAATATCGAAATTATTTTAAATTACAAAAAAAATACGAAAGTTGTTAAAAAAATTATGAACTGTTTGAAAAAATCTGATTTTTTTTTAAATATTGAAAAATATTTTATTTTTGAAATAGAAAAACTCAAATTTATTTTGAAAAGGTTGTTTTTAAACTAAAAGATGTTTAAAAATCTGAAAGTTTGTTTAAAAACTAAAAAAATTGTTAAAAATCTAACAATTATTTGAAATATTAAAATATAAAATAAAAAAAGTTGAAAATTGTCTAAAAACAAGAAAATTAGTCTAAAAATCTGAAAATGGATTAAAACTAAGACTTTTAAAATTTTTACAAAAAAATATGAATTATTTTTTAAAACAAATCCGACAATCACGCCAAAATATATAAAAATAATCTAATTTTAAACAAATTTCAGATTTTTTCCTTTGATTTTCAGATTTTTTTTACATATTTGGCATAATTTTTAGATTTTTGAAAATTAATTTATAATTTTTTAAAAACAATTCTAAGTTTTTACTCTATTTTTTATTTTATAAAAAAATCAGATACTTTTTTTATAAAAATTTCAAAAAGTCTTTGTTTTTAATTCATTTTCAGATTTTTAGACAAATTTTCGTTTTTTTGAACAATTTTCAACGTTTTAAAATAGTTTATAATATGTCAAGTAAATTTCAGATTTTTTAAAATGGTTTATAGTATTTTTTTTAACTATTTTGATATTTACTTTTTTGTAATTTTGAAATAATTTCATTTTTATATTTTTAGTTTTTTACAAAATATATTTTATTTTTTAGATTTTAAAATATTTTTTGAATTTTTTAAGACATTGTTACAAAAATTCAAATAATTTTTAATTTTAGTAAAACAATTCTCAAAACTTTTAGATAATTTTTTCAGATTTTTCAAAAAAAATCTTTTATTTAATTAATTTTTCCATCATTTAAGCCAACTAGTATGCCATGTAAGATTTAAATGTTGTTTTCTAAATGAAAATTAAAAATTTTGAAAATAAAAATGCCACATGAGCTCAACAGGTCAAAGTAACCTGCTATAGCAGGTAAGAGGACCAAATCTCAATTTTTTGTTGAGAAAAATGACTATTTGTCAAAAGCAAAAAAGAAAAAGGATGGATTTTCAAAGTAGTGTCAGATAAAGGACCAAAAAAATTTCTTTCCCATGAAATTTCATAGATATTAAGGAGGGTGTCCTCAACATGTATTTTCAAGGATTTTTTAGTTATGAAATTTTATAGATTTTAAGAGAATTATGTGGATTCCATATGGATTCCAGTAGATTCTAATGGAATTTTTACTATGGAATAGTTTGGATTTTAGTGGAATTTGTTGGATGTTATAAAAAGTATAATTAATATTTTTTTATGAAACTAGTAGCATAACATCATAATCATTAAATATATGAAAAGTAAATATTGAAAGAAAGTCATTAGCAAAAAAAAAAAAAGGAGTTTCATTAAACTTTGCAAAATATAATTTAAAATTGTCAAAATTTGGAATAATTCTATAAACAACTATTTTTAAAATATTTATTCAACAAACAAATTAAAACAACATTGATGATCAAAATCTTTCCCGATAATTTTAAAACCACATTTTCTAACACAAAAATAATGTGTCTATCAAGATGAATGAATGAAAATTAATTAACAATGATTCCCAGAAAAGTATTATTATAACAATTATTTTTCTTATTAATTTATCGATAAAATTAAAAAGATTAGCAATTGAAATAAGACGACAAATTAACTCTAGTTACTCTACAATGATTATACACAAAATTGAGGTAGCACGTGTTGAATTGTTGAAATTATAAGACGATACGTGGGGAGATGTACATGAGAGAAAAATGTGTTATTTTTTCTTTTTATACCATAGCCAAAAAAAAATTATTACTATTATTGGAAAATAGAATTTGAATTCCTTGAATTTTTGAGGATACTGGATTTTCATGGAATCCCTTAAAATCCAGGTTGAAGACTTCAAGATTTAATGGTTTCCATAAAAAATTCAAATTGAGGACACCTGGAATATTATGAAATTCTAAAATTCCATTAAATTTCACTAAATTCTATTGTTGGGGACACCCCCGTAAATGAATTCTATGGATTCTATCAGATTATAATAGAATTTTATTCTATGGAATTATGTAGATTTTAATGGATTTTAGTGGAATTTGTTGGATCATATAAAAATTATAATTAATGAATTTTTATGAACCTAGTAGCATAATTTCATGATCATAAAAAATAAAAAGATATGTAAATATTCAAATAGAGTCAATAATAAAAAAAAAAATAGTTTCATAAAATTTACAAAGATAAAAGGGATAGTTACAAAAACACCCCTGAGATTTGGGCTAATTATAAAAAAATAAGAGATGTTTCAAAAACAAATTAAAAAAAAAAAACTTGAGTTTGATTATGTTTTAAATTTTATGGTGTAACTGTAAAATATTTTATAGATATCAGGGGGGTTTTGCAGTATTTTTTGCTTACGAAGGAAAAAATAGAAGACAAAATCAAACCTCAAAGGATTTTATGTAATTTTCTATAATGTCGAAGTTTTTTCAAAATTAGCCCGAACCTCAAGTTTTTTTTTGGTAATTATCCCAAAATATAATTTGAAATTGTTAATATGAAATAGTTTTATAAATTACTATTGTTAAAATAATTATTCAAACAACAACAATAACACTGATGATCAAAATTTATCGGAAACACCAAAAGAATGCGTATATTAAGATGAATTAATGAAAATTTATCAACTAATGATTTCCAACAAAGTATTATTCTAACAATAATGTTTCGTAATTTTTTCTACTAATTTATCTATAAAATTAAAATTAGCAATCGAAACAAGACGACAATAAACTATACAATGATTATTCAAAAAATTGAGGTATAACTTACGTTGAAATGTTGAGATTAGAAAAAATATGTGAGGAGAGGTACACGAAAGAAAATTATGTTACTTTTTCTTTTTTTACAATAGACAATATTATCATTACTATTATTATTATTATTATTATTATTATTATTATTATTATTATTATTATTATTATTAGTGAAAAAATAGAATTTGAATTCCAAGGGGAGGTGGGAATTTGTCCTTCACAAATATAGCTTATAATTCCACCAAATTCCACCCAAATCCATTTATAAAATAAATCTATAGAATTTATTGAATATTTGAGGGTGCTGGATTTTCGTGGAATCCATTAAAATCCAAGTTGTGGAAATCAAGATTTAATAGATTCAACAGAAATCCAAATTGAGGACACCTAGAATGTTATGAAATTTTATATTATATTAAATTCCATGATTGGGGACACCCCGTTATTAATTTTTTTTTATAACACAGCTTCCGGGTTTACGCCACTATGCATGAGGACAACAACTACAAAGGAGGAGGGAGCCAACGACCCTAAAATCGATCTTGAAACTCTTAAAATGGCCAGAAATTAAACAAGGAGGTTGATATTGGACCTTCTAAAACTCTTAAAAAATTTGGAGTTGACAAGTTCCCGAAGTCAGCGAAAAAGAGCGCAAAGTCAGGCAAATTGGTTCATAATTTTCTCTACAAAGGAGGAGGGAGCCAACGACCCCAAAATCGATCAGGTGTTTCTAAATCCTCTTCTCATCCTACTTGTTAATTATGTCGATCAAATTCTTAACGTGGAATGTGAGGGGTATTGCTAATCCGGGTAGTCAACGTCATTTGCATGCTCTTATTAATCGTCATAAATTACCTTTTGTTGCGCTTTTAGAACCTATGACTTTGTCGGAGTTTAGTTTCTATTGTCGTAGGTTTGGCTTTGATAATAGGTTGAGTAATTGTTCTAATCATATTTGGATTATGTCTGCTTCATTTACATTTTGACATTCTTGTTGATCATGCACAACTATTACATTGTAGGTTGACATCCGTTTTGTTGCCTCGGCTATTTATTTGACTTTTGTGTATGCTAAATGTGATAGAGTAGCTAGATATGATTTGTGGGACACCTTGCGTGAAATTGCAATTAGTACGGAGGGGTTACCTTGGCTTGTTAGTGGTGACTTTAATATCTTTTTGCATGATCGAGAGAGGATTGGTGGTACTACTAATAGGTCGGATGAGATGTTGGATTTCGCTTACATGATTGCTGATTGTGAGTTATTTGATGCGGGGTGTGAGGGGCCTATCTTTACGTGGGCTAGAGGTGGGCTTCGGAGAGACTTGATAGGGCTTTGTATAATGAACACTGGCCGATGTGTTTACTTTTCTATTGTTACGCATTTATCTCGTGTTCGCTCCGATCATGCTCCTTTACTCATATCTTGTCGGTTTTACCACATGTGCCTCGTCCCTTCTTTCCGATTTCGACATATGTGGATACGTCACCATACTTTTTTTAAGGTTGTCAAGGAAGCATGGGGGCATCCCACTGGTTGTTTTGGAATGAGGAGCTTGCAAAGACAAATTGAATAGGGTCAAGCGCAGACTCAAGATTTGGAATCACCGTGACGTTTGGTAATGTTTTTGATCGGGTTAGGACGGGCGATGAGGCGGTTTGATGGCTCAGTCGTATATGATAGTGATCCGTCTCCCGACTCATCGGGCCGATCTACATCGTTGTGTGGCCGAGTATGAGCTACGTTTGAAAATGGAAGAGGATTTTTGGCGCCCGAAAGTGCGATTAAGTGGGCGATCGAGGGGAGCGCAACACTAAGTTTTTCCACGGATTTGTTAAGCAGAAGCGGTGTCGCGCTAGAATTCACTCGATTGACGATGATGGAGTGGTGATCACACAGGACTCTGAGATTCGGAAGTCGGCAGTTCAGTTCTTTCAGTCTTTATTGACTTGACTTGGAGTATCCGACTCCCCTCGTCGATGAGTTCTTTCCCGCTTCCCGATTCTCGTTGATCTTGATGGACTTTATGCTATGCCGACAGCGGCTCGGGAGGTTCACGATGCGATGTTTGGGATTGATCCGTCTAGTGTTTCGGGGCCTGATGGATTCTCTTCTTTGTTCTTTCAGCACTGTTGGGATTTCGTCAGACCGGATGTTGAAGATGCGGTGGTTGACTTTTTCTCGGGTAATCTCATGCCGTCCACGTTCACGGCTACATCTATAGTTCTCATTCCGAAGGTTCCTCACCCTCAGAAGTGGACTGAGTTTCGGCCGATTAGCCTGTGCAACGTGACGAATAAGATTATCTCTAAGATTATGAATGCGCGGTTGGTCTCGATTACGCGCTTTGATTGTGTCGCCCAATCGAGTGGCTTCACACCCGTCATGTCATCTCGGATAACATATTGCTCGTAGAGCTTATCCATGATATCGCTTAGCCACGAAGATTCCTAATGTGGTGATGAAGCTGGATATGGCTAAAGCTTATGATAGGGTGCAATGGGATTTCTTGTATACATCTATGATTTACATGGGCTTCCCGTTCGGTGGATTGATATGGTTGGCGGTTGTATTGAGCATCTGCGGCTTCTCTCGTTTCGTTAATGGTATCCCTTCGGATATTTTCCTTCGACTCGGGGATCCTGGGCAGGGGGGATCTTCTATCTCTTGCCTTGTTTGTTCTAGCGGCGAGTATTTATCCCTGGGATTGATTTCATTATTAGACGACACCGGATATGATTTATCGGACGCGACGGGGTTTTCCTGACTCATTTGGCTATGTTGATGATGTGGTTATCTTCACTAGGGCGTTTGACGATCCTCGTCACGTTGAGGCACTTTCTGAGCACTACTCGCTACTCGGCCACCGGTCAAGATTCAGAAGAGTAGATTCTTTCTCGCCCCACGTTACATTGATCGGGGCCGGGATCACATGGTTCATGAGTGACGAGGCTTTGTTCACGATGATTTGCCGATGACTTATTTGGGTGTCCCTTTGTTCAAGGGGCGAATGACGAAAGAGCTCTTCCTCCCAGGTGATTCGAGGATGTTGGATAGAGTTCTTTGGGTGGTCGACGACATCTCTCTTTTGGTGGTAGGCTCGCTCTTATTCGAGCACGCTAATGGCCACCCGTTGCATATTCTTCTTCGGTCATGCGGCCGCCAAAGATAGTTCTGCGGCGATTGGAGCGGATCATGGCTAGATTCTTCCTCGGGATCCTATGCGGGACGTAGAAGACTCATTGGATCGGTTGGGATATTATCTCGCCATCCTATTTCTCGAGGGTGGGTGGGGTTGCGCCGACTTTCGATATTGTTGACGCCTTGATTCAAGTTGTGGTGGAGGTTACGCGAGGGCCATTCATTGTGGGCTCAATTCTTGATCGCAAATCTCGTTACAATGGGCTTCGGTCTCCCCAGTAGAGCCTCTCGTAACACATAATCATAGTCATCGGTGGAGCGCTTGAGGCGGATCGGTATTCGAGCCCGGGAGCGGATTTTCCGGTCTATCGCGTGTAGTAGTGTGTCGGGCTTTACGGGATGATACTTTGTTAGATAAATGTTTTTATCATGATTTTGATGATTTTGTTCTAAAGAGTTTTTATACCAAAACAATGTCCCTAAATGTTGTCCTAACACTTCCAATCGATCTAAAATGTTTTTACTATTTTTTGGAGTATTTCTTGAAGTTTATTTTCGATTTAAAATTGGACAACACTTCTTTCAGTTCGACCGGTCGCCCCATAGGGCAACCCGCACTGAGTTGAGTTTTGAAACGAAAAATGGACGTAAGAAAAAAAAAAAAGGGCGACGGTCGACCCGGGTGGGCGACCGGTGTGGTCGACCGGTCGACCGTGAGCGACTTGCACTGCAAGTTGGATTTTTGTTCCGCATTTCTCTGTTTCGAAAAACGCTGGCGGCAACCGGCAACCGGTCACGGTGAGATGCGGCCGGTCGCACTTCTTAGACGGTCCCCCAGTGTAAAAATTCGCGAGAATTCAATTTCAATCTTATCTCTGCGACCGGTCGAACCCCATGTTTGACAAAAACTATCCGCTATGTTTTGATGCCTTTTCCCTATTTTGTGGGATTGATTTCTAACAGCTATATTGATGATTTTAAATGGTTTCTTTTGCAAAAATCACTCCCCAAGGAGGAGCCAATGTCCTGGAAATCAAAGCCAAGACCTCTCCTATAAATAGAGGCCTCATTCAAGCAACAAGACACAACACAATATACAAGCAAAGAGCATACAAAGCAAACACTTTCATATATCTTGTTGTATTAGCCTAAGCACTTTCACTTGCACAAATTTGAGGTCTAGGCTCTCAATTCTTGATTACACTTGTACTCATATTGTATCAATCATTATTGAGTTGTAATCTTGATTTTGGTCATCATTCAACACAAGACATCCTTGTGAGTATTCTTGTGGTAAGAATACACTTGGGTGATCTAGGTGATAGGTGTTTGAAGGTTGTGGTAATCTTCAAAGGTGTTGTAAGAGGGTTGTGGTAATCCTCAAGGTGTTGTAAGAGGGTTGTGGTAATCCTCAAGGTGGTGTAAGAGGATTGTGGTAATCCTCAAAGTGGTGAAGGAGGGTTGTGGTAATCCTCAAGGTGTTGTATTAATTTTTGGTAAATTAATAAAATCTTTTCTTTCTTTTTGAAATCCATCCCTGAGATCTTTGGGGTGGTAGAGGATTAGGCCCTGGGTGGGTTGAACCTCTTTAAATCGACGAGTGTTGTTTTATTTCCGCATTTACATTCTCGTCTTTGGTTGATTATTCAAAAAGAGGGCAAAATCTGAAAACCTAGATAATCTATTCACCCCCTCTAGATTATCGTAGCCACTGACTAACAAGTGGTATCGAGCCAAACTCTTTGGCTAGCTCGTTCGAGTAAAGAGGAAAGATCCATGGCTACGAATGACGCTTATCTCACCACCGGCGCCTCCACCAACAAGCCACCATTGTTCGACGCCAACAACTACGCATTTTGGAAAGACCGTATGGAGTGCTTTCTACAAGTGCGGATTTGACATATGGAATGTGGTTATTGAAGGAGTTGATCAACCAACAAAAAAATGGAGGATGGCACCTCGACTCCTAAACCTTTCAAGGAGTTCGATGAAAATGATAAGAAGGCTTTCTCTCTAAATGGTAAGGCCTTAAATATTTTGCATTGCTCACTTACCGCCACCGAGTACAATCGCATACGAGGCATAAGGTCGGCACATGAGGTTTGGGAAAAATTGGAGACTATATATGAAGGGACAAAGAAGGTCAAGCAAGCTAGAAAGACCATGCTTGTTAAAGACTTTGAAAACTTTAACATGTATGATGGTGAAAGCATCTCCAAGATGGTGGAAAGGCTTGACAACATTGTCAATCCTCTTGTGGCCCTCGGTAAAGTCATCTCCGAAGAAGACAAAGTGACTAAGGTATTGAATGCTCTTCCCGCTCATGGTCCGAAAAGGTGACGGCAATCACGGAAGCACAAAATCTTGAGACACTCAAGTTTGACGAGCTCATCGGGAACCTCCTCATCTATGAAGTCTATCTCAAGGAGAGGAAAAATACCAAACCAACCATCAATCAATCGGGTATGCAAAATATTCCTAAAGGTCTTGCTTCCTCTTCTAATAATGCATACTATGATAATGATGATGATGATGAGGAGACGGCCGCACTTGTTCGAAAATTTGCAAAATTTGTGAATAAAAATAAAGCAAGAAAACCAAGAGATAATGCTTGCTTTAAATGCGGAAAACCCGGGCACTTCATTGCCGATTGCCCAAAGCTCGATGAAGAGGAGCAAAAGAAAAGGAAGCCTTTTACAAAAAAGGCTCTAAATGCGGAAGTCAAAACATGGGATGAACTACTCGAAACAAACGATGAGGAAGGAGAAACCGAACACGGTCTCATGGCTATAGACGACGAAAACAATGAGGTACACTCAAATTCTTCTACTTCCTCCATAGTTGATGACTTGCAATGTGATTTTGATGAATTGCAAATTGAGTTTCAAAATTTAATCGTTAAATACAAAAATTTGAAAAAGGAGCATAAGGAGATTAAGGTTGAAAAGGAAAAATTATTTACCTCTTATGAATCTTTAGACAAAGCTCATGCTCTTACTCTTACTAGAATTCATTCTCTTGAAACCGAAAAGGAATCGCTCACAAAAGATATTGAATGTTTGAAAAATGACGTGCATCGTTTCAACATAAGTACGGATAAAGTCACAAAAATTTTAGATGCACAAAGAGGTGAGCATTCCAAATCGGGACTTGGTTATAAGCCATTTCAAAGTGTTTTTAAGAAAAATAACCAAGGTCCGACTTTTGTACGTGCGATAATTATAATACTCCTACTTGTTTTTATTGTGGTAAAGTTGGACATTATGCTAATAATTGCAAATTGAGAAATAGCTCAAGACATGTTTGGAGACCCAAAGGTCTCAAGACTAACCCCATGGACCCCAAAATTATAGGGTACCTAAAAGAAATGATTTTGTAGGTAATAGGGGCTATAACAACCATGGAGGATTCGAAATGGCTCGTGGACAGGGATGTTCACGCCATATGACCGGGAGGAGAGAGCTTTTACCAACATCAAGCTCCAAGAAGAGGGTATGGTCATGTTCGGCAATGGCAAAGGAAAAATTCTTGGAAATGGAGAAATTGGTAACTCTTCTTTCTCTTTTTGTAATGTTCTTTTAGTAGAAGGGCTTAAGTTTAATTTGATAAGTGTTAGCCAACTTTGTGATTCAAATTATGATGTTTCTTTTAATAAAGAAAAATGCCTTATTCTTAAAAATGGTAATATTATTTGTGAAGCAAATAGAAAAGGCAATCTTTACAAAATTTGTACTAGTGATTTGGTTAGTCAAAATGTTTCTTGTCTTGTCGCCAATAATGATTTAACAAGTTTATGGCATAGGCGACTCGGACATGTTGGATACAAGAATTTGAAAAATATTTACAAAAACCAACATGTAAAAGGACTACCCAAATTGAATTTTGAAAATCTTGGCTTATGTGACACTTGTCAAAAGAACAAATTAGTTAAGAGTAGTTTTAAACCCAAAAATGAAATTTCCACTACCAAACCCCTACAATTGCTTCACCTTGATTTGTATGGGGATATTGGTACGGCTAGTCTAAGTGGAAAACATTACACTTTTGTTATAGTCGATGATTTTTCGAGATATACTTGGGCTCTTTTTCTTACAAATAAAAACGATGCCGTTAATGAGTTTGTTAAGTTGTGTAGACTTATTGAGAATGAAAAAGAAGATACTATCAAGTCTATTCAAGCGATCGAGGTGGAGAATTTGACGGTGAATTTAGAGTATTTTGTGAAACCAAAGGATATGCTCATAATTTCTCGGCTCCAAGGACACCTCAACAAAATGGAGTAGCCGAACGGAAAAATCGAACATTACAAGAAATGAGTCGATCCATGCTCAATGAATTTTCACTTCCAAAGTATTTTTGGGCGAAGCCGTAAGTACCGCTTGCTATGTCATTAACCGAGTTTATATTCGTCCTAATATGAATAAAACTCCATATGAGCTTTGGAAAGGAAGAACTCCAAATATTAGTTATTTCAAAATATTTGGATGTAAGTGCTTTATTTTGAATACTAAGGATCAATTGGACAAACTTGATCCTAAGGCCGAAGAAGGTATATTTATGGGGTATTCAACCAAGAGCAAAGCATATCGGGTTTACAACAAGACTAGCATGGTTGTTGAAGAATCCATTCATGTCAAATTTAATGAAGCCTCGGGTGTTGAAAGAATACCGAATGACGATAGTGATGAAGAGGATATTGTTGAACCTATTGTTCAAAGTGATGCTCATAATGATCAACCTTCAAGTTCAAATGTTCCTCAAGAAGATAGGGGTGATATTGAATCTTCCCGTAGCATTGAAATTTAAGGAGATCACCCAAAAGATCTTATTATTGGTGATCCCCTTGATAAAGTAATGACTCGAAGGAATTTTGCGAGAAAGCTCTTATATCTCAAAAAGAGCCTAAAAATGCTAAGGAAGCTATTGAGGATGAAGATTGGTTTTTGGAAATGCAAGAGGAGTTGAATCAATTTGAAAGAAATGATGTATGGGAATTAGTACCTTGTCCTCCATCTCAAACAATCATTGGTACAAAATGGGTATTCCTAACAAACTTGATGATCAAGGCAACATTGTTCGAAATAAGGCAAGGTTAGTAGCTCAAGGGTATTGTCAAGAAGAAGGTATTGACTATGATGAAACTTTTGCACCGTAGCACGTTTAGAAGCTATTCGTATTTTACTTGCCTATTCTTGTTTCAAAAATTTCAAACTTTACCAAATGGATGTTAAATCCGCTTTCTTAAATGGTATTATTCAAGAAGAAGTCTATGTAAAACAACCTCCGGGGTTTGAAAATTTTTCTAGGCCTAATGATGTTTATAAACTTAAAAAGGCTTTGTATGGTTTAAAACAAGACCCCGTGCATGGTATGATAGACTTAGCTCTTTTCTTTTGCAAAATGGTTTTACAAGAGGTAAAGTTGATACTACACTCTTTGTTTTTGAAAAAGGGCAAGATTGTTTACTTGTGCAAATTTATGTTGATGATATTATATTTGGTGCTACTAATGAATCTTTGTGCAAGAAATTCTCCAAGTTAATGCAAGGTGAATTCGAGATGAGTATGATGGGGGAGCTAAACTTCTTCCTTGGACTTCAAATTAAGCAATGCCAAGAAGGTATTTATATTTCGCAATCAAAGTATACAAAAGAACTTTTGAAGAAGTTCGGCATTGAAGAAGGAAGAACCGTCTCGACTCTATGGCAACCAATGTCAAAATTGACAAAGATGAAAAAGGCAAGTCGGTTGATGAATCCAAGTATCGAGGTATGATTGGTAGTTTACTTTATTTAACCGCTAGTAGACCGGACATTCTTCATGCCGTATGCCTATGTGCTCGTTTTCAAAGCAATCCCAAAGAATCTCATATGAGAGTGCCGTTAAAAGGATTTTTCGATATTTGAAAGGCACCATTCAATATGGCTTATTTTATCCAAAGAATGAAAATTTCTCTCTTAAAGGTTATAGTGATTCGGACTATGCGGGAAATATTGATGATCGGAAAAGTACTTCCGGATCATGTCAATTTTTAGCGATTGCCTAGTTTCTTGGTTTTCAAAGAAGCAAAATCGTGTTTCTCTTTCAACGGCCGGCCGAATATATTTCCGCCGCATTTTGTTGTACTCAACTTCTTTGGATGAAACAAACCTTAGCGGATTACAAATGCTCTTTTGAAAACGTACCTATCTTTTGTGATAATGTATCCGCTATAAACATTGCTCAAAACCGGTTCATCATAACCGTACTAAACATATTGAGATTCGACATCATTTTCTAAGGGATTGTGTCTCAAAACGAAAAATTGAGATATCTTTTGTTCCATCTCAAGATCAATTAGCGGATATTTTCACAAAACCGCTAACTTCCGAGACTTTTTGCGTCGATACGAGCTCGGTTAGGCATAATGCATATTGAATGAAATTCACGTTTGTATTTTGCACGTTTTTAAAACTTAGGGGCTTAAAAAATCGGATTTTCGGTTGAAAATTCGGATTTTGGAAAATTTGCAAAACAGTGGTCGAAGAGGTTGAGGGCAACCGTCGCCCTCAACGTCGACCGGTCGCCTCAACCACGACCGGTCGCCTAAGCCATTTTTGGTTTAAAATCGTTCTGTCTTGAGCATTAGTCTTTTTCACTCATTTTGGCCATTTTTCGTCCCCTTTGCCAAATGCACACTATTGTCACTCAAAATTGATTTTTATGCATTCCATTTATATCTTGGACCGTATATAGCATGTTTATCATCATCATTGCTCATCCTTTCCGATTAAATGGTAAGATTTTTCCTTACTTTGCTCAATTGGGTTGAACCTCGAGTTTATGGCCTTTCTTGTATATTACTTGATGAAATTATTTTATGATCATGATGAGCTTAGTTGTTATCTTTGTTTTGTATGATAATTGGTATGATTTGGTGATGAAATTTTTTTGGCTTGGATCATTTACAAGGGCTATATACAACTCTTTTTATTTTTCACGCCCACAATGTGTTCGATGAAATGTTTCAATGAAAATTTCAACTTCTACATGATTCTCTCGCTTCCAAAAGTCTTCTATACTCTTTGAGATCATGTTTTGGGAAATAAAACGGGCGTATGAACTCTTCATGATGCATTTCTCCCATTTTCCTTGGTTTTTAAGCCTAAAATTGCTCAATGGTTGATAAATCGTCTCTTTGGCGCACTTTGATATATCTATGATGTTTCTATCATCCTAACATTCTTTTTGATGATTCCAAAGGGGGAGAAACAGGAAATTGGCTCGTTAGCTCAAAGAAGCCAATAAAAGCTCATAATAGAAGCTACAAGCTATGGCTTTTTAAGGCCATAAGTTGTGAAGAAAACTTAGTCCAATGGTTGTTTTATGGACTTTATGGACTTGTTTGCATGGACATTAAGTATTTGTGACAGGGGGAGCTTCTAAGCTCATGAAGTTATTGTTTATTTTTGTAAAAGCTTGTGCTTCTAGCTTATGCAATAATTCTTCTTAATGTGCTTGTTGATAGGGGGAGCGTTTGTAAAATGTTTTTAAACGGATAGTTTACTCTTAAACCGAAAAATTATTTTGCTTTTCGAAATCGTCCTCTTGAAAATTGTTTTGGTTTGTAATCATCAAAAAGGGGAGTTTGTTAGATAAATGTTTTTATCATGATTTTGATGATTTTGTTCTAAAGAGTTTTTATACCAAAACAATGTCCCTAAATGTTGTCCTAACACTTCCAATCGATCTAAAATGTTTTTACTATTTTTGGAGTATTTCTTGAAGTTTATTTTCGATTTAAAATTGGACAACACTTTTGCTTTCGAGACTCGACCAGGTCGCCCATAGGCAACCCGCACTGAGTTGAGTTTTGAAACAGAAAATGGGGCGTAAGAAAAAAAAAGGGCGGCGAGGCGGCCGACCAGGTGGGCGACCGGTGTGGTCGACCAGGTCGGCCGACCGTGAGCGACACATTGCACTGCGCAAGTTGGATTTTGTTCCGGACTTCTCTGTTTAAGTAAAAACGCTCAAGGCAACCGGTCACACGAGATGCGACGGTCGCACTCCCCTTAGACCGTCCCCCCCTGTGTAAAAATTCGCAGAATTCAATTTCAATCTTATCTCTGCAAGCGACCGGTCGAACCCCATGTTTGACGACAAACTATCCGTTGCGTTTTTGAATGACTTTTCCCTATTTTGTGGGATTGATTTCTAACAATTATATTGATGATTTTAAATGGTTTCTTTTGCAGCAAATCACTCCCGAGGAGGAGCCAATGTCACGGAAATCAAAGCCAAGACCTCTCCTATAAATAGAGGCCTCATTCAAGCAACAAGACACAACACAATATACAAGCAAAGAGCATACAAAGCAAACACTTTCATATATCTTGTTGTATTAGCCTAAGCACTTTCACTTGCACAAATTTGAGGTCTAGGCTCTCAATTCTTGATTACACTTGTACTCATATTGTATCAATCATTATTGAGTTGTAATCTTGATTTTGGTCATCATTCAACACAAGACATCCTTGTGAGTATTCTTGTGGTAAGAATACACTTGGGTGATCTAGGTGATAGGTGTTTGAAGGTTGTGGTAATCTTCAAAGGTGTTGTAAGAGGGTTGTGGTAATCCTCAAGGTGTTGTAAGAGGGTTGTGGTAATCCTCAAGGTGGTGTAAGAGGATTGTGGTAATCCTCAAAGTGGTGAAGGAGGGTTGTGGTAATCCTCAAGGTGTTGTATTAATTTTTGGTAAATTAATAAAATCTTTTCTTTCTTTTTGAAATCCATCCCTGAGAATCTTGGGGTGGTAGAGGATTAGGCCCTAGGTGGGTTGAACCTCTTTAAATCGACGAGTGTTGTTTTATTTCCGCATTTACATTCTCGTCTTTGGTTGATTATTCAAAAAGGGGGCAAAATCTGAAAAACCTAGATAATCTATTCACCCCCTCTAGATTATCGTAGCCACTTGGACTAACAGATACTTGGTTAATTGGTTTGGGCATCGGCCACTTGCGGATCATTGTTTGGATCGGCCGTTGGGTCATATGACGGTTGATTGGTTCATTCGCGATGGTATGTGGGATAGGGATAGATTGTATCGGTCTTGGTCTCCACATGTGGGCTTTCGAGAGTCTCATTGAGGATATATCCAGGGTTCCGATTCTGTTGGGGTCCGAGGATATCATGCGGTGGATGCTTACCTCTCATGGTGGGTTCTCTATGTCTTCGCTGGATTCTCTCCGGGGTAGAAATGCTCGAACCTTCTCGTATGGTGCCATTTGGAACGATGCTCTTATTCCTACTATCTCTATATTCCTTTGGAGCCTCCTTCGTGTCGTCTCCTGTGGATATCAAGCTTCGTGCACGTGGCACTTCCCTTGCCTCACGTTCTTTGTTGTTGCTTGAATAATCCACATTCATCTCCTCGTGTCGAATCTATCCCTCACCTCTTTTTGATGAATAATACTTTGTTGGTCAAATTGTGTGGAATCACTTTCTTCCTTGGTTTGACACTACACTTCCACATACCACCGATATGATATTGTTCTTTTCATTTTGGAGAAATCGCACACACGGATCACACACGAGGCACTTGAGTCTCTTGGTTCCCTGCTTGATTTTATGGTTTGTCGGACGGAAAGGAATAGTGTCAAACATCGACACCTTCCTTTCTTGGCATCTCACATTATTTGGCAAGTGGAGCGGTATCTCGGATTCTTGTTTCGGTCGGCGTTTGAACCCATCAGTTGGTCCGGATGCTTCCCTACTATTGGCTTTTTGCGGGAGTGCTCCACCACGGTTCCACGCAAGCCGGGATTGTGATTTGGCAAGCCCCTCGGTCTCCTCGGATCATCAAGAACACGGATGGTTCGTTTGATCGGGATACTTTGATTCTTTGGCGGAGGATTGATTCGAGATCATTCGAGCGGACTTATGTTGGCTTTTCATTGTTCTCTCCAGGCGGTGTCTAGCTTTCATGCCGAGCTTCTAGCGGAGATGGGACTGCGATGCCCACCTTTTTCTCTTGATTTGGATCGAGTTGGGCGCGGCGCGGTGGTCACCACGATCACTTCCGTGGCCTTGGCTCTTGGCGGGTTCAACACACCCGATTCGCATTCGGAACATGCTTTGAGGACCTTGATGTCGATTTCCCACATACACAGAGAGGGGAATCGACCAGCAGATCACCTTGCGAGTTGGGAGCTGCGCCCTTGCCCATGCGATCACATTGTTGATGAGGGCACGACTTCTCACCACCTCCTAGCGCTCATTCGGATGGACCAAAGGGATATCCGAGCTTCAGATTTTCATAGATCATTGGTTCTCCTTTTATTCTTAGATATCTCATTATGATAGTCTTTCTAGATATCGTAGTGATAGGTTATTTGTTCTTTGATTTTCTCTCGCCTTGACGACATGACATTGTATGACATTTTGATTGTTTGTTAAAAAAAAAAAACCTCTCATCGTTGTTATCAAGGTAAACCGCGTACACGCACTGACCGGCGTTATGGTAGAATCTGTTGACATACAACTAAATCCTTCTAGATAAAGAGAACAATTATTTCGACCCCTCAAATCTAAACTCTTGTATTCTTTTGATTTGTTGGGGTCGTTACATTACATACATCTTCTCTCCCTTTTTTCTTTTTTTTTTTATTTTTTCTTTCTGTTTTTCTTGAAGTTTAAAAAAACATGTTATAAAATGAAATTTTAAATTTTGTACTGAATAAAATGAAAATTTAATTCTTTATCATATAGTTGTCACAATAGACTTATAAATATTCATTGTATATAAAATCTAAATAATGTATATTAAAGATATGATATAAATAATAATTAATGATGGCTCAAAAGCTACCTTTAAAACCTTAGGCAAGTGCACCTATCATTTTATAGTATAGATTAGCGAGTACCGAGTGTCATTCCCACGAGGATTGTAAGTACTAATAGTTACCGTCTTTTTGTTATTTAATCTAACAATTTTCAGAGTTTTGTTTGTTAAAATGGAAAATGATAAATAGAGAATTTAAAATAATTGCAACTTACAAAAGATCAAATAAAAGTATATTGTAGAATTAAGAAATCAAGAGCTAGAAATGTGTTTGAATGTAAATCACTCTAGAATGTTTTTGTGATTTAACAAGATACAAATACAACCATAATCCCTTAAGTAAAAACCAACCTCTTTTAGTAAAATCTCATGTTTCATGGACCGTAGAAATTCTCGATTTAAGTTAAACCCTTCATCGAGCGCGAATAACTTCTAACCTCAAGTTGATGAACTGAAATCTCTTTCTAGTTAAAACCCCAAGACAACATTATAACGATTTATGAATTCCCATATTAGGTTTGACTCTAATCCAGAAGATTTATGTCGTCATATATCTAGGATTGCATGCAACTCTTTTCACTTATATAGATTCTATTTCACCATGAATCTCTCGATTTCCCGGATGAAAAATAAACTTCAAATCAATATTGCGCATATACCAATTCGAATGAATAAAGTATAATATAATTGAATCACACAAAATATGAAGATTTTATTAAAAACATTCAAACCTTAATCACAAATTCATTCTAGAGTTCATTACATTCAAACACTAGAAATTTAGTTACACATGACTTTGACAAAAGAGTATACTACACATGAAGATTTGAATAAAATGAACATGGTGTACTTAGCTCTTATTCAAGATCAATTCAAGACTTCCTCATTGGTTGATTGCAATGATGTTGAGCCCCAAGCCTTCTCCTCTATTGCTCTTCAACTTCCAACTCTACCTCTCTTTTATCCTCTCAATGTATTTTTCTTTGAAACTTAGAATATACAATGAATATACAATGAATCTCTCTATGAATGAATGAATGAATTAGTGAATATCCCAACTCAAACTCTTGGCTTTTATAGGCACCATCTTTGTGAAAGAACACATCAATAATGTCATCTTTTGCTAAACAAATGCTCCACTTCCATAGTTGAGTTGTTTGAATCATTGTTGTCATATGATAATTGAGGGAATAATAGAGATTGGTGCATCAAAATGAGGTGTATTGCTCAAAGCAAAAAGGGAAAGTCTCCATAATTTCCGCCAAAGAAAAACCCAGTCTGGACGAAAAGCACGCCCGTGCTTTCAAATCACGGCCAGGCCGTGTTCGCGGATTTTCCCAAACACGGCCGTGCTTGGTACGTCTTGGCCAAAAATTTGCTCGGTTTTGGCTCCTCAAAAGCACGGCCGTGCTTTAAAAGCACACCCTGCCCGTGTTTGACTGAAAAGGCCCCGAAATGACGCGTTTACCTTGGGATTTCGAGTGTTTTTGCATCCATAAACCCTGGGGTATGTTATGACATGAAACCATGACCCAAAATTCACCAAAAACAGCTCCGAATCATCAATCTACACCAATAAAAGCACCTCGGAGTAATATGAACTATATACAATCAAATATTTATGAAACTAACGATGAAATAACTCAAATCATACTCAAATATACACACAAAACATGCAGAAAAAACCTTTATCAAACCACCTCCAACTTTGAACTTTGCTTGTCCTCAAGCAAAACTTTAAATAAAAAAGAATGATTCAATAAATTACAACACACAAGGATTTTTTTTTTCAACACATTGAACACAAGCAGTCAAGTTCTTAGCCTTCTCAACCCGAATTAACTATTCAGTAAAAACACAATTTTGTAAAGCGATTGACTGTCAAGAAAGACTGTTATATCAACAGACATTATTCAAACTTGAAACCATCACTCCACAAATATTGATAGTTATGAATAACTTCAATTCAATAATGTCGTGAAAATACAAGAATTCAATGGATCATTGTAGTTAGCCTACTAGTCATATAACCAAGCTTCTTGAACTTTTATTGGAATAAGAATTCAAGGAATATACATTCTCATTTTCGAATTTTTTTTAAAGTCCTTTCGAGGCATTCTTCCACTAGGTTTATATTTTGAATTTCCATTCAAACATTCCTAGGGTGGTTTCCCATACTCATATTTGTGTCGCCGTTTTACGTAAAAGACAAACATGGGGCTCATGAATGCTCATAGTTACTAAGCAACAACAAATAGAGGAGTATAACCTCGATTGGATCCCTTTTTTTTTCTTTTTTCATTTGTTTTTTTTTCCACAAATTTGGTTTAACAACTAGTTAACCACCACCAAATCATGAATTCTCAAACGTTCATAACACTAAGCATTGTCGTAAATGCCTTAACAAATCAAGTATTATGGAGTTGGAAATCTCGCCAAAATTTAGCACACATCTACGTCAATCTATCCTAGACAATCAATTGCTTCACATTGAAAACATAAATTAACAAGTTAATAAAGGTATAATTGGGTTAAGTTATTGACTAGCAAGCACTCAATCTGTTTAAAAAAAATACCTCTTGTCGACAAACTCAAAATAAAAACAAGCACACACATACTCAGAACAAGCACACAAGCATTTTAAGAATGTAATTGCACACACCTCCAACTTTAAAGGTTCACATTGTCCTCAATGTGAAAGATAGAGATGAACGAACACAAACAAAACACTCAAAAATCAACCACACTAGAAGAAAATAAAAGAGGTGGAAAAAGAAAAATATGACCTTACTAGAAGAGTGAAATCGGTATTGAGCGATCATTGGGTTGTTTAGTACGAGACTTTCATCCGCATCTTCATACCTAATCAAGGATACACAACTCGAATACCTTGAAATTTTCAAATACAAATTTCTTTTTTTTTTTATTTTTTTGATTTTTTTGAATCCCCAAGCAATAAAAAAAATTTAAGCAAAAGAAAATGCACACAAATGCCGGGTTGCCTCCCGGTTAGTGCTTCTTTAACGTCGTATAGCTGGACTGTTTTGCCTTTATGTGAACATTAATCGGGCGGAGCTTTGAACTTATGAAAATCTTTATATCCTTAAATAGGAATTTCTCTGTGGAAACTTTCACACACCAACACCGTTAGATAAATGTTTTTATCATGATTTTGATGATTTTGTTCTAAAGAGTTTTTATACCAAAACAATGTCCCTAAATGTTGTCCTAACACTTCCAATCGATCTAAAATGTTTTTACTATTTTTGGAGTATTTCTTGAAGTTTATTTTCGATTTAAAATTGGACAACACTTTTGTTTCAGAGACTCGACCGCCCCATAGGCAACCCGTACTGAGTTAGTTGAGTTTTGAAACAGAAAATGGGGCGTAAGAAAAAAAAGGGCGAGCGACGGCCGACGACCAGGTGGGCGGCAGGTGTGGTCGGCCGGTCGGCCGTGAGCGAGCGACACACACTGCAAGTTGGATTTTTGTTCCCAGACTTCTCTCGCTTTAAAACGCGTCAAAAACAACCGGTCCACGGTGAGGCGGCGGTCAGTCGCGCTTCGACCGGTCCCCTGTGTAAAAATTCGCGAGAATTCAATTTCAATCTTATCTCTGCACATGACCAAATCGAACCCCATGTTTGACAAACAAACTATCCGTTGCGTTTTGAACTGACTTTTCCCTATTTTGTGGGATTGATTTCTATGACTATATTGATGATTTTAAATGGTTTCTTTTGCAGAAGAAATCACTCCCCAAGGAGGAGCCAATGTCCGGAAATCAAAGCCAAGACCTCTCCTATAAATAGAGGCTTCATTCAAGCAACAAGACACAACACAATATACAAGCAAAAGAGCATACAAAGCAAACACTTTCATATATCTTGTTGTATTAGCCTAAGCACTTTCACTTGCACAAATTTGAGGTCTAGGCTCTCAATTCTTGATTACACTTGTACTCATATTGTATCAATCATTATTGAGTTGTAATCTTGATTTTGGTCATCATTCAACACAAGACATCCTTGTGAGTATTCTTGTGGTAAGAATACACTTGGGTGATCTAGGTGATAGGTGTTTGAAGGTTGTGGTAATCTTCAAAGGTGTTGTAAGAGGGTTGTGGTAATCCTCAAGGTGTTGTAAGAGGGTTGTGGTAATCCTCAAGGTGGTGTAAGAGGATTGTGGTAATCCTCAAAGTGGTGAAGGAGGGTTGTGGTAATCCTCAAGGTGTTGTATTAATTTTTGGTAAATTAATAAAATCTTTTCTTTCTTTTTGAAATCCATCCCTGAGATCTTTGGGGTGGTAGAGGATTAGGCCCTAGGTGGGTTGAACCTCTTTAAATCGACGAGTGTTGTTTTATTTCCGCATTTACATTCTCGTCTTTGGTTGATTATTCAAAAAGAGGGCAAAATCTGAAAAACCTAGATAATCTATTCACCCCCTCTAGATTATCGTAGCCACTTGGACTAACAAGTGGTATCAAAGCCAAACTCTTTGGCTAGCTCGTTCAGTAAAGAGGAAAGATCCATGGCTACGAATGACGCTTATCTCACCACCGCGCCTCCACCAACAAGCCACCATTGTTCGACGCCAACAACTACGCATTTTGGAAAGACCGTATGGAGTGCTTTCTACAAGGGTGCGGATTTGACATATGGAATGTGGTTATTGAAGGAGTTGATCAACCAACAAAAAAATGGAGGATGGCACCTCGACTCCTAAACCTTTCAAGGAGTTCGATGAAAATGATAAGAAGGCTTTCTCTCTAAATGGTAAGGCCTTAAATATTTTGCATTGCTCACTTACCGCCACCGAGTACAATCGCATACGAGGCATAAGGTCGGCACATGAGGTTTGGGAAAAATTGGAGACTATATATGATGAAGGGACAAAGAAGGTCAAGCAAGCTAGAAAGACCATGCTTGTTAAAGACTTTGAAAACTTTAACATGTATGATGGTGAAAGCATCTCCAAGATGGTGGAAAGGCTTGACAACATTGTCAATCCTCTTGTGGCCCTCGGTAAAGTCATCTCCGAAGAAGACAAAGTGACTAAGGTATTGAATGCTCTTCCCGGCTCATGGTCCGAAAAGGTGACGGCAATCACGGAAGCACAAAATCTTGAGACACTCAAGTTTGACGAGCTCATCGGGAACCTCCTCATCTATGAAGTCTATCTCAAGGAGAGGAAAAATACCAAACCAACCATCAATCAATCGGGTATGCAAAATATTCCTAAAGGTCTTGCTTCCTCTTCTAATAATGCATACTATGATAATGATGATGATGATGAGGAGACGGCCGCACTTGTTCGAAAATTTGCAAAATTTGTGAATAAAAATAAAGCAAGAAAACCAAGAGATAATGCTTGCTTTAAATGCGGAAAACCGGGCACTTCATTGCCGATTGCCCAAAGCTCGATGAAGAGGAGCAAAAGAAAAGGAAGCCTTTTACAAAAAGAAGGCTCTAAATGCGGAAGTCAAAACATGGGATGAACTACTCGAAACAACCGATGAGGAAGGAGAAACCGAACACGGTCTCATGGCTATAGGCACTCGAAAACAATGAGGTACACTCAAATTCTTCTACTTCCTCCATAGTTGATGACTTGCAATGTGATTTTGATGAATTGCAAATTGAGTTTCAAAATTTAATCGTTAAATACAAAAATTTGAAAAAGGAGCATAAGGAGATTAAGGTTGAAAAGGAAAAATTATTTACCTCTTATGAATCTTTAGACAAAGCTCATGCTCTTACTCTTACTAGAATTCATTCTCTTGAAACCGAAAAGGAATCGCTCACAAAAGATATTGAATGTTTGAAAAATGACGTGCATCGTTTCAACATAAGTACGGATAAAGTCACAAAAATTTTAGATGCACAAAGAGGTGAGCATTCCAAATCGGGACTTGGTTATAAGCCATTTCAAAGTGTTTTTAAGAAAAATAACCAAGGTCCGACTTTTGTACGTGCCAATAATTATAATACTCCTACTTGTTTTTATTGTGGCAAAGTTGGACATTATGCTAATAATTGCAAATTGAGAAATAGCTCAAGACATGTTTGGAGACCCAAAGGTCTCAAGACTAACCCCATGGACCCCAAAATTATAGGGTACCTAAAAGAAATGATTTTGTAGGTAATAGGGGCTATAACAACCATGGAGGATTCGAAATGGCTCGTGGACAGCGGATGTTCACGCCATATGACCGGGAGGAGAGAGCTTTTTACCAACATCAAGCTCCAAGAAGAGGGTATGGTCATGTTCGGCAATGGCAAAGGAAAAATTCTTGGAAATGGAGAAATTGGTAACTCTTCTTTCTCTCTTTGTAATGTTCTTTTAGTAGAAGGGCTTAAGTTTAATTTGATAAGTGTTAACCAACTTTGTGTGATTCAAATTATGATGTTTCTTTTAATAAAGAAAAATGCCTTATTCTTAAAAATGGTAATATTATTTGTGAAGCAAATAGAAAAGGCAATCTTTACAAAATTTGTACTAGTGATTTGGTTAGTCAAAATGTTTCTTGTCTTGTCGCCAATAATGATTTAACAAGTTTATGGCATAGGCGACTCGGACATGTTGGATACAAGAATTTGAAAAATATTTACAAAAACCAACATGTAAAAGGACTACCCAAATTGAATTTTGAAAATCTTGGCTTATGTGACACTTGTCAAAAGAACAAATTAGTTAAGAGTAGTTTTAAACCCAAAAATGAAATTTCCACTACCAAACCCCTACAATTGCTTCACCTTGATTTGTATGGGGATATTGAAACTGCTAGTCTAAGTGGAAAACATTACACTTTTGTTATAGTCGATGATTTTTCGAGATATACTTGGGCTCTTTTTCTTACAAATAAAAACGATGCCGTTAATGAGTTTGTTAAGTTGTGTAGACTTATTGAGAATGAAAAAGAAGATACTATCAAGTCTATTCGACGATCGAGGTGGAGAATTTGACGGTGAATTTAGAGTATTTTGTGAAACCAAAGGATATGCTCATAATTTCTCGGCTCCAAGGACACCTCAACAAAATGGAGTAGCCGAACGGAAAAATCGAACATTACAAGAAATGAGTCGATCCATGCTCAATGAATTTTCACTTCCAAAGTATTTTTGGGCCGAAGCCGTAAGTACCGCTTGCTATGTCATTAACCGAGTTTATATTCGTCCTAATATGAATAAAACTCCATATGAGCTTTGGAAAGGAAGAACTCCAAATATTAGTTATTTCAAAATATTTGGATGTAAGTGCTTTATTTTGAATACTAAGGATCAATTGGACAAACTTGATCCTAAGGCCGAAGAAGGTATATTTATGGGGTATTCAACCAAGAGCAAAGCATATCGGGTTTACAACAAGACTAGCATGGTTGTTGAAGAATCCATTCATGTCAAATTTAATGAAGCCTCGGGTGTTGAAAGAATACCAAATGACGATAGTGATGAAGAGGATATTGTTGAACCTATTGTTCAAAGTGATGCTCATAATGATCAACCTTCAAGTTCAAATGTTCCTCAAAGATAGGGGTGATACTTGAATCTTCCCGTAGCATTGAAATTTAAGGAGATCACCCAAAAGATCTTATTATTGGTGATCCCCTTGATAAAGTAATGACTCGAAGGAATTTTGCCGAGAAAGCTCTTATATCTCAAAAAGAGCCTAAAAATGCTAAGGAAGCTATTGAGGATGAAGATTGGTTTTTGGAAATGCAAGAGGAGTTGAATCAATTTGAAAGAAATGATGTATGGGAATTAGTACCTTGTCCTCCATCTCAAACAATCATTGGTACAAAATGGGTATTCCGGAACAAACTTGATGATCAAGGCAACATTGTTCGAAATAAGGCAAGGTTAGTAGCTCAAGGGTATTGTCAAGAAGAAGGTATTGACTATGATGAAACTTTTGCACCGTAGCACGTTTAGAAGCTATTCGTATTTTACTTGCCTATTCTTGTTTCAAAAATTTCAAACTTTACCAAATGGATGTTAAATCCGCTTTCTTAAATGGTATTATTCAAGAAGAAGTCTATGTAAAACAACCTCCGGGGTTTGAAAATTTTCTAGGCCTAATGATGTTTATAAACTTAAAAAGGCTTTGTATGGTTTAAAACAAGCACCCCGTGCATGGTATGATAGACTTAGCTCTTTTCTTTTGCAAAATGGTTTTACAAGAGGTAAAGTTGATACTACACTCTTTGTTTTTGAAAAAGGGCAAGATTGTTTACTTGTGCAAATTTATGTTGATGATATTATATTTGGTGCTACTAATGAATCTTTGTGCAAGAAATTCTCCAAGTTAATGCAAGGTGAATTCGAGATGAGTATGATGGGGGAGCTAAACTTCTTCCTTGGACTTCAAATTAAGCAATGCCAAGAAGGTATTTATATTTCGCAATCAAAGTATACAAAAGAACTTTTGAAGAAGTTCGGCATTGAAGAAGGAAGAACCGTCTCGACTCTATGGCAACCAATGTCAAAATTGACAAAGATGAAAAAGGCAAGTCGGTTGATGAATCCAAGTATCGAGGTATGATTGGTAGTTTACTTTATTTAACCGCTAGTAGACCGGACATTCTTCATGCCGTATGCCTATGTGCTCGTTTTCAAAGCAATCCCAAAGAATCTCATATGAGTGCCGTTAAAAGGATTTTTCGATATTTGAAAGGCACCATTCAATATGGCTTATTTTATCCAAAGAATGAAAATTTCTCTCTTAAAGGTTATAGTGATTCGGACTATGCGGGAAATATTGATGATCGGAAAAGTACTTCCTCGATCATGTCAATTTTTAAGCGATTGCCTAGTTTCTTGGTTTTCAAAGAAGCAAAAAACCGTTTTTCTTCTTTCAACGGCGGGCCAATATATTTCCGCCGCATTTTGTTGTACTCAACTTCTTTGGATGAAACAAACCTTTGCGGATTACAAATGCTCTTTTGAAAACGTACCTATCTTTTGTGATAATGTATCCGCTATAAACATTGCTCAAAACCCTAGGTTCATCATAACCGTACTAAACATATTGAGATTCGACATCATTTTCTAAGGGATTGTGTCTCAAAACGAAAAATTGAGATATCTTTTGTTCCATCTCAAGATCAATTAGCGGATATTTTCACAAAACCGCTAACTTCCGAGACTTTTTGCGTCGATCGAGCTCGGTTAGGCATAATGCATATTGAATGAAATTCACGTTTGTATTTTGCGTTTTTAAAACTTAGGGCGAAAAAAATCGGATTTTCGGTTGAAAATTCGGATTTTGGAAAATTTGCAAAACAATGGGCTGAAGAGGTTGAGGGCAACCGGTCGCCCTCAACGTCGACCGGCCGCCCCTCAACCACGACCAAGTCCGCCCTAAGCCATTTTTGGTTTAAAATCGTTCTGTCTTGAGCATTAGTCTTTTTCACTCATTTTGGCCATTTTTCGTCCCCTTTGCCAAATGCACACTATTGTCACTCAAAATTGATTTTTATGCATTCCATTTATATCTTGGACCGTATATAGCATGTTTATCATCATCATTGCTCATCCTTTCCGATTAAATGGTAAGATTTTTCCTTACTTTGCTCAATTGGGTTGAACCTCGAGTTTATGGCCTTTCTTGTATATTACTTGATGAAATTATTTTATGATCATGATGAGCTTAGTTGTTATGCTGTTTTGTATGATAATTGGTATGATTTGGTGATGAAATTTTTTTGCTTGGATCATTTACAAGGGCTATATACAACTCTTTTTATTTTTCACGCCCACAATGTGTTCGATGAAATGTTTCAATGAAAATTTCAACTTCTACATGATTCTCTCTGCCCAAAAGTCTTCTATACTCTTTGAGATCATGTTTTGGGAAATAAAACGGGCGTATGAACTCTTCATGATGCATTTCTCCCATTTTCCTTGGTTTTAAGCCTAAAATTGCTCAATGGTTGATAAATCGTCTCTTTGGCGCACTTTGATATATCTATGATGTTTCTATCATCCTAACATTCTTTTTGATGATTCCAAAGGGGAGAAACAGAAATTGGCTCGTTAGCTCAAAGAAGCCAATAAAAGCTCATAATAGAAGCTACAAGCTATGGCTTTTTAAGGCCATAAGTTGTGAAGAAAACTTAGTCCAATGGTTGTTTTATGGACTTTATGGACTTGTTTGCATGGACATTAAGTATTTGTGACAGGGGAGCTTCTAAGCTCATGAAGTTATTGTTTATTTTTGTAAAAGCTTGTGCTTCTAGCTTATGCAATAATTCTTCTTAATGTGCTTGTTGATAGGGGAGCGTTTGTAAAATGTTTTTAAACGGATAGTTTACTCTTAAACCGGAAAATTATTTTGCTTTTCAAATCGTCCTCTTGAAAATTGTTTTGGTTTGTAATCATCAAAAAGGGGGAGTTTGTTAGATAAATGTTTTTATCATGATTTTGATGATTTTGTTCTAAAGAGTTTTTATACCAAAACAATGTCCCTAAATGTTGTCCTAACACTTCCAATCGATCTAAAATGTTTTTACTATTTTTTGGAGTATTTCTTGAAGTTTATTTTCGATTTAAAATTGGACAACACTTTTGTTTCAGGCTCGACCGGTCGCCCTATAGGGCAACCCGTACCTGAGTTGAGTTTTGAAACAGAAAATGGGACGTAAGAAAAAAAAAGGCGGGCGACCAGGCGACCAGGTGGGCGGCCGGTGTGTGGTCGACCGGTCGGCCGGTGAGCGACCTGCACTGCAAGTTGGATTTTGTTCCAGACTTCTCTGTTTAAAAACGCTCAAGGCAACCGGTCACAGGAGGGCGACCGGTCCACCCCCCTTCGACCGTCCCCCCGTGTAAAAATTCGCAGAATTCAATTTCAATCTTATCTCTGCGCGACCGGTCGAACCCGTGTGTTTGAAAAGAAACTATCCGTTGCGTTTTGATGACTTTTCCCTATTTTGTGGGATTGATTTCTAACAACTATATTGATGATTTTAAATGGTTTCTTTTGCAGCAAATCACTCCCCGGAGGAGCCAATGTCTGGAAATCAAAGCCAAGACCTCTCCTATAAATAGAGGCTTCATTCAAGCAACAAGACACAACACAATATACAAGCAAAGAGCATACAAAGCAAACACTTTCATATATCTTGTTGTATTAGCCTAAGCACTTTCACTTGCACAAATTTGAGGTCTAGGCTCTCAATTCTTGATTACACTTGTACTCATATTGTATCAATCATTATTGAGTTGTAATCTTGATTTTGGTCATCATTCAACACAAGACATCCTTGTGAGTATTCTTGTGGTAAGAATACACTTGGGTGATCTAGGTGATAGGTGTTTGAAGGTTGTGGTAATCTTCAAAGGTGTTGTAAGAGGGTTGTGGTAATCCTCAAGGTGTTGTAAGAGGGTTGTGGTAATCCTCAAGGTGGTGTAAGAGGATTGTGGTAATCCTCAAAGTGGTGAAGGAGGGTTGTGGTAATCCTCAAGTGTGTTGTATTAATTTTTGGTAAATTAATAAAATCTTTTCTTTCTTTTTGAAATCCATCCCTGAGATCTTTGGGGTGGTAGAGGATTAGGCCCTAGGTGGGTTGAACCTCTTTAAATCGACGAGTGTTGTTTTATTTCCGCATTTACATTCTCGTCTTTGGTTGATTATTCAAAAAGAGGGCAAAATCTGAAAAACCTAGATAATCTATTCACCCCCTCTAGATTATCGTAGCCACTTGGACTAACAAACACCACATTCTTTTAAGGGTTTATTAGATGATATTTCGAGGCAAAAATCATTTGTCCCAATCAAGTTTATAGGAAGACAAGTATCATCTATAGAATTTTTCAAAGGATTTTTAAAGATAACTTGTTCACTCCCTACTCTCAAAATAAGTTTTCCATCATGCACATCAATGAGAGATTTTGCAGTAGCCAAAAAGGGACGCCCTAGAATTAAGGGAACTTCTATATTATCATGCATGTCAAGAATAATGAAATCGACTGGAAACATGAATTTATCAATCTTGACTAACACATCATGAATAATACCTCTAGGATGTTTAATCGATTTATCGGCTAATTGAATGTCCATCCTAATAGGTTTAAGTTCACCTAATCCCGCATGCTTGAATGTTTCATAAGACATCACATTGATACTAGCTCCCAAGTCGGCTAGTGCCCTATCAACAGGTAAACCATCAATTGTACAAGGGATAATAAAGCTTCCTGGGTCATTAAATTTTTGTGGTAGTTCATTACAAAGACATTTACCATTCAATTGTACATTTGGTAATTCTTCAAGCTTATTTTCACTAGGAATGATGTCATTAAGATCACTAACATGCTTTGAAGGAAGTTCAATAAATGGAATATTGGCATGTAATTGTTTGAAAGAATCAAGGTACTTACCAAATTTGTCTTCCCTTCTATCTTCTTCAGTTAGACTCCGGTAAGGGATCTTGGGCTTATATTCTACAACCTCCTTTTTCATGAGCTTTTCTTTTGGTATGTCATCCTCCACGTATTTCTGCATGGTGGCATTGGCATAATCATGCTCATGTGGAAAGCTGATGGTGATTGCCTTTACATGCTCCCTTGGGTTTGGCTCAGTATTACCCGGCAAAACTACCTTGTGGCCTTTCGTAAATCATCTTCGCAATCGACCTATTTGGTTTTCCAGTTATGGATAGATGCCTCTTGATTTCTCAAGTATGTTTCCACCGCCGAATCGGGTATCTGTTGATTGCACAAACTTTATTATAAGATCTTCCAAGTTAGGCTTACCTTGATTTGGGTGAACTCCGGAGACGTCACGTATATTAGGATTGGGATTAGGTCATGCTTGACCTTGATTTCCCCAACCGAAATTTGGATGTTGTCGCCACCCAGGATTGTATGTGTTCTTTGTAAGGATTACTTGGGTAATTTCGCCTTGATTCCCAACATAATTAGCTTTGTTCAGAGGTATTGTGTGTGTGGCATTCCCGATGATTATGCGATCCTCCGCAAGTTTCACAAGATAAAACGTGCGGTGGTGGTGATTTAGGAGCCGCTAGATCGTCGATCTTTTGGGTCAAAGCTTCGACTGCGGCAATTAGTGTAACCACCGCATCTGCATTATAAACACCCACTGCTCAGGTTTACCTGCGGATTGCCATTGATAGCCATTCCCTCTATCGGTCTTGGGAAGCTTCGGTGTTTTATTGTTCAATGTTCCCCATTTTGCCGCATCAATCATTTGCCTTGTTGATGAGTAGCCCATTGTAAAATGTTTGGACTTGCATCCAAATAGGAAGACCATGATGTGGGCATTTCCGCAACAATTCCTTGAATCTCTCCCAAGTGTCGTACAAGGTCTCATCTTCTTCTTGAGTGAATAAAGAGATTTCATTCCTCAATCGTGCGCTTTTGGCGGTGGAAAATACTTCAAAAGGAACTTTTCGCCATGATGCTCCATGTTGTGATTGTTCTCTTTGGCAAAGTATTTATTTAGTTGGGATTTAGTCCAAATCCCCGCCTGCAATGGGCTTTAAAAAGAGGCGCGGCGCGGCCCGCGATTCGAACTCGTGAGCGCTGGATTGCATAGTTAAAGGATAGCTTAAAGGATATGATTTGGACTACCTATACCAACGGATGCATCTTCTTTTTCTCGTGCCCATTACATAGAAACTCCGAGGTTAAGCGTGCTTGGCCTGGGAGTAGACATGGATGGGTGACCCCCAGGGAAGTTTTCGAGTGCGCGTGAGTGAGGACAAAACGCGCTAGAAAAGACTCATGTTGGTTTGTGGGGGCGATCGTCCAATCCGAGTAGCGCTAGAGGTCCAACAAGCGGTATCGGAGCGGTCACGAGTTCGAATTCCCTTGGAAGACGCTGCAGTTGAGGTTGCCGGAGCGGTGGAGGCGAGATCTTTGGCGCAATGGAGAGAAACGGACGGAATCGAAGGTAGGTTGCGGATGGCGGAGAATCGAGGTAAAATAGAGGCGAAGGTGTAGGTTTTACTGGTGGACCCGAGAATCGAAGGGTAGGTTGCCGGTGGCCTAAATAGACGAATCAAAGGTGTAGGTTCTTTGGATTGACCAGAATCGAAGGGTAAGTTGCCAGGTGGCGGAACTCGGTAAAATAGACTTTGGAATTGAAGGTGTAGGTTCTTTGGGTGGACCGTGAATCGAAGGTAAGTTGTCGTGGCAGCGAAATCGAGGTAAAACAGATCGAATCGGGCGAAGGTGTAGGTTCTTTGGGTGGCCGGAATCGAGAGGTTGGCGTGACGCGACGCTTGAATCAAGAAGTTGGCGTTAGAACCGAGGAAGTTTGGCGGACAATGAGGTTGCCAAGAAGACTGAGCCGAAAGATGACAGTCTTTGGGAGGGGGATTGTTGGGATTTAGTCCAAAGATCCTCGCTGCCGCAATGGGCTTTAAAAAGAGAGCGCGGCGCGCCCGCGATTCGAACTCGTGAGCGCTGGATTGCATAGTTAAAGGATAGCTTAAAGGATATGATTTGGACTACCTATACCAACATATGCATCTTCTTTTCTCGTGCCCATTACATAGAAACTCGAGGTTAAGCGTGCTTGGCCTGGAGTAGACATGGGATGGGTGACCCCTGGGAAGTTTTCCGAGTGCGCGTGAGTGAGGACAAAACGCGCTAAAAAGACTCATGTTGGTTTGTGGGGACGATCGTCAATCCGAGTAGCGCTAGAGGTCCAACATTAGCCATTGTTTAGCTTTGTCCCCCCGAAGAGTAAATGGGAATAGGCGTAAACGGATGACATCGTCAGAGACTCCATTTATTTTGAAGGTATCACAATTTTCGAGAAAATTTGTGATATGGTTATTTGGATCTTCGTCTGGTAGGCCTTCGAACTGAACAAATTGTTGCACCATTTGAAAGACATTCGGTTTGATCTCAAAATTATTGGGTCAACAAATGCGGCCTTACGATACTTAGACGGCGTGCCGTCCATGGATGGTTTGGCGTAGTCGCATAGTTCTTTGTTCATCCGCCATGACGAAATCTTTGTTTTCGTTAGTATCCTCTTCGTGGTCTGTACTAGTACTTTCCTCTGTGTTGCTACCGGCGATGTCGCGCTTCCAAATTCGGCGACGAGTAGGCATGCACTGCGGTAAATAAAGAGGATAAGTATAATCCAAGACTTACAAAGATAGATAAAAAGAAAGATAATAAAAAAAATAATTAAATTAACAAAAATAAAGCGTTCTTAATATTACAATCCCCCGGCAACGGCGCCAAAAACTTGATGGCTCAAAAGCTACCTTTAAAACCTTAGGCAAGTGCACCTATCATTTTATAGTATAGATTATTGAGTACCGAGTGTCATTCCCACGAGGATTGTAAGTACTAATAGTTACCGTCTTTTTGTTATTTAATCTAACAATTTTCAGAGTTTTGTTTGTTAAAATGGAAAATGAGAAATAGAGAATTTAAAATAATTGCAACTTACAAAAGATCAAATAAAAGTATATTGTAGAATTAATAAATCAAGAGCTAGAAATGTGTTTGAATGTAAATCCCTCTAGAATGTTTTTGTGATTTAACAAGATAGAAATACAACCATAATCCCTTAAGTAAAAACAAACATCTTTTAGTAAAATCTCATGTTTTATGTACTAGTAGAAATTCCCGATTTAAGTTAAACCCTCTATCGAGCGAATAACTTCTAACCTCAAGTTGATTAACTGAAATCTCTTTCTAGTTAAAACCCCCAAGACAACATTATAATGATTTGTAAATTCCCATATTAGGTTTGACCCTAATCCAGAAGATTTATGTCGTCCTATATCTAGGATTGCATGCAACTCTTTTCACTTATATAGTTCTATTTCACCATGAATCTCTCGATTTCCCCGGATGAAAAATAAACTTCAAATCAATATTGCGCATATACCAATTCGAATGAATAAAGCATAATATAAGTGAATCACACAAAACATGAAGATTTTATTAAAAACATTCAAACCTTAATCACAAATTCATTCTAGAGTTCATTACATTCAAACACTAGAAATTTAGCTACACATGACTTTGACAAAAGAGTATACTACACATGAAGATTTGAATAAAATGAACATGGTGTACTTAGCTCTTATTCAAGATCAATTCAAGACTTCCTCATTGGTTGATTGCAATGATGTTGAGCTCCAATCCTTCTCCTCTATTGCTCTTCAACTTCCAACTCTACCTCTCTTTTATCCTCTCAATGTATTTTGCTTTGAAACTTAGAATATACAATGAATCTCTCTATGAATGAATGAATTAGTGTATATCCCAACTCAAACTCTCGACTTTTATAGGCACCATCTTTGTGAAAGAACACATCAATAATGTCATCTTTTGTTAAACAAATGCTCCACTTCCATAGTTGAGTTGTTTGAATCATTGTTGTCATATGATAATTGAGGGAATAATAGAGCTTGGTGCATCAAAATGAGGTGTAAAAGTTGCTCAAAGGTTGTCAAAAAGCAAAAAGAGAAAGTCTCCGTAATTTCCGTCAAAGAAAAACCGAGTCTAGGCGAAAAGCACGCTCGTGCTTTCAAAGCACGGCCAGGCCGTGTTCGCGGATTTTCCCGAACACGGTCGTGCTTCAAAAGCACGGCCTGGCCATGTTTGGTACATCTTGGCCGGAATTTGCTCGGTTTTGGCTCCTCAAAAGCATGGCCATGCTTTAAAAGCACACCCTGCCCATGTTTGAGTGAAAAGGCCCCGAAATGACGCGTTTATCTTGGGATTTCGAGTGTTTTTGCATCCATAAACCCTGGGGTATGTTATGACATGAAACCATGGCCCAAAATTCACCAAAAACAGCTCCGAATCATCAATCTACACCAATAAAAGCACCTCAGAGTAATATGAACTATGTACAATCAAATATTTATGAAACTAACGATGAAATAACTCAAATCATACTCAAATATACACATAAAACATGCAGAAAAAGACCTTTATTAATTAATTTTTGTATATAATTATTATAAAACAATATATATATGTGAATGAAAGCAAAATATGTAAATTTATGGTGGGAAGATTTTCTTAAAAGATGTTATTTGAGTGTGGGACCATGAAAAAATATTTGGAGGTTTTTGATAGTGGATAAAAGAGTGAGGTTTTTAACTTTTGATGTGGCATAGTGGGATCCACAAAAAAAACGGGTTTGAAACTCCAACCACTGGAGATGCCCTAAGGAGCCTTAAAATTTTCAAGGATGAATCTGCCACGTGGCGAGTTGGTGGGGGCATGGCGCTAAGGGATGTGTTTGTTTGTGTGGCTGCTGACAGGGCGTGACCGAAGGGTGGTGATTGGTTGTTGGTGCTCACCGAGCACGAGTGAGTAGATACAATTGTCCATTGTGCATGAGAGCATGCTAAGAGTTGTGAACCTTTAAAAGGGTGCAATTAGGACCATTAGATCACAACAGTTAATCGGAGGGCAAGATCAGACGGTCCAGATCAATCCGGATCAACGGTTGCACCATGTCTGAAAGGACACCATGAATTCTATAAATATGACCCCCCAAAATTCCTTTTCATCCCATTTTGTGACTTATGTTCTTCCTTCTTGCAGTTTGTCTTCTTAGGGGAGCATAAACACCAAAAGTTCGAAGTTTCTTGTGATTTGCAGTGTTATTATCACAAAAAGTAAGTTATTGTATCTTAGGAGGCGATTACCATATACCGTAAATAACAAGAACAAGGTAATTCGCCTTAAAGAAAAGTAGTCTAACTTTTGCTCCGACTTTTCAAATTATACTGTTACTCAACTCTATTTTATTTAGTCATTTCGATATACACCATCCTATTTCGTAACATATATAATACATAATTCATTAATAGCGTTGTTTCAAAAAAAAAATAATTAATAACGTTATTTTTAGTTTTTAGGTTACTCTTTTTAAATTTGACTTGAGTGTCAAATGATTTCATGGGTACAACCATCTTGCAAGTTTAGAAATTGAAGTGATACTACATAACTTAATTACAAATATTTTGATTTATAAAATAACTCAACATTTTGACAAAACCGAGCTAGACTGAGCCTAGAGATGTAAACAAGTCGAATGGAGCCGAATATAGAACTGATGAAGCTTGTTTGAATTTTAATCGAGCTTCAAAAATTGTGTTTGAGCTTGATTTGATTATTAATCGAATCGAGCTCGAACGAGCTTAAGTCGAGCCAAATACGAATCGAGCTCAAGTAGCTTGATATTTTTACACATATTTTATTCTTTTTTACTAATCGAGTCGAACTCAAACCGAGCTTTACATCTTATTGAACACAAAAATATTTTCAAACTTGGTTCGTTATCTTAATGAACCGAGCTCAAACGAGCTTTTAACAATCGATCTCGAATCAAGTATCGAGTAGTTTGGTTCTTTTTTTTTGTGAGAAGAAACTTGGTTTGTTTTTCAGCCCTAGAACGGGGGCATGGTATGCAAATTAATTTCCGCATCAAGAGTAATATATTATTTTAATTAAAATATAGATTTCAACGAAAAGTAGAAAAGAAAACTGATCGTCATTTGTTTTGCACTTCAGAGAGAAAAAAGACACCTGGATCAAATAAACACGAAATTATGAAGAAAACCCCATCAAGAATCTCAATAACACGAAATTATTGAAGGAAAACCATCGAGAATTACAACTTTAAGTCTGGATCTCTCCGTTCTGATCGCGAAGAACCATGAACGAATCTCGTCGGCACCAGGTCCTTCATTTTTCTGACTTCTCCCGACTTAATTCGTAGCATTTTTACGAAGTTTATGTCCTTTTATGGTAACTAATCACATTAATAACTCAATTGCATGATGAATTACGAATTTGAATTTTTGATCAGGTGTCGCTGCGTGGGGCTAGCGCCAAGGAAATTACGAGGGATGCCCTTCTGGAGAGGGTTAATCAGGAAAGGGAGCTCCGTAATTATACAAGGCGAGCCAATGCCGCCGTATTGCTCATTCAGGTTTATAAATTATAACTGACTTTGTGAATTAGAAAACCTAATTCAGTATCATTATTTGAGTATGAGAATGTTTGATATGCATTCAGAGGGTTTGGAGGCGGCATTATGAGATGAAATCGGTGGCGTTGGGGCTGCGCCAGGAGTGGGAAATAATGATGAATAATCGTGCTGGTGCTCTCAGTGTGCTGAAGATATCGAGTGAAATTTTGAGACCTTTTCTTTTCTTTATAAACTATTTATCTGTTCGTTGCGGGAAAATTGGAGCCACAGAGAGGGATTGCATGATGAGTTGCTTCAGAGTTGTTTTGGAGAATATAGCTTCAAAAGGTATGCCATTGCTTGATCAGTTTTAATGTGGACGGGACCATAATTTGGATAGCTATAAGAATTAGAACTACTTGATTAAGTGATTAGACATATATTAGCTCAAAATGGGATTACCATTAGGTTATTTTTGGCAGACCTCGATTCTTCCTTGCTGAGGATAGTGCCTGGAAGGATTTTAGTTACTTTCTTGCCTTTTGTGTTAATGATGAAGTGGAAGTGGTTCTGATGATTGACTACCTTTGACTTGCAGATGTACATCAGAACTTTTGCTCGATGGCAACTGGTAGCATTGAGGAGAGAAGGATATGGTTTCATCAATCAAAGAAGCTGATTTCTGTTTGCTTGTTTATTTTATCCGTGTTTGACTACTCACAGCAAAGGGTTCAAGATGTTGTCCTCACATTAACAGCAATGCGTTTATCGGTTCTCTTAACTGATCCGAAAGGTTGGAATTGCACTGCTGATGGTGACCGCAAGGATGCAAATACTGCAGTGAAAAATCTAGTACAGTTTATTGGGAGTGAAAGAAGTGGGTTGTATAATTGCATTAGGAAATTCATATCTAAATTGGAAGCTCCTTTTTCTTCTAAAGAGTTGAAATATTGTCAAACAGATGATAAGTTCTTGATAGTTGCCAGTGCAATAACTTTATCTTTGCGGCCATTCCACCTAACAAACATGGACATAGATGATAATGGCCTGATGGACTGTGCTGTTGAGCAGTATTGCGTCTCACTACTCACGATACCTTGGTTTCCTCAACGCTTACCTGCAATACTCATACCTGCTTTGAGACACAAGTCAGTATTATCACCATGCCTCAGGATGTTACTGGTAAGAGTTGGCAAAACAAAAGAGACTTTTGCATTAACTACTCAAAATATCAAAAGCATTTCTTTTTCTTTGTCGAGGGTTTTGTTTGTTGGTCGAGTAATTACAACATTTACAGGGATTTTTCTATATTTTTTCATTGATTCTAAGTTATGTAATTCGTTCTTTAGAATATTGGTGAAATGGTTTATGTTTTGCGGAACTGTTAGCTTTCCTAGATTAAGGCACTAGGGGTCTGATCAAACCATGGCAGGTGATGGCAGATCTCAAAAGAGAAGATTTTGAAGGAAATTTCTGAGATGGATCAGTTGGAGATAATGTCCAGAAAGATGCCACACATTGGTTGGGCTCTTGCAAATACTGTGTACCTTGTGACAGGGAGTGATATGAGTGTGGATTCAGGGAAATTTGCTGAGGACTTAGACTATTCATCTTATCTTCATGTAGTTATTTTTCTGGCGGATAACCTATTGGCTTCACTTGAAAACATCAGACAGATAACAAGGAAAAATGAAGAAATCCAAGTTGGTAATGATACTTCTGCTGAATCTGCTTTTGACTTGGCTGAAACAACTTGTGGGTTCCTGCAGTTATCATATATGGACCTTTTTAGGCCTGTTTATCAACAGTGGCATCTGAAGACGCTTCTAGTCTTTGCAAAAGATGCTTCTATATGTGGCACTGATAATCTTCCATCGGGCAATCAAGACTATTCACGGAAATACGGATTGCTTGGCGTAGCTTATTACTATTCCTGCATGCTTCGACTATTTTCAACTTTGAATCCTGTGCTCAAATCTTTGCCGGTCCTTAACATGCTGTCATTCACCCCTGGGTTTCTTGCCAGTTTGTGGGGAGAACTAGAAAAATCTCTCTTTCACAGAAAAAACCATATTGCCAATTCAACATCTCTCTATGCAAATACAATCTGTGGAGATAAAAGTGAAGGAGTTTCTGAGCAGAGGCAAAAGAAATTTAGTAAAGACACAGGCAATAAATGGGTCAATGTGTTGCAAAAATTCACTGGAAAGTCACCTACGGAGAATGATTGTATAAATTCAGTTGATGGCCAATCCAACTTCAACAAAACTGAGGAACATCCTTCTGATGAGTGGGACATTATTGAGCCTCTAAGGCGGGGTCCTGAAGGCATATCAAAAGATATACATTGTCTGCTCCTTCTCTTCTGTTCCAGTTATTCGCATCTGTTGTTGGTTCTTGATGACATAGAGTTTTATGATAAGCAGGTTATATTAAATTCTTTCAATTAGTTCATCTACATTATCCTTAGTGTTTATAAGTTTGATCTTATATGTGGTCGTAATAATTTTACTGGCATTACATTTAAATTAATTAGGTGCCGTTCACATTGGAGCAGCAGCAGAAAATTGCATCAATGTTGAATACACTTGTATATAATTCCTTATCCCGGGGTATTAGCCCTGAGTACAGAGCTCTTGTTGATTCTGCTGTTCGATGCCTGCATTTGTTATATGAAAGGGATTGTAGGCGCCAATTTTGCCATTCTTCTCTGTGGCTTTCCCCTGGCAAAAGTAACAGGATGCCAATTGCTGTTGCTGCTAGGACTCATGAAGTTTTTCAGCTGCAGATGGAGCACTCTCCTCAAGCATGGGTTCCGTCATTACTACTATGCCGCATGTATTCCCATTCAAGAAAGGTAGGTATCATTATTGGTTTTATTATTTTATACTTTTATTACCATTTGTTGTCTTGAATCTGCTACTAGATGTCTTCTGTGCTGGTGCTGCTATCTGATTAATTTTCCTGGAACCTTCCATCATATAATCGTTTAACAGAAAGAAATATGAAACTTCACTGCACTTTTTTCTTTTCTAGATTCTATGAAACAAAGCCAAAACTACCAACATGTGTTAATTCAATAGAAAGTTTTAAGATTTCTGATTTCAGCACATTCATAGTCTGAATGTCTGATTTCCCTTGGGAAGACGTTAAGATCAAATATATGTGGATGATTGTAAAAGCCCTTTATGAATAAGTAATTAGTTTTACCATGTTTTTTTAAATTATCATTTGGTCCAGTTTAATTAGCCAATCTACCTACATTGCTTTAAGTTTGCATGCATTGCTTCAAACTGCTGTGGATGCTGTGCCGCAAAGTTGTTATTCTTTTAATGGCTCTGGTGTTGTACTCTTAAGTCAATGTCGAAAATGTTGCTTATCTAAGTTGCTTTTGGAAAAATGAAATGTATTAGCATTAGTTACAGTTTGTTGGTCAACTATGCTGCTCCTGCTTCCAGATCTGGGACTTAACAATAAGGGGACGCATCACGCATTGGGTTGCATGTTATTTTTTGAATATGATTTTTGGAACTAGTTTAGCAACAACTCTATGATTTTCCTTTGGTATGTAGTTTCTTTCCAAATACTTCAATTGCCATGTTGAGTAGTTTAATATTCTGGCGCCACATACTTGGACATCACCAGTGAAATTTTTATAATTTTTTGCTTTATATACATCTAAATAAACTAATTTTCCATTTTCTTTTTTATGACAAAGAATAATGTGAGATATTTTCCTGATTTGGTAGAGTAAAAATGTTCCGAGAATTTATCAGCATGGACAAAGTGTCAAGAAGATTGGCTGGTGAAGGCACTGGACCTGGTTCACGATCAATTGAGATAGTTATTCGCCGGGGTCATATTTTTGAAGATGGATTGCGACAATTGAATTCACTTGGTTCAAGGTTAAAGTCTGCCATCCATGTTTCATTTGTTAGTGAATCTGGCCTTCCAGAGGCTGGTCTTGACTATGGTGGGTTGTCCAAGGAGTTCTTGACTGACATCTCCAAAGCAGCCTTTTCACCAGAGTAAGTTGTCATGCGCTCAAAAGTTTTTTACTTTCCATATTTCTTTGTTTTCTGAATTGACTGACTGTTCTTCAGGTATGGGCTTTTCTCCCAGACCTCAACTTCTGACAGGCTTCTAATACCAAATACAACTGCAAGATTTTTGGATAATGGAATCCAGATGATTGAGTTTCTGGGAAGAATTGTTGGCAAAGCTCTGTATGAAGGAATATTACTTGACTTTTATTTTTCACACGTTTTTGTGCAAAAGTTGTTGGGCCGCTATAGCTTTCTGGATGAACTCTCTACTCTTGATCCTGAGCTTTACAGGAATCTCATGTATGTGAAGGTGAATGCTCTATTAAACCATTGAATTCAGAAAAGTAAACAACTTACTTGCATTTAGTGTATCATCACCATTGTGTTTTCTTTCTTGCCGAGTGCTTTTAAGAAGAGTATCGAGCATGTCAATGCAATAAGCAGTCCTGGTCCCTATTGAACCTTTTCTCTTAGCATCAAAATCCAGCTGCATTTTCAGAGTTAACTGACCATTACGGAGAAAAAATTGTTGTAGGCTTGTGCCCAAATACTTTAGACCATACTATCTTCATAAGATCTGGAGTTTGACTCAAATCCTTTAGAAGGACATGGGCATTTTGAAGGGTTAGAAATAGGTTTTAGTGTTTAACAGCATTCAGGGTGGTGGTACCATTGTTATTAATGACAGGGGAAGATGGAGGGGGAATTAATGATAAGCCTTTTCCTTGCATGGTGGAGACACAATTGCCATTTTGGAGAGATGAATGTTATGATGGTGGTCCATGGGAAGTTGCCTCATAGGCTGGTGACCTGTCAGAAAAGGGGGTAAATGCTGGGAAAAGGACCTTGGGTTGAGATTTATATGTAAATCCAGGACACAATTTAGGGCTCATTCCTAGTGCAAAGCAGATGATGTTTGGCAATAAAGTCTCAATTGCCACCATTCAGTGTGACTTTGGCATGATACACATCAGATTTGCATTTAATCAGTTTTCTCTTTTGAACAGTTAAAATGGTTTTCATTTGATGTCTGAGTTCCTACCTTAATGTAAAGCAGTATATTTCTGTCATAAATGAGGTTACATATGCATGTTTGAAACATTCTGATGTCAGATATGAATTGGAAATGCAGCATTATGATGGTGATGTCAGGGATCTTTCTTTGGATTTCACGGTTACTGAAGAATTTCTTGGAAAACATCATGTTATTGAACTCAAACCGGGGCAAGGATATCTCTGTGACAAATGAGAACAAATTGCAGTATGTCCATGCTATGGCAGATTATAAACTTAACCGACAGGTATTCATGGGCATTTCCATAATTTCGCTGAAGTTTGCCTGCTTGTAATAGCTGATTACCTTGTTGCCAGCACTGAATTGCAGATACTTCCTTTCTCAAATGCATTTTATCGAGGGTTGACGGACTTGATATCCCCTTCTTGGCTGAAGTTATTTAACTCAAGTGAATTTAATCAGGTATTTTCCTTCAATGAGTTATGATTTTTAGTTATTTCATGATCTTGTTTGCCATTTTTATTTTCCCCTCTATGTCTGGGCTCTTAGTGTGTTCACATCTTTGTAATTTTCTCGAAATCTGTGAGAACTCACTACATATAATTCTGAAAAGGCTTGCAGATATTTGTGTATTTGCACAAATTATTGGATATTTATTGAAAATTCTCAGGTTGACCACACCCTATAGATTTTACAATTAATAGACTATGGTTCCTCGAATACATGGAGTCATGAACTATGGTCTTTACAGCCACTGATGAATTGCCCCACACTTTATGCTCAAGGCATTTAGGCACTTAACTAACTGATATTAACAACTAATAATGGCCCTTCGAGAAGCTTTGCATTTTATTAAGACTTCGTATTATAATTAGGATGAGCATGTGGTTATGCCTTCGACTTTTATATTGTACAAATTCTATTTCGTTCGGAGTTGCATTTCATGCTGATCTAAGTATTCTTTTGCAGTTGCTTTCAGGTGGGGATCATGACATTGATGTTGATGATTTGAGGAAAAACACACAATATACTGGGGGTTACAGTGAAGGGAGTCGAACCGTTAAACTATTTTGGGAGGTACGAGCTGCACTTGAACTTTCTGGTTTCCAGCATTTCTGATTGAATCCAGGTTTTCTGCTAATGGAAATGCCAGTACTTGCTGCTTAAACCATTACCAGTCTGTTTGCGAACAACTCTATTATTGCTTGGACACAAAACTTCTAAGTTTCTCCATGATTTTGTTTCTGAATGCTAGAATTTTCTTTGACTTCATTTCTGGTTCATCCAAATTTCGCTCTATGCAATTCTATGTAACAAAGCTGCCTTATGTCAGGTAGGCAGTGGGTGGAGGGTTTACACCTTAGCTAATCTTTTGTTCAACATCTATTAAGCTATACCTCTGCTCTTACTAAACATGCCACTAAATCAAAGAGAAAAAAAACAGAAACTTCATGTTCTCCAAGAGAGGTCACTTTCTCCTAGACAACCAGTTTCCTAGTTAGAGCACAAAGTTACAAAAGGATACTTTTTGCACTGGAGTCTTATTTCTTGGACACAGAAGAAGCCCATGGCAAAACACTCTCTCTTTTAAGCTTAGTAGCTTGGGGCTTATAATTTATAAACTCCCAAAACAAAAAGAGCAAAATTGTCAGGAGCTTATAAGCTCCTTAGGTAGTATGCGGACATGAACTCATTCGTAATGAACTAATAAACCCCTTCATTTTGTTGTCCTATGTGAATGATCAGATTACCTATGCTAATTAACTGAAAACATCTTTTAAGCTTCTTAGGTAGTAAGTGAAATCGAACTTATTCTATTACAATCTAACAAGCCCCTTTAGTTTGATAATGTGAATAATCAGATTGCCCTTTCAAAATAACTGAAAACATCTTTCGATCCCTAAGAGCTTATTGACTTATTGTGAATATAACATGTAACATTCTCCAAAGGCTAGATTGTTTCTTTTTGGGTTTAGGCTCCAAACACAATCTAAAGGTTCCTTAGCTTTCTAATCAGATACACTTGATTCAGAAAGATTCCTTGTAATCAGAGAAACAAGGTATGTTTGATGCCTTTGGGATTTCAATTAACTTTTGGCAGTCGTGATGAGACAAAAGGTTGAAGAAAACATATTGAACATCCTCATCTCTCTTTGAAATTGGGTTCTAAGGATATATATATATATATAGGTTTACTGCACTATATTAGAGGACTAATGTAGGATTACTTCCTCAATTGTATCACAAAGTTCAAACAACAATGAGCAAGAGCTGTAAGAAATTCAACAGGAGGATGATTTGTTATGCATATATTGCAGGAATACCACATCATCTCTGTAAGAGAGATCTGTATTTCACAATGAATATTCAGGTGATAATACACTCCGTTGGAGGCTGATTTGGGTTTGCTGCCATAAATGTTTTTTGCATCCACCTCTTGTTGAAATTCCTACAATTCTTGCTCCATATATGTGTGTGCTATGTAATAGAGCCATAGAGGATCTGATTTTCTAGAACCATCAACCCGTAGAGAGATTTATTTATTAGTTCATACTTCATAGTTAGGTAATTTGTTTCAGCCTGGCTCATTGTGTGACTAAGAGTTCCTGTCATTGTTGAGCTTGCCCACCTGTTCAAAACAAAATGGGCCTGCAACTGTGTGCTGGATATATCTATTTAATTGCTTAATATTGGATGTATTGGCTCTCTACATGTTATTTTGTCCACATTGGTATTACTGCTGAAATTGTTCAGCCAAAGTTTTTAAGTTTGGTTCCTTTTTCATAGGTATTTGCAGGATTTGAGCCAAGAGAGCGCTGTATGCTTCTTAAGTTTGTAACCAGCTGTTCTCGAGCGCCTTTGCTTGGGTTCAAGCACCTTCATCCGGCTTTTACTATCCATAAGGTATTTCCCAACTTCAGTTCATTTGTTTAGTGTTACAAACTTATATCAGTCAATACTGGCTTGTATTTATGAGTTTATTCAGGGCGATTGATTTTTTCAATTGTTCCTCTTTTAGAAATTTAGGTAATAAGAATTAGGCTTGTCTTCCTTGATCCAGTCAGATAATTTTGCTCATCCACGATCTCCTCTTTTCTCTGTTATTACTTTGATAAAATTAAGGTTTTATAGGGATAATGTTGGAATTGTTGAAAATTGTACCTATTGTGTTGCTATATATACTTCACTTTTCTTAGTTACACATTTCAGGGGATGTGAAATGAGACCTCCGGTTCTTCGTTACTTGTTAAATCATTTATGTATCCGTGTTAGTGAGTAATGAAGTTTAGTCATCTCTTTCACTTGTGGCTGTGCATACACTTATTATGTGTATGAATATAGTCACATGATTAATTTGTTTATATTTTTCATATAAAAGAAGTGGCTTTTGTTCTTCAATAAGTATTAATTAGGGTTCATGCTTTAGTTTCTACCATAATAAGCATATCTTGATTAATTACAACATATTCTCTCGTCATGTATTAATATTATTAAGTTTGGCAAGTTTCCATGTGTAAGCTTGTCGATCTTTCCACATATTGATTGGTAAATTGACTTGAGACAGAGATGGAAGAACAATTCCATGAAAATGAGTACTCACAAAAGAAGAACGTAGAGCATATGACCACTTTCACCTAAAATACAAAAGAAACTCGGCTCAAGATATTGAAAACGAAAATAACAATGCTATTGTACATGGTGTAAACTGACTCAGAAACTTGTGACAAAGTAGGTGGTCTGTGATGTTCCTCTTTGGGCTTCATTTGGAGGACAGGACGTGGATCGGCTTCCATCAGCTTCTACATGTTATAATACTTTGAAGGTATGGTTCAGCAGGCCAGACACGGTCCATTCTTACTGTTGAAGATTTGTTTTTGAATAATCTAGCCATATGATTCATCACATAAAGAAGTACAACATCTATTATATTGTCATTTCATTAATGGATATTTTGTTTGATTTTAGATCCATGTAATGGGTACAGCTTCCGACATACAAACGTCACGAGCACTTTGAGAGCAAAACTTCTGTACGCCATTAATTCTAATGCGGGATTTGAACTTTCTTAGTATTTCACGATATCAAATGATAAGGTAGGTGCCTTTTATATAATGTTGACTTTATGGTATTATATTATATCATATCTGACTTTTTGTGTTGTTGCTCGGTCTTCAAATATTAAGGTGTTCGACTTAATTGTTAAATGAAATCGATCTCGGTTCCGCCTTGTGACACACTGGTTGCTTCCTGAACTTCATAGAGTAATGGTGGCTATTGGTGGTACAATTGTAACTCTTTGCTTACTGTATAGATTCTGTCAAAGATGTCATTGTTGATGTCAATACACTGCTGAAAAAAATGTTGTAAGTATCTGTGAAAATGATTGTATTTCTTGTAATTTTCATGACTGAAAATTGTACAATATATAGGCAAGTAAGTCTAACATAAGACATAAATTAAGGAAAAGAGGAAAACACCACAACCTAAATTAAGGCACTAATGTTGCCACTAAGCTACCACTATCCTATATTATATAATATCTCAACACTCCCCTCAAGGTGGAGCATATACATCATATGCATCCATCTTGTCACATATATAAGTTATCCGAGGGCCCCGTAGAGATTTAGTGAAGATATCTGCGAGTTGATCTCTAGAGTTGACAAAGGAGGTCTTGATGATTCCAGAGAAATTTTTCTCTAAGGAAATGACAGTTGACTCTATATGTTTCGTCCTCTCGTGAAAAACTGGATTGGAAGAAGAGAGATGCAAAACCGATCGATTATCACACACGAGCTCCATAGACCAATGTCACGAATCGTAATTCCCGTAGTAAGTGTTTTAGCCACAAGAGTTCACATGTTGCATGAGCCATAGCTCGATATCTTTTCAGATTTGACCGAGCAACAACGGTCCATTTCTTGCTTTTCCATGAAATAAGATTTCCTCCTATGAATATACAAGAACTGTAAGTAGATCTTCGATCATTCTCATCTCCCGCCTAATCAAGATCCGAATACCCAATGATATTAGTGTGGCCTCTATCACTAAAAACTAGTTCTTTTCCAGGTGACCCTTTGATGTACTTAACAATTCGAATAATTGCATTCCAATGACTATCACAAGGAGAGTTCGAACCGACTTACTATACTTATTGGGAAAGATATGTCCGTCCGGTCATGGTGAGATAATTTAGCTTCCCAACTAAATAGCCTTCGGTATCTTCCTGGATCGGATAGAGCTCCCCGATTAGGAAGGAGCTTTACATTAGGATCCATTGGTAGCAATCGGTTTACAATCTGTAAGACCCGTTTCTTCTAGAATATCAAGAGCATATTTCCTTTGAGAGATAGCAACACCTGACTTTGATTGAGCTACTTCAATCCCAAGAAAATAACGAAGAGGACCAAGGTCCTTAGTTTGAAAATTGTGAAATAAGTGTTGTTTTAATGCCTTGATACCTTCACAATCATCGCCCGTAATTACAATGTCATCAACATAGACCACAAGATAGATATATCGATTTGTTGAGGAGCGTCGGAAAAAGACAGAATGATCTCCTTCGCAACGGATCATCCCAAAGTTTTGAAGAACTTTGCTGAATCGGCCAAACCAAGCTCGAGGTGATTGTTTCAAACCATATAAAGATTTTCGTAACTTGCATACCAAACCATACTCCCCCTGAGCGACAAATCCAGGAGGTTGCTCCATATAAATCTCCTCTTCCAAGTCACCATGCAAAAAGGCATTCTTGATATCTAACTGAAAGAGGGGCCAATGTTTCATGGCAGCCATAGCGAGGAATAAACGAACTGAGGATATCTTTGCAATCGGAGAAAAAGTATCATTGTAATCATGACTATAGACTTGCGTATATCCTTTAGCTACCAAAGAGCTTTCAAGCGATCGACTTGTCCATCGGTCGATCTTAACATTAAACACCCAACGACAACCAACAAGAGATTTACCGAGGAAGGGGAACAAGTCGCCAAGTATGGTTGTAATCCAAAGCGGACATTTCATCAATCATAGCCTGTTTCCATCCTGGATGGGATAGTGCTTCGAAACCTGTCTTAGGGATAGAAATAGAAGAGAGTGTAGATACAAAAACACAATATGTGGGAGATAAACGATGGTAAGATAGAAAATTGTAGATAGGATAAGGGTTGCGGGTAGAGCGTATACCTGCGGATGGCGATAAAAAATCGGGTGACACAGGTGGATCGGGTGCGGGGATAGAGACATCCGGGAACAGATCTCAAACTCGTGGCTCGGACCGTCTTTGATAAGTAATGCCAAATCGATTAATAGGTGGAGGAGACGGTGGTGGAGATGATGGAGCATCGGCAATGTCTTTGGGAAACAGGAGGCTCATGAGTTGGTCGAATGAACTCTAAGTAGGGTATAAAAAACCCGATCCAAGTCATGAGAAGGGATAGTAGTTGTAGCAAAGTATGATATGTCCTCGAAGAAAGTAACATCGGCGGAAATGTAGAAACAGTTTGTAGGAGGAGAGTAGCGGTAACCCTTTCCGAGAACTGGAGTAACCAAGAAAATACACTTGACAGATCGAGCGACAATTTATCACAAACGAAGATAGATCATGAACAAAACAAGTACAACCAAAAATACGAGGAGAACAACATATAAAGGGCTTTTAGGGTGCAAAATAGAGTAAGGAACCCGACCATTCAACACGATGATGGCATTCGATTTATCAAATAAGTGGCGATCAGGATAGCATCACCCCAAAACTTTAAAGGTGCATTGGCATATATCAACAAAGTGCGAAATGTATCAACAATGTGTCTATGTTTTCGTTCACCTACCCCATTTTGTTGAGGTGTATGGGGACAATTCGATTGATGTATAATGCCGTTGAACGTGTAACGAATTGAAACGATCGGAGAAGTATTCTTTTGTATTATCACTACGCAAGACACGAATCATTTTACCAAATTGAGTCTTAATTTACGTGCAAAAAGTTTCAAAAATACCAAACAACTCGTAACGATCTTTCATTAGAAATACCCAAGTACACCGGAGAAATCATCAATGAAAGTGACATAATACCGATAACCTAAGATAGACGGAACACGACTTGGACCCCAAACATCAGAATGAACAATATCAAAGAGAGATGAAGCTCTGTTATTAATACGATTAGAAAAAGAAGTACGAACATGTTTACTTAATTGGCAAGACTCACAATTTAAAGACTCCAACCGTGAAAGACCGGTACCATTGTTTTTAATTTGGGTAGACTCGGGTGACCCAAACGACGATGAAGAAGATCGGGGATGCGATGAGCGGCACATAGAGTGGAAATTGTTGGTTGAAGGTAGTAGAGACCACGAGATTCGATCTGCGCCAATCGTCCGCCTGCATCTCGGTCGACCACGTGATCGAAGCACTAATCCAAAACCCATCCCATAGGTGTAGAGTGAGAGAAACAAACCGTAGAATTATCGGTGTGAGCTATAGTGGTCAAGAGGGTGCCTGTTGGACATTCAATATGTCGGTTGTAATGGTCGTGGACCCTTGAAAGGCGGCGAGACTTGACCCGTTGGTTTGAAAGAAGGATCGGACATGATGACGATTAAGCAGACGTGAAGTGTTGTTCGGCGTGAAAAATATTTTCCAAACTGAACAGTATTTTCCGAGTAGAATAATATTTTCTGGCGTGAACAGTGTCCCGATGAAATAATATTTTTCCGGTTGTGAACAGTAATTCCCGGATGAACAGTGTTTTGGGAACAGTCTCGCCGTGGACAGTGTTATGGTGTGAACAGTGTTCCGGTGAACAGTATTCCGGTCAGACAGAACTGAAAAGGGAAACTAGGGTTTTGGGGAAAAAACTGAAACTGAAATCTGGAAATTGGAATTTCTGGAATCTGGAAACTGAAAATAGAAACTGAGATTTCCGAAAAAAAAAAAAAAAAAACTAGGGTTTAGGAACCTTGCTCTATGATACCATGTGAAAATGATTGTATTTCTTGTAATTTTCATGACTGAAAATTGTACAATATATAGGCAAGTAAGTCTAACATAAGACATAAATTAAGGAAAAGAGGAAAACACCACAACCTAAATTAAGGCACTAATGTTGCCACTAAGCTACCACTATCCTATATTATATAATATCTCAACAGTATCATACTGTCTTCTTGTATAACTTTGTAAATCACATTTTACCTTGGATTTGGCTGTGTATCATTATTTATTTATCTTTTAATTGCCTTCCTTTTTAGATGACATACTGATAGATAGAACGAACTCAAAAATATAGAACAATCTTTAGTTTCCTCTTGTTGGATCTAGTTTGTAGATAATTTACTGATTTTTCCATCTGGTTAAGTATTAGTGGGTTTTAATTTTTATAAAGTTCCTTAACAGTATGTAACTTAACTAGCTATCTAAAGTTTCATTTGGATCGATGGATTTGAAGCTATGGATCTCAAACCCATTATAACATCTTTGTTGCTCTTGTTTGGATAAGGTCACTTTACAATGAAATTCAAATCTTTATATCATATTTTGTTATATTCTTGGAACCATTGTGGTGGATTTTGAATCCATAAAATCCATACTATTTTAAAATTACCAAAAGCCCCATTAAATGTAACCCTAATATTTCTATAAATATTAGGGGGGTTTTAAAATACTTTTTGCTTATGAAGGGGGAAAATGTAAGACAGAATCAACCCTAAGGGACTTTTTGTTTGTAATTTTCAAAAATCTCCGGGGCTTATTGTAAATAGCCTGAACCTCAAGTTTTTTTTTTTTCTTTACTGTAATTATCCCTATTTACAAATCTAGCGGTACGACCATAGCAAGATATCAAAATATAGTAATTAATGCAAGAACGCAAGTTTCGCATCACCAGATTACATATTAATTGTGCCAGCACAAGCAAGCCTGACATATCAAACTCTACAAAGCAATTTAAACCTGAATGGTAAAAATTTCTGAGGTACATCCAAACCTAAATAAAACTATGTACACAAAAGAACCAACTCTGAAGAAGCTTCAATCCTTTCACAACATATGAAGCTTAATGACCAAAAAAAAACAAGAAAGTATTAAAGACAAACCAAAAACCCGTACCTCTTTTCCGTTCCGAGAGATGATGGACAAAGGAGAAATTCCACTTAAATATCTATAAGCTTGAATTGATAATCCGTCAACGCATTAAAAGCTGGAATGCTTCATTACTGGTTTCCAATTCGTATTCGTACCCAAGACTGTTTGCACGATCCCGAAACTCACCCATCTCACTTTGAGCCACTTGGATACCAACCAACACATTTGCACCAGTTTCTCCCTGGAGATGCAATGAAAAGGTAAATTGTGTGCATAAAATATAAGGATAATTACAAAAACACCCCTAAGGTTTGGGCTAATTACGACTATTGATCTGTCGCCCGAGCTCGTTAGCAGAGTTCTTTGAAAATTACAAAAACCCCCTTGAGGTTTGATTCTGTCTTACATTTTTCCCTGTGATTTTCGAAAATATTTCAAGAAAAACCAATATTACAGTTACCCCCTTAAATTTAAGACAAAACGAAACATGAAGGGTTTTTTTGTAATTTTGAAACATGTCTGGGTTTATTTGTAATTAACCCAAACCTCAGGGGTGTTTTTGTAATTATCCCTAAAATATAGACAGCAAAAATGCATATACGAGGTTTTGGATATACCTGCCCACGATAATGGAACAAACTTATATTCCAACGTGGACTCAAAGCATCCAAGAATTTCATCAATGCACCAGGCCTCTCTGGGAAAATGAAGCGGCAAAGTAGCTCATCTTTAACGTTTGATCGTCCACCCATCTGACCATGGACCAATACCGAAGGAAGCACATAAATCAATTACATAATAATAAGTAAAGCATGTTGTAAAATGATACATGCAGACTTTTCAAGTCAACAATGGAGGATACCTTTTTTTTTTTTTGTTCAACCAAGAGACAAGCTGATATTACATTGAACACAATCCTATATGTTACCGTAATCATTAAAAAAGAAAGTGTTTTTATCATGTACATTCTAACGGTGGGACTACATAATAAAACTTATGTACCCCGCTCCGTCCCTGGAGAAGGACCTAAGCTTTAAAGCACTATTTTAGAAGGAAAGAAACAACAACAAACAACAAACTAAGCCTTAATCCCACTACGTGGGGTCGGCTATACGGATCATATCGCGCCATCGTTTACGGTCATAAGCCATATTTTCGTTTATTTCTAGGTATAACATGTCATGTTTAATAGCTTCTTTCCAAGTCTTTTTTAGGTCCGCCTCTTCCTCTTTTGATTTGTGTGAGTGATTCTCTACCTTCTAAACGCGCACGTGTGCATCTAAAGGTCTCCTATAAACATGTCCAAACCATCTTAATCGTGTTTCTCTAATTTTCTCGTCTATTGGTGCTACTCCCACTTTGTTTCTAATGTGTTCATTTCTTATTCTATCTAATCTAGTGTGTCCGCACATCCATCTTAGCATTCTCATCTCTCGCTACCCTCATTTTTTGTTCGTGTTCGTATTTAGTCGCCCAACATTCTCGCTCCATAAAGCATTGCGGGCCTTATGGCCGTTTTATAAAATTTTCCTTTCAATTTTAATGGTATTTTACGATCACAAAGGATAGAAGATGCGCTCCTCCATTTATTCCAACCCGCCCGGATCCTATGTGTGACATCTTTATTGATTTCTCCGTTCTCTTCAATTATAGATCCTAAGTATTTAAAACTCTTTGTTATACTCACTTCATGTCCATCAATTTTAACCTTCGTTTCATTGTTCTGTTGTTTTTACTAAAGTGGCATTCCATGTATTCTCGCTTTTACCTACTTATAGTAAAACCTTTTGATTCTAGTGCTTCTCTCCAAACTTCCAATTTTGCATTTACTCCTTCCCTTGTTTCATCAATTAAAACTATATCGTCCGCAAATAACATACATTCAGGGGATGGATTTTTGTAAGTGTTTAGTGATTTCATCAATTATTAGGATAAAAAGGTACGGGCTTAGAAGCGGATCCCCGATGCAAACCTATAGTGTTTGGGAATTCACTAGATATTCCCTGTTGGTGTCCCGATACGTGTTGTTATACCCTCATACATATCTTTTATGGCATCTATGTAGCTATTTTTATTCCTCTTTTTCCAATACGCGCCACATTATAAACAAGATTAACTCAAGTTATTTCCCAATTAGAAATATGTATACTTTTGTTGTAACTCATCACATTATTAGTATAGCATGAGGCGGAACAATCGCACATGTCATATTTTGTTCAAATATAAGTAGTGCATATTTGTTCACAGCTAAACTCTTCAAATGCTTCACAAGCACAATCAAGTCTTAGAAGTCATTTTATGAAGAAAATTGAAAAAAAAAAAAAAAAAAAAAAAAAACTTACCAGATGCCGCAAATGATCTTTGACTAAGTCATTTTCTGTGAGATTAATGGTTTGTAGTTGAGCTGATTTCATTCTCCTGACCATTGCTTCAAGTTCTAGATCTGTGTGAAGGCCCACACTGTCAAAAAAAAAACGCAAAACAATAGGTATATGAGCTATGTTGCTCTTTCATAATTGTAAAACTGCAAAATATTTTAAGGCAAATGAACACAATTACATGAAATTATATTTCTTGCCTGTATAGTACTAAAGCTTTTTCTTTATCTGAATTATATCTGTATTTGAATTCAGTAATATTCATAGGTCCCACCTGCAACCAAGCAATAGCAAGAACTTAAACTTGGAGCGGGTCATGCATATGGACATGGACGAACATTGATATAATATATAAAGGGATAATTACCAAAACACCCCTGAGGTTTGGGTTAATTACAAGAAAAAAGAGATGTTTCAAAATTACAAAAAAAAAAAAAAAAAAAAAAACCTTCAGGTTTCGTTTTGTCTTAAATTTAGGGGGTGACTGTAATATTTTTGTAAATGTCCGAGGGTTTTTTGAAATATTTTTGAAAATCACCGGGAAAAATGTAAGATGGAGTCAAAGCTCAACAAGTCTTTTGTAATTTTCAAAGAACTCGTTTTTTTTTTTTGTAATTAGCCCAAACCTCAGGGGTGTTTTTGTAATTATCCCTATTATAAAACTCACAAGCTCGCAGAATTGTTTAAAGCTTCCAGGCTCCTCTGGCATGTATGTTGCAAGTACAGCTTCCCGTCTACCGACATCTGCAAGTTCAGTTACCAATCTCAATCTATCAAAATTCATGTTAGCTCCACTAGTCACTGCTACTACATTTGCACCCTTGAGTCCATAATACTTGCAGTAAGCTTCAGCTCCAGCTAGGGCAAGAGCACCCGCTGGTTCTAAAATGCTCCTTTTTTCCTCAAACATGTCCTGTAGCCCGGCAACTCAATGGTTAGCAGTGATTTGTCAAACTTCAAGGCCACAGTATATACAAAGCATTGGCCATAAATAAATAGGAGTAGGACTATGAACCATCCTGACGAAACATCAAAATAATGGAGGTTTCTCAGTTTTAAAGTCATCAGTCATACTCAAAAAGTGAAAGAAATAAGCCAAGTCAAATTTTAAAAGGAGATCTAAGTTTTTTGGTGTAATTAGCAATTCCAAAAGGATCAGTGGAACTGTGAAAGGTATAATAGTGATTATGGATACTTACAAAAACCCCTAAGGTTTGGGCTAATTACAAAAAAGCCCAGAGCTCCTTGAAGATTACAAAAAGACCTTGCAGTTTAATTTTGTCTTACATTTTCCCCGTGATTTTCGAAAACATTTCAAAAAAAACCCTGACATTTGCAAAAATATTACAGTTATCCCCCTTAAATTTAAGACAAAACGAAATCTGAAGGGTTTTTTTGTAATTTTGAAACATGTCTGAGTTTTTTTGTAATTAACCCAAACCTCAGGGTGTTTTTTGTAATTATCCCTAGTGATTATACCAAAATAGTAGCTTATTTATCACTTCTGCGTCATTACTGATCCTTTGGAAATGTCACCAACAAAAACCTTGCCATAAATTTTTTTCTTTAAGAACCGATTCATTCCTCACAGCTCATTTTTGAGATTCATCAACTTGTGACGTAGAAGGAAGGATACGCTGGAGATGTCCAAAAGAGAACACACTCTTGACATAATCTAATATAATCTAAGGGACACAAATTAGAATTGATCCACGAATTTGGCCGATTTCAAGACAACATCCTTCATATTCAAAAGTGTGGGTTGCCAAAACAGATTCAAGTTCTTCTGCAACTTAAAATGAATCTGAAGGTAAATATATGCTCTGGCAATAGCAAGTGTAAGTGTGTAACTACAGGCAAAGAGAAAAAACCATGTCAATGCCAGTAAACATAAGCAGCCAAAAGATCTCTTCACACTAAAATGTCACTCAAACCAGCTGACAGAGAGAATAGTGATATTAGTTAATCGTAATGAAATGAGAAAAAACAAAATTTGGATCAAGTTCAAGACTGACACCAGAAACCCAAAATTTGAACATCTATAAGAGAGTTTAGTATCTAAAGGACATCAACCAATACATCTCGGCTTAAGGGACATCAGAGAAGAAGATAGAAAATAATGTCCTATGACCCAATATGTCATGAACTTTGTCCTATCAAATAAAATAACTTAAATCTAAACATATCACACAGATTATTCCGGAAAAATAATACTTAACCGTCGTAAGTTGCAAGAAGACATTAGAAGAAAGAAAGAGAGAAAAAAACTATTTCAAGAGGCAACTAACCTTTATTGATGCGCAAATAGCATCACGGCCGACAAAAACAACGCCATCTATCAGTTCCCTGCAAAGGCGGAAAGGCTCCTCCCCAACCACTTTGACTGCTACTCCATCAGCAAAACCTCCCACTTGGTCCAGCATAACTCGCTGGTCATGGTGCAGTGAGAGCGCCATTGCATTCGCATCGAATGGTTCGACTCAATAATTTTCACATCTGGAGAAACCCTTTTCACATAGGCAGCAATACCAGCTATAAGCCCACCGCCACCAACAGGGACAAATATTGCTTCTATTGGGCCTTTCATCTGTTTCACAATCTCCATTCCAACCGTTCCCTGCCCTATTATTACATCAGGGTGATCAAAAGGAGGAATAAATGTGCGGCCCTCCTCTTCTGCTCTCTTTTTGGCATAAGCTTGGGCTTCATCGTACGAGTCCCCTATCAGTACAACAGTGGCCCCCAGTCTTTCAACCGATCTCCACTACCAGTATCAAGCAAAATAGCTTCAGAAATCGTGATAATGCCAACTGTGGTAAAATTAAGAAAAACATAAACATATGAACAGACGAACTAACCTTGATCTCCGGTGTAGTAACAGGCATAGCGATCACAGCATTGCACCCCAATCTTTGTGCTGATAATGCCACACCTTGAGCATGATTTCCTGCTGATGAACAAATTACTCCTCTTTCCAGTTGTTCCTTTGGAAGTTTTGCCATCATATTATAAGCGCCTCGAAGCTTGAATGAGAAAACCTGCAAAAGAGATTGTTAGCATATGTAAAAATTGTACTTTTACTCAATGAGTCACAGAGAACTCCATCTTCAAAAATCAATGCCAGGATATTAGAAATGCTATCCCTTTCCCTTAAAAACTTAATTGTGCTTGAGATCTCAGAGTTCCTCAAAATCAAAAAAATGTTTAAAATGATCAACTAAGCTTGCATCTTCATAAATTTGATAAACCGTTCCAGATTTAGCTGAAAAAACGAAACAATAATCCAAATATTTTCAACTAATTCCATACAATTCTGAAAACAAAATAACCAAGCAATTCACATATTTAAGCACAAATAATACAAATGCATGCATAAATCACCTACGTCAAGACATACATAAACAGACAAATGAAATACATACAGGCTGAAGATCCTCTCTCTTGAGCCACACATTGACCCCCCACCTCTGCGAGAGCTTCGTCGCTAGCTGCAACGGCGACTCATAAGCCACATCGTACACCTTTGACGCCAGAATATTCGTCAAATACTCCATCGCGTTCAGCGTACCATTGGTAACAGCACCTTTACCTCGATTCTCATTAGGCAACAAATACCCGCTCTCGCACTGGAGCGAACTTGGAGAAACTCTCAACAGAGGCACCGAAGCCTCCGCCGCCTCCGGCGGCGCCGCAGTCAATGACAGAACCCTAGGAATCCTTCCGGCCGACGGTAAACTCTCCGCCCCCTGCTTCGACACCGCGGCATAGATAAACGGCTTTAGGGTGGAGTACTTAGATGTTCTGACGACGTCGTTGGTAGAGAATTTGGTGTGAAAGAGGGGCGATTGCGCAGGGGCAAAACGGAGAGCTTCCATTTTTGGATTCTATAGATACAGAATTTGTATGTCGATGTTTTTCGCCCCGCCGGAGAGAGGAGAAATGCGAGATCGTGGTGGCGGCGGAGTAATGGCGGCCGGCCCCAATTTATAGAGAAAGTATTCTGTGTGGCGGCTCTATGGGTTAACAGTGAGGACGATGGCAAGCTTTATTATGGCCCACCAGAGGTGAAAATAATACTCCAAATTTTATTCTATATAATATTAATAATTAACGTTGAACTTAATTTTTTATTAGAAATTAAATTACCGAAAAAATTAATTAATTAATACATACAATATAATATATAATCGAAAATCATATGTTTTTTACAGCAATCAATAGTATATTAATATGTATAGTGAATTATATTTCCGTTGCCTTTTTTTTTAAAAAAAAAAAAAAAAGGAATGTTAGTGTATTGATATTTGTAGATTTTTATCATGTGTAGATAAAAAAAGAAAAAGAACCCGGGGACTGCGATTTTAATTACTTAGGCACATATGAATCCCGACAATATTACTTATGATTGTGTGACGTGTTTAGGACCGGTCATGAGGGTAATTACTGAGGGTGATGACAAATTTTATTAAGTACTTTTATAGGGGCTAAAAAATTATCGAAGTGTTACTGTGTGTATAATCGTATATAAAATTATATGTTTATTTTCAAATTTTTATTAAATCTTACCCAAAGTGCACACACATATAAAATATTTATTTGTGATTGTGTCGAATTGTTGAGTGGTCAATTTAAAATTGCAAAAATAAAAATAATAAGTGATTTTCTGACACTATTAAAATGACTCGAGATGATGAGTAATCATGTATCAGGTTAATTTTCACTCACAAATTGGCAATTGCATGATTTTGCTACATATTTTAGATTTAGCAATATAAATCATGGACTCGATTATTTCACAAGATTTTATGCAATAACACGTAACTTTGAGGAATCAATAATGGTACAAGATTATGTAGCATTGTAGCTGATAATATATGTGTATTTGAGTATTGCTAAAATAATTCTTAAAATATCTATTCATTAATAATTTAATATACTACTAATAGTGTCCTTTTGCCCTAAAAGTGAGTCACAACTCACAACTCACTCACACCGCATTAGTTTCACAAAGTCCAATTTTTTTGTAGACCCCATTATTTACCTAATTATTATTTTTAGACTAATTACTTACCTAATTATGAGATCAACGATTGTTGGATATTCTTTACTACAAGTAACTAGAGAAAATACAACTAAGAGAAATGCAAAATTCGATCGGGTAAGATCTCACCATCTTGTGTGCATTTGTGATGAAACGCAACGTTTGAAATTTAACGTTGGACCATTGATCACTAATTACTAATAGGGATAATTACAAAAGACCCCCTAAGGTTTGGCCTAATTACAAAAAAGCCCAAACATGTTTTAAAATTACAAAAACAACCATCATGTTTGATTTTGTCTTAAATTTAAGGAGATAACTGTAATAGTTTTAGAAATATCAGGGGTTTTTTGAAATATTTTTTTGCTTATGAAGGAGGAAAATACAAGACAAATAAAAACTCAAGGGGGTTTTTGTAATTTTAAAAAATATTTAGGTTTTTTTGTAATTAGTCCAAACCTCAGGGAGGTTTTTGTAATTATCCCTTACTAATATTCTAGCACATTTAACCACCAAGCACAGAAAATAGGGTAAATTACAAAAACTGCCCCTGAATATATGTATTTACTTAACACATTCCCCATCTTAATGTGTAATTTGTAAAATCTCAGGGGTATTCGTAAATTGAAAGTAGCTGGGCATTTTGTAATTAGCCCGACGTCAATGGTATTTATCATAATTAACCCCACAAAATATTTGAAACGACACTCTTATGTGACTATAATTGATATTTGCACCTGCATCCTTGGACGCACAAAAATCTAACCATAAGAAACCATTATTCTAAATATCCCCGCCTAGCCCCTATTAGTCTTCGCCTAGGTGTTAGGCTTCCCTTGTCCACCTATCTGCCTATCTTTGTTCTTCCAATTTGGCCCCGCCTAACCCCGCCCAGGTCCCACCTAACCGGCCCAAGCTCCGCCTAGGTGCTAGGCCCTAATCTGCTGCCCGACTAGCATCTAGTACTTTTTAGAACATTGCAAGAAACCCAATATTATCCATAACCCACTCAACAACCATTCTAGTAAAACATATTCATCCTTGACCTTCAGAAAACACAGATAAAAAAGAAATGGAAACAATGCTTAGTCTGCAGAATTTAGTTTCCTAAAAATTATAGTCTGTAACAGTTGGAAGTATTCAAGCTAAATATTAGATATAGTCACTACCAAACTTATGCCAACATCCAGGGCATCTCAACAAGTTCCAACACGAAAACACGGTTTATCTGCAGCCAGATTGAAAAAAATAACGGGTGCTCCTAACGAAAATTTTCCGCATTTAGATTCGACTATCATAGTCTTGAAACCAAAAGTATATCCGAAATCATAGCTTCCTTCAATTGACAGCAACTTCAGTAGAAATGTACTTCGAACGCAGTGTGTTTTGGTTCGGCACTTTGGCCTTGGAGAGTTTGAGCACCTCAACAGCCTCTTCCACCTTGGCTGCTAGTGCCTCAGGTGAATCCAATAGAACCAATAGTTCAGAGTTGTCCATCTCCAAAAGCATTCCTGTTATCTTTGCCGCTAGATCAGGCTGCAAAGAAATGAAATTAGCATTTAAGTTAAGAGTCCGTCGGATTTTTTTGCCTTTTCTATATAGCAAAAATGTTTTTTGGCCATATTTTTTGGCCATGTTTTTCAAAAACATTTTTGAGTTCAAATGTCCACTTTACCCTTTTTTCATTTTTGGGTGCTCGTACATAATTCGGTACCAAGTTATGTAACTCGCTACCAAGTATGTAACTGGGTACCGAGTTATCATAACTTGATAACTTGGTACCGAGTTATGTACCGCATCAATTTTTTGAGAAATGATCAAATACCTCATCGAGAATACACGGTTATGACCATCAGTTATTGGTCAAAATGGATAAAATACATGTTTTGGAAAACACATGGCTATTTTTCATTTTCACAAAACACAAGTGGTCAATTTGACCTATTACCACATTAAGTTTCTACTGTTTGCCACGTGAGAACAGTTTTTGCTTCGAAAAAGCTGATGAACAAAATGTTTCACGTATCAAAATCACAAATAAGAAATATATTGGGTCAGACATGCTTGCATGAAACATCAGTGAAAGGATACCTTAACACGTTTATGCATGCATGGACATCAGAAATTTCATTAGTGGGTCTAAAATAGATGCAACCAAGGACAGGTATGCTTTTCCACTTGAAAGGCAATTTTAATGGTAAGAAAAAAAAAACATCAAGACTTTAAACTTTATTGTATTGGCAATGCTGCTGGAAGGATCATCCAGTGAAACAATCAAGACTTTAAACTTTAAGGATTACTACAAAAACTACCCTGAGATTTAGCCTAATTACGAAAGGACCTAGTTATCTTTCAAAACTACAAATACCCACGTGATATTTGTTTCTCTTTTACAAATTGTACGCTCAAGAGGTGGGTATTGTTAGATAATACAAACTTCAAGGGGGTGTGTTGAACACTTTAAAGGGTTACTTGTATTTTGAGAGAGAATTGGAGTTTTTTGTAATTAGGATAAACCTGAGGGGTGGTTTTTGTAATTAGGCTAAACCTGAGGGGTGGTTTTTGTAATTATCCCAAATTTTAAAGAAACCATTTTAATAGTCTCCAGACATTTGGGGGTCATTTTATTTTCTTTCTTTTTCACAAACATCACAGGATCTCCGACTTGGACAAGAAACTAAAACCGTTCCAATTTTCTAGTTAGCCATGTGTGCTTAAATAATTACAGAACAGACAAAACTCAAAAGAGTGAAAAACACCATGCCTTAAAAACATTAAAAGAAAATGAAAAGGGAAATAAGAAAAGCTCTTCACCTGATGATGACTAACAAGTGGATAAAGACGATCACCAAGTATATGTTTCTGCTGTGCCGGAGGAGCTGCAGCAAGCAAGCTACTTAACATCTCTGAGCCCTCAGCACCCAGTCCACCAGCAATTACAATAGGCTGCACAGAAGTAGACCCTATGTTAATCTCATGTGGATGTCCATTTGGATCATAATTAAAATGTCCGACATGCTTCAAAAACACAGACAATAGCTTCTTTTATTGGCATAATGGGCACTAACACTAACAATTGAAGTCCATATATCGAGAATGACTCAGAATAAAATTGATAAAAGCACATGTAACATCACTATATTTATCCAGGAATAGCTTGCATACGATTTTCATTCAGAGAACCAATACATGCATTAATTGGATATATATATTATCTTGGTTCTGATTCTAACTGGCTGTCCGTGAAATTTACGAGGAAATAACAAAAATACAGGGTTAATTACAAAAATTACCCCCGAAGTTTAACCTAATTACAAAAAAAAAAACCTAGTTATCTTTTAAATTACAAATACCCCCGACATTTGTTTTTAGCTTAAAAAATTGCACCCTCAAGAATCCTAAAGAAGGGGTGGTATTTGTTAGGTAAATACAAACCTCAAGGGGATATTTGTAATTTTCAAAGATAAGAGTTTCTTGTAATTATCCCTAAAACAAATGGAGCTCATCACAATCTCTAGAATATGGACGCTATAAGTCAAGAAGTAAAAGTGGTTCTTCAACTTTTGGTAACATTTCCCAATCACCATTTCTTTAAAAGACAAAAAGAGATTTCTGATTTAAATAAGCTATTCAAAAGCCATAACATTGAAATGCAGTATTTCCCATGTCTGGTTGAGGAATAATACATGGACAATCAGTGAAGCCAGTGAATTAATGTGCAAATAATAAATAAACAATACATGTAGGAAAATAAATCAAAATGAAAATAGACCTGATGGTTGCTTGAATCTTTGGAGATTCCAACAGAATAGGTTGGCTGTTGCATATGTGATGCATATGTCAGACCAGCAGGTCCAGCACTCATCCTTCCCCTGTTCTGTCTGTGCTGTCTTGAATTATTAGGTGCCTGTAAAATGTAAATAAAAAACAATAGTGACTGGAGATATCTATCTGTTCCCCAATTTTGTAGGCAACAGTAGATGGACCAAGCTTATATTAATAGAAACCATTTACAACTAAGTGCTTAAACTGAACCTCATAAAACTGACCAATGTGACTGGAGATGGATGAACTGCAGGTCTAGCAAGATTTGCAATGCCATTAGCCCTCCATCCTGGCCTGATTCCAGTAGGCTGATACATCAGAGCAGTTTGTGCAGGAATCTGAGAAACCACACCAGAAGCAGGGTAATAATAATGAGAGTATCCACCAGGAATAACAGCTGATGGTCCTGCTAATCCTGCCATGCGTTGCGCATATATTAGTTGTAACTGTGCTTGTCTTTCCTCTTTCCTCTGAGCAATTGCCACATACAACGGCTTTCTACGCAAAATAAATCCTGTAACATATGTATAAGCAAGTAATTAAGAGCTACAATTCATTAGCAATAAAAGAAGCTAAAATGAAACTTGAGAATCTATCGAGAAAAGATTAAGACACCAAATAGGATTCTGTGTACTCATTATATGTCAAGTTGCGGCATATAAAAGGCTGAGACTTTTGCTGTCCAGAACTTCAGGTGCCGGATAGCAGTTTCTCTTTTCATCGGCTCAGCAATATCATTGGAAATTCTAAAAGCCAGCACAATTTACCATGACATACCCATATGAATCTAAATATCACTGTTACAGACTCAAGTATCCTTAAAGGACCTAAAGATAGAAAGGTGGAGAGTAATTGAATCAGAGGTTACTCTATTTGAAGTATAGTTGACTGTGCAGAACCACAAGTCTTTGGGATACGATGCTTCATACCTTGTCCCAAATTCATACACTTGCAAACATTTGAATTTGATGAAGAGTAAGAAAGAATAGAAACATAATAAAGTAAAGCAGATTTACCTTCTTAACCACCTTTGATGCATTGCGGCTAAACAAAACAAACCATAAAGACAGTTGCAAGGCACATTTTCAATCCATTTTGATCAACACAATTGAATGTTTGAAGATTGACAGGATAGATATGCACAAAGTAATTGTTTCTTGCATGTCATTAGCCCCATCATCTTTGCAAATTGCAATAAGTAAAATCAGCCCAATTACATTCCTGACACACCAATCATTGTGTATTTGCATCATGGTGAGAAAATGTTTTCTGACAAAATTTTCTTGGTGTCCAGACCATGAAAAACATTAGATCAAGAAAAAGAGATAATAAATGCATGTTCGCTTATATCTCATGAACCCAACACCACTGAAGCAATTCACATGCCTATCTTTACATGCCTCACAAGATGTATAATTAATAGAATAAACTGCATATAAACATACCCACCATGAAAAGTATATACAGCTTTATTTGCCTCCTCTGGGGTGGAGAAGCAAACAAATCCAAACCCCTTGCTCACTCCTTTGTCGTCTCGCATAATCTTTGCAGAGGTAATTGTGCCACATTGACTAAAATGTAACTTCAGCTCATCATCTATGACGTCATCATCAATATTCTTCACATACACATTTGAAGCCTAAAATTGATGGAATAAAAGAAAATCATAACCACAGACGAGGAAAAGGTACACAAGCATACTCTAAAGAAAATGATTCCTGTGGGACCTGGTATTTCTGGATTCGTTCGTTCCTTTTCTCCTCAAACTGGCGGCGTAAAATTTCATCACGTTCGGATTTTTTCTGTGCCCGGGCAACATACAATACCTTTGAGCCTGTTGAATACGTATGTTATATGCCAAAGTTTATAACACCAAAGGTTCTGCAGCGTAATCTTACAATATAATTATGTAAAAGTTCATGGTGATACCAAGTTGTGATCCATGCAAAGCTTCCACGGCACATTTGGCGTCATCCGGGTTCTCAAAGTTGACAAATCCAAAGCCTCTTGATGCACCATTCTCATCTTTTGAGATGACTAAGCTTACAATTTTCCCATATTGGGAGAACTTCTCCTTAAGGACTTCTTCAGAGAAACCTGTATCCAAATTCTTCACGTATAGATTCGTGTACTTCGCTTCATGACTAGGAACAGCTCGGTCACTCTTCTTCACAAACTTACCCACAAACCTAAGCAACCCCCCAAAATTGATGAAATTAGTGGTGCAGATTGCATAATATCATAACACAAGAGGCATAAGGGAAAATGATAGGGGAACCAGGACATACATCTGTTTGCCTCCACTAGTTGAGCCATTGAGCTTCTCAATGGCAGCTTTTGCAGAGCTCTCCGATTCGAACTGGACAAAGCCATATCCTTTACTCTTCCCATCATCAGAAGTGACAACTTTACAAGATAATATATCACCAAACTCCTGAAACATTTCTTGAAGCTTGGCGCAATCGATTGAGTCACTCAAATTCTACAGTAAAAGCCCAATGGTAAATTATTCTGTTCAAATAAGTGAATCATGAAACAACATAAAGATATGTCAACAACCAATGACATTGATTCAAAAGTGAAAACCAGAGTTACCTTGACAAAGACATTTCCAATTCCACTTCTTCTCGAGTCTGGATCACGATGCGACCACATAACCCTTATCATTCTTCCATTCAACGAGGAATGATTTTTCGCCTCGATAGCACGGATGGCTACTCAAAACAAAGAAGAAAATAAGATATTTAATTATCTAAAAGCTATTGTATCACATTGAAATTAATTAAGTTAATCAAATTGATGGCAGCACAAAATGTCAAGCATCACAAGAACCCCAACTATTAAGTAGTCTGGGAAAATACAGGGGCCAAGTTGCCAACCCAGTCCGGAATCAGTGTCAGAGACATATATAATGGAGCAAATTTGTAAAATGTTTAATAAGTCATACTTAACAATATATCTCTTTCAGTTGCAGCTCACTTGTATGTGTACATTTTCAAAAAAAAACAGATGAAAATATAATTTTTTTGTTTCAGTGAAAAGGAATCACATCCATTTAACATCTATTAATCCCGCAATCCCACTAATGAACATACTCTGCATTCATGCATAAAAATCAAAATTTGAGTGATTCGTGAAAAAAAAAAAAAATCACCGCCTATCAAACACTGAATCATGATCAGTACTGCAAAACAACTTTAATACTTGCATGCAAGATCGCGAAAAAATTGATACATAAATGTGCCTTCATGTACGCTTCGTTATGATAATTTTAATCCTCGATCGATTAGAATTTTTAGGTTCAAATACTGATTTCATTTTGCTCGATTAAGCAATCGATCTGATCCATGAAAACCTCAATCGCAACCAATCAGTCAAACAAAACCAAAATTCAACTAAAAATCACAGAAACCTCAATCACTTGAAAAAACAATCAGACCAATCAGCATTCGTTCCGATCCACTTCCCCACACACGTACAGTCCAAACAGATAAGGCTAGCAATTACAATGCATAAGGATAAAACAGTACCATCCTGAGGGGAGAGGAAGTTGACGTATCCATAACCGAGTGAGCGGCCAGTGGAGGAGTCACGGCAGACGCGAACAGATATACTCTTGAACTCCGCAAAAACGTCGTACAGCATACCATCCGTCACGTCCTGATGCAAATCCCCAACGTACAGAGACGCCGGCGTCGCCGCCGGTACAGTCGGTTCCGCCGCCATTAATTCTTCCTCGCCAAAAAACAATGTAACAGTAACAAAATCCCTCGCTGCGTACGTTACGCAATGTACTGGTGGTATTAGGTTTGGGGGTTACAAATTGAATTAAAAAAAAAAAAAACAATCTGGGAGTCGATTCAGAGAATGGAAATCTCAAATCAGATTACGTACGAGATTTTTTTTTTTCCTAATGGGGAAGATAAGGAAAAAATGGATGGGAATATATTTTGGGGAGACGATGGTGAGAGTAGGAGAGGAGTGAGTGTGTGTACTGTGTGTGTGGCCGTGTGGGGGGTGATTTGCATGGACGCGGGAGTGTTGTGCCGTTTCGCCAAGCGGGGTACCAGAAACGGTGTGTGTACTATGTGTGTGACGCGCGTGTGGAGGCGCGTTGGGTTTACTTGCCTAAGGTTATTTTGGGGGAAATGGCTGTCACTTTTAGGTGGATCACGTCAACATCATTATTAGGTAATTTATTCCAGAAATAAAGATTGTTTTGTTTTTTTATTTATTACGGTTTTTTGTAGCAGTAATTAAGTGAAATTTGCCACAGTTAATTCGAGAAAATTAACTGAATATAATTATTAAAGGTATGCAATTCAATTGGTAGAATAATATTTTCTCTTTGTACATCTGTAATCCAATTAGTAGAATATTATTTTTTTTTTCTTTGTAAAGCCTTAAATGAATACCTAAGCAATCCCCATTTTCCTTCACCATTGGATAATATTAAGGGCGCCAATTTGTGACACGATAGGATAATCCGATACAAATTTAGTAGGTACAACCATTAACATGTTTGGGTCAAATCTATGGGACATGGTTAACACGGAAAATAAATAGATCGGATCGGGCCAATTTTCGTGTCATGATCGACCTATTTAACCCATTTAAATTTATAGTGATGTATTATTTTAATATTATGTAATGTTTTAGTTGGTCATATAATGATGAAAAAATTATTAAATGTAATTTTAATATTTTTTTAATAATTTAATGTATTTTTATTTATAATTTTAGCTTTTTCTCAATTTTTTATTTTTTGATGTGTCGACTTTAAATTATATAGGTTTTTGGTGTCGTATCGGTTTACCCGTGTCATAAATGTGTCGTGTATCATAACACGAACAATTAAATGGGTAGTGTTCATCTCAGACTTGTAGTACTCGTGTTAGAACACGACCCACAAACATGAAACACGACACGATTGATACCCTGGATGAAATATTAAAACAATTAGAAATTAGTGTTTAAAAAATTATGCCTTCAAAAAAAAAAGAAGAAAAGAAAAAACAATGACTTTAATAGCCCATATTGACAGCATCTAAGTAGTGGATACGCACTTAAATGTATAATTATGATCTTTGGTGTGATTATTTTTTAAATTTGATTTGGAACTACTCATACAATTAGAGTAACTATATTATGTTTAAAGTAAGGAATTTTATAAATCTATTTATATTTTCTTTTGACTTGGACAATTTAAATTTTATTATTAATTTGACCTATCATGTATTTAGTACCACCACTTTTCATCATCTATTACTTTCGAAATTGAAATTACACCTTTTGCAAATTTTATTTTATTTTGAATTGCATTACATTATAGTAATTAAATATGAACCTTAAAATAAAATTATATATATGATTAATATAATCAATGTAATACCTAATCTGTGCTAAAACCAAAATAATAAAATTAAGGGAGATAACAACACATGTGACTCGATGAATATGAAGTGACTCTATAACAAAGGTCCATACAAATAATAAGTAAAGTTACAATTACGAAAAAAAAAAAAAAACTCGAGTTTGATTCCATCTTACATTTTTCCTATTTATAAATAAAAAAATATTTCAAAAATCTCCCTGAATTTCACAACAATATTACAGTTATCACCTTAAATTTAAGACAAAATCAAATCTTGATTTTCAAAAACTTCTAGGATTTGAGGTGGTATTATATGAGACGGTCATGGATAAAGTTTATAAGACGGATTATACAAAGCACAAAAAACATGGATCCTTTTTATGAGTTTGGATTTGGGTCAGAATCCTAGTTACATGTAAGATCCGTCTCATGAACAATGTCTATGAGACCGTCTTACACAAGTTTTTGACCTAGGACTTTTTTGTAATTATCCCAAACCGCAAGATTTTTTTTTTTTTTTTTTGCAATGCTAACTAAAAATAGTACATGAAAACTGTTGGTGGATCCAAAAGAGAGAAAAAATAGAAAGATTTATTCAAATTCAGTTGTACCAATGGCAGCTGATGTGGATCTAAAAGAAAAAAAAAATAGAGAGACTTATTCAAATTCAATAGTACCAATGGCAACTGATTTCCCCGTCCACCCACTGCCACACTCAGTCCCAAAGTGTCATGGGAACAAATTCTGAAGGGATAACTATAAAAACACCCATGAGGTTTGGGTTAATCATGAAAAAAAAATCAAGATGTTTCGAAATTATAAAAAATGTAGGCGTTAATGAAAATGGCGCCTACGCTTTTGTATTTTTTTTTTCATTTTATGGATATTCAAAATTAGAAATGGAATTTAAAAAAAAAAACATAACACAACTGAAATATGAAACATAACGGAATCAAATATTGAATATAACACAACTGAAATATGAAACATTAACGGAATCAAATATTAAATATCTGGTTATCTGCAGGCCTACTCCCATTTTTATTCTTATTTAAAATATATTCAAATATATATAAATCAATTCGAATAGTTGTATTCAAAATTCTAACCTGTCTTTATTGTTGGATTATTTAGAAATTGTATATTTGGAATAAAATGCATACACCATTTTTGGTATTTTTGCTGAAAATTAGAATTGGAATCTAAAAGAAACATAACACAACTGAATATGAAACATTAATTGAATAAAAAAATTGAATATATGTAGGCCTACTCCTATTTTTACTCTTATTTGAATATATATGCATCAATTCGAATATTTGTATTCAAAATTATAACATATCTTTATTGTTGTATTATTTAGAAATTGTATATTTGGAATAAAAGATATTTTTTAGTAGCAAGTATTTTCTTGATTCTTTTATTTTTGATTTATTACAAAATGATCAACCCTTATATATATTAAGACAACTTTCCCGACGACAATGATTTATTTGTTCTAATAGCTACATTTATCTACAATTTTTCTTCTCCAAATAATTTAAATATTTGTGTTGATTTCCGTTGCGATTTTCTGATTTTACAGATCAACTAAATTCATCAAAGTTTGAATTTTTTTTGATCTGATCCGTAGATCTTCAAACTATTTTTTTTAACATCCTTACAATTGTTGTTAATATTGTCGGAAGTATTTTTTATGCTCAAAATTAAATCAATCTATGTTTTCTCCCTCTTTCCACACATACTTGGGTTATGATTGTTTATGATTTCATTCCGTTCATTTTTATTTTCTAAGTGAATAATGATCATTTTTTTTAAGTGAAAAATAGATGTGAAGGGAAAAATTAATGACTATGTTAATGTGATGAAAAGTTTTTTAGAAATATATTGATTACTTGTGAAATCTTCTATGAAAATAATAGTGTAAAATATAATGCAAGATAACTGAATAAAAAATTAAAAAATTAATCCAAAAATAGGAGATATATATCTCATTTTTATTCATTTTGTTATCAAAATTAAGAGAAACATAACATAAATGAAGATAAATTAAAGAAAATTTATCTAAATACTCAATTCAATAGGAGAGAGAAATAAATAGTATTGTTAGGTATTAGGAAATGTGAAAGACAAAAAAAAAAAAAGTGAGTTAATTTTGGAGAAAATTGAGATGGCAATTGGATATGAAATATATTCCATTTTCGTTCCGCTGTATAAATTATTTTTGCCCAAACATACAATTGTTTATGAAAAAATTTAGAAAATATACTATTATCTCATTTTTACTTTTTCTTATTTTTTACTCTCACCAATCACATCTACACATTTTTTACAAAAAAACTATTCATTATTAAACATGATCCCACAAATTTCACTATTCACTCACTCACGCATTTCTAACTACCAATCATATCAAATCATTATTTTACTATTTAAAATCAAATCTACTTTCATCATTACTTTTTCATCTCACATACAATCATACTCTCAAAATTCTTTTTTTTTCCTTCTAACACTTTTTTTTTACCTCTATTCTCTAACAAAATAAAATTTTCAAAATTTTCAAAATTTTTCTAAAACTTTTTTCTCCTCTCTCTCTCTCTCTCTCTCTCTCTCTCTCTCTCTATATATATATATATATATATATATATATATACACACACACACACACACCTCTTTAGATTTGGTCGTATTAACAGAAAAAGATTCAACAATTTTAATGAAATTACATTAAAACCCCATTTTTAGGAGCCAGTCCGTCCAAAAAGTTAATGGAGAAAACGAAGTTTCATACTTAGAAATTTACATATTTCTTTTGATACCATCCCTATTAAGTTCCTCTAATGTCATAAATCTCATCACATGGCCTTGCATCAAAACATGCCTAAAAATAATAAACAACAAGGGTTGAAGAAAAGCTCATCACCTCTATTCTTGAAAAGGATACTACATTTGGCTGCCAATTGCAACAAATAATAAATTGGCGACACTGAGAATGTAACCAAAAATGGGCAATGCGTGGTAAAAATAATAATTTACAGAAATAAAGGGACCAGTAATACCAATAAATGCACCATGAAAGCATAATAATTGTTATGAGTTATTATTCTGAAGGGTTCACTAATAGATGAGCTTCTACTCACACTAAGCTGTCCAGCATTCACAAATTCCTCTCGACCGGAGGTTAAGGAAACATTCACAGACAAAGAACCTGAAGAAAACGAGATTTAAGTCAGGTTTTTAATGTTTTTTTTAAATAAATTGGGAGTACTGGTTGGAGGAGAGGTGATAAATTTAAAAGAAACTGAAAGATACATGGTTCAAACCCTGGTCAAAGTGATACCACTTGAGCTACAAGCTCGTGGGTTTTTTATTTTTTATTTTTATTTTTTTTATTAAGTTGTGAGTAGTAGTTGGAGGGTTGAGGGGATGGGATAAATTTCAATAAAATTGAAAGATACAGGGTCGAACCCTGGTTAATATCCTTTCAAAGGGTAAGCAATACCAATTGAGCTACAAGCTGCTGGTGTCAGTTTTTTAATGTTCTTAAAAGGGTTAGTTACAAAAACTACCCCGGGTTTTAGCCTAATAACAAAAAATGAAACTATTTATCTTTCAAAGGGTTTTATAAGTTTCAAAAATCTTTGGGCCTTTTTGTAATAACCCAAAACGTCTCGGGGGTTTTATAATTAGCCCTTACAATTACTTTAAGGGTAGTTTTTGTAATTATTATCCCTTCTTAAAATGAAGCAATTGGATGGAGATAGTTGAACTTACAATCGTAGTCCGCCCATCCTATTCTTTGATGAGCCAAATCATAAACGAAGATTTTATCTTTAAGAACAAGATCTGGAAATAAGAAAAGGAGAAATAAGTTTTAAATCTCATATTTGGAAGGTTTACTTGGTCAAGGCACAGTCCCAAGAATTAACAGATAAGCAAAATTTCACAGGTCAAGATAATACAATTAGGACAGCCAACCAACCTCCTAAAATTGTTGTGCCTTTATTCGAACTTTAAGAAAGCCCATACACCACGTTGGAGAACCGTCCTGAGGAAAAAAACAGTACCAATTAAAAAGTTCTGCACCAGTTGGCTACTTCATAAAGGCATAACATCATCTTCATCATTATGTCATGATGATGGTGATGGTGAAGAGAAGGAAGAGGAGCATGGCGACATTATTCTAGTATCAACAACAGTTACAGCACAATTAGAAAACCTTTTCAGAATGTCAATGGAATTTTTCGGGTTGAGATGCAAAATTCACAACTAACCTGCCAACTCAAAACACGACCCGATTAATTATTCAAGTCAGATTTATCAACCCAAACTGACCACCCAACCCAACTTGTTTATTCACATGTGACCCGAACCCCGACCCAAAATGACATGTATATTTTAAAAATATGAATTAACACTTATATTTAAATGAGTTATATGGGTTAATTTCAAACAAGAAAATTTTATTTACATACATTGGACAATTAAAATTCAATCATCATACTAACAACCTATTCAATCAATAAAAAAAATTACAAAAGGCAGCACAATAACAACGCAAACAGGTCAAACGGGTTAGTCGGGTCATTTCAGGTTTATACGAATTATTATTCGTGTTATTCATGTTTGATTCTATCGTGACCCAAACCCGTCAAGCCTGAACCCTAACCCACTTACAATGTGTTAGGTTCGTATCGTGTTAGAAATTGTCAGCCCTAGGAATTTTACATTATATGAAGAGAGAAGTAGAAGACTCACAACAAATCCCATGTGCACAAGGTAGTCAATTGGTCTTAAAACCAAGGACGCACCCCCAGCAAAATTGAAAGCAACTGCTGGAAACATCTCACCTACGCTGTTTAGAGAACATAAACCAATCTCATTCAAGTGTCCCTAAGATGCATCATGAATTCGCTTTTCACTGAAATATAATTCGAACCGGAATAGCTCTAAATTACCTATTTAAATATGAGAAATGAAACAGACCTCGTAGAGACTAGATAGCATTGATTTCCTTGAGAAATAATTGGTCTCACTGATGGAGAAACGGCATTGGTTATCTGCAGATGCAGTAAAACCATCAGGAAGGAGTTACAACGAACTCTCAGTTTATTTACTATAATGAAGTAGCTTTACAAAACTTCATTGCTTTTGAAGAGATTCAACTTAGATACAGTCTCATGTTTATGCCAATTACCACCTACAAAACCAAATGAACTTCATATGCAGCCAGATAATCCCAAGATCAACTAAAATCAGAATGCACCGCCATTAATGGTCCTGGTCCTAAAGAGTGTTAATTTCCTTTTTTCCTCTTAAGTTAATTGCAAGATTCTAGCTCTAGTGGCTCACTTCTGCAAATATCATTTAGTACAACCTATCACTAATATGGCATGTTGCAAGATCAATGTGAGTGGAGATACTTACAGCAGTAACCAAAGGATCATAAGCTCCTTCAACAAGGTATGCCAAAGTTGTTCCAGAATCAATAATGGTTCCTTGGTTGCCTGATGTTGTAAACACTGCTTGATCAATAGGTAGCAATTGCCCATTGACAGCAATGTTCTGCAGATATAAATTATAATGAGGCCTGAAAGGTTAGAGATGAAAAATCAAACACAGAACTAAAAGTAAATGTCTCCATGTTTCATATTTTCTCAATCCAGTTAATAAAATCTACAGCAAGCAGGAAATCATCTCATAGTTTCTTCTGGGAAAGCGGTTTAAAGGAACTGGAGAGGTGCATACATATTTAAAAGTTTTCAGAAAGTTATGTGATGACAGTAGATCAATATTTCACGACAAAGTATAATTAAAATAAATTTTAGCACTCCACAAAGTACATGGAACCGATAATAATTCTGTGAGATAATAATGATTACAACTGAATGACATTGTTGGTGACAAAGGCCGTCGAGTAAATCGCGTCAAATTGAAAACAGTAAAAGAAATCAACTAAATTTATGCAATGCTGTTTCCTACAGTTTCAGATGTCCGCTAAGATGCAGAAAATATTCTAGACAATTTAATATAAAAAGAGATACTGCGTATTGGTAAAGGCAATGGTGCCCACCAACCAAATGATGCAATCACAATGGTATTCTGTTCAAACGCCAGATGTCAGTTGAGAGCAGTTATATTCTTGAGAATTTAACATCAACACAATTTTTTACGATTAATAGTAATACGAAATAAAAAGTGCATTAGCAATTACCAAATTTTTGGGTTGTATTAGCTTGAAAATATAAAGATTAAATAATTCTTCAGCATGACTATAAACATTGCTAATTAGAGGCACTGTCAAGATCAGATGCAAAACCAGAAGAAAAACACACAAAGAATCAATATAAGTGGACAAGACCAAAGATCCAGAACCTTTGCCAAAGTTATGAATGAATTTAATAAAAATGGTCTGAGTTGGACAAGAGTAACAGAACACAGATCACCAGCAGCTAAAAGGGATCATTAAGTTCCAGTAACATCATACTATCCAACCATACTAACAGGAACAAAACAAATCTGTTTCTAACACAAAATTAAGGAGTGGCAGGTCATGATTAAATAGGTGGGCATCACATGAATGAAATGTCAATTGCTCCATTGTAATGCATGTGCCTTGATCACTATGTAATTCTAATTGACAGCAAACAACGAGACCCATAAGAATATTTAAAACATTTGCACATTGTAGAAATACGTACTGTGATGGAACAAGGGGAGTGTAAACGATTCTCGGATCCAATATCTCACCAAGAACTAGTATACCTCCACCACTGCCCTCTCCCTTCAAGCAATGGGAAAATATTCTAGGCGTGATCCGAGTGATGACAATTGTGATATGACTGAAAGACCCTGCCGGCCAAACCCAAATATTCCATCAACTGCTCGATCTGATTTAGTCAAGTCCCGAACAGAGAGGTGCTGCACCTGTTTCCACATAAAAATACAAGTTAATCGAGAAAGGAAGATTTAATTGGATTAAGCTCGACGGAAAAAGGAAACAGAAGAAGGGACTAAAAGTTAATGCATGTCAAGCCCATGATTCAATTGTTGAATGGATTACCATTCTTTCATTTTCTTTTCCAATTGCCCAAAAGATGCACAATGTAATATTTATAAAATATACAGTGCTGTTCATACAGAGGCACTGTAGAAGTTAGCATCTATCAAGTTGGTTATGTAAATGCTAATTCTAAATTGCTCTTACATAAAACATCATTTTAGGCATGTAAGTAACATATATAATCAATAGGAGCCATGACAACAGCTTACCCAAAAACAATAGGAGCAGAAGAATTGGCTTGTAATGAGGTGCCCAAAATTGTATCAAAATAAAGCATATCATATACGTAAAAACCAGCAGTGCCACTTCCATCTCCATATTGGAATGAGTAATCGCACAGATTGCTCTCAGCAGAGCATTCAGCAGAAGCAATCCGAACAATGGAAGCACATATACTATCTGAGCAGGAAACATGTGAAACAGTTGATGATGTAGCAGCATTAAAGAAATTGAGAGGAATCTGCAAGCAAAATGAGGCATCAGCCAACTAAAAGTTACTCCAATGAAGTACTAAATTAACCAAAGAACGAGTAAATAACAAAATAGAGAACAAGAGTTTTACTCCCAATCCACTATTCTGGGGGCAATTGTTACAGGAACTGCAAGTAACCCACAAGATGTCACTCCCAGTATCAATTTGCACATTGAACTCTTGTGGTGGGGATCCCAATCTCACTTTGGTATAATAAAGTCTGACCAGCCAAAGTTAATCATAAGAAAAAGGAAATGTAAGTTTACAAGTATTACATAATTCATATATGGATTTTAATCATAGTAAACTGAAATCAAGACAAAGTGAAAATGTCAAAGTTCAAGACTACAGTCAAAGCAGCCATGTATTTAATGATAGGTGTTCACACACAGAGAAGCTAAAATTGAAGACCCCCAACGAGGAAAGGGATCTAACAATCAAGAACAACATAGTCCATATACCAACATTCCAATATTGAAAACACCTGGTCCTGAAAATTCGAATCAATTTATGAATTCTGTGAAGGTTCAGAAAGCATTCTCCAGAGCCTAGTTTACAAACTTACCAACATAAAGGACCAAGAACTATCAACATCACATTTAATCAGCCAATTTAAGCAATTGATTTCCAAAATAATAAATAAGTAATTTCTTGAACTCGTGCCCATCACTATCAACAGCATCAAACAAAAGAACTAAAGAAAAATTTGTCACTGAATTCACCAACCAACTTAACCAAAAATTCGCAGTACAAACATCACAAACAGAACAGCTTGGGGAAACAACAATTTTAAGAGATGCGATAAATTTACCCAACGGCGTAGGGATCGGAGGTACCCCCAACCGGAAAATCCACGATGCCGCCGGAGAAGCTCTGCAATATCCGCGCGTGCCTCGCGCGGTCCCGAGCTTTAATAACCTCCAGTTCCACCCTCTCCTCCACCGGAAAAGCCCTCTTCAGAGTCAGGACTCTCTGAAATCCTCCGCCGCCGCTCACAGCCGACACTAGAACGGCGGCCGCCAGCCCAACCACCACAGCCATCACCAACAAAACCCCGCCGGCCATCCCCGGCACTCACCTCGCTGAATTATATGTACACTGTCTAATCTGAACCTAATTTGCTCTAAGTACGTATGTATAATAAGAATTAGAGAAATGGATAAAATTAAAAATCATGCTTTCTTCCACATTTAAGTGTGTGTATATATAGTCAATATATAGAGAGAAAAAGGTGATGAATTTGTTGAGACTACTGAGTCTACAAGTTGATGATATACAGTACAGGAAAAACACAGTTACACGCGGTGCTGTGTGTGATTGAGATGTAAATTTATCAGAGACGAAGGGGAAAAATCAGAATTGGTCACAGAATGAGAATTGAAAAGCGCTTGAGCAAAGGGTAAAATAGGTATATTATGGACTGCATCATGTATTTTATTTTTTTACTTTTTTGTTGTTTTATATATATTGTGATAGACTGATAGTCTTTTTTTAAATCATATTGTGATAGTCCTAAGGTGAATAAAATAAGTGGATTTGTTGTCAGAGTTGACAGAATGGTTGTTTGGTCTTGGTATTTTATGTTTTTCTTTTATTTTTCAGTAATTAGAGTAGGGGTGGTCAAGTGGGCAACCAAAACCCTGGTTCACATCGTAACCAAAACCATAGTCAATGGTTTTAAATTGTTGATCGGGCCGGGTTCTAAAACCGAACCGTGTAGGTTGGATCCGGTTTCTTGATCTTAAAAATCATGGAACCTGGCGGTTAAAACAACCGATTTTAAGGTTAAAACTAATGATTTTTATTTTTTTCTGGGTGAAAATATGGTAGAAGAAATATTAAATACATATTATGATGTTTTAAATTCGCAATTGCATGAGACACATCTTAAACTAAATGTTGTAAATCAGTCACGGGAATTTCGATTCCTCTATATCTTAAGAGTATACGTAAGCAACTTAATATTATCATTTATATTAAGTTTAATTCCTCTTAATAATATTATTTATATTAAGTCCATTAATATTATTATGTGTGATTCCTTTTCTAATTTTTCTTTTTTTCTTTTATTTTATAAAAATTTGACAACTTATTTAAAAAAAGTCATAAAAAGTGGTTCCGGTTAAAACCGAAACCGTAGAGGAACCAAATTCTAGTTTTAGAATCGGAACCATAAGCCTCTGGTTCCAGTTTCAGTTCTTCATTTCGGAGGATCCGAAACCGACAATTTTGGAATCAGAACTGGTGATTCGAGAACCATAGTCAATTGTCACCCTTAAAATATAGGATATGTCATATGCTGTGTAGTTTAATTGTTTGATTTAAAAAAAAAATAGAAAGATGTCAGAGGAGGATACAAAATATAAATGCAACCAAATATGCTCACTTTTAATAAGTATTTTTGAAAACAATTTATTTAAAAATAACCCAACCAAATATAAATGCATTTCCAAACACACCAATTATTTTTTATCCAACCACATTTTCAATTTTCACATAAATATCAAGACTAACCTAAAATATATACAAAAATAGTGGAAATGTTTTTTTTTTAAATGAAAAACCTTAAATTAGAATCAAACATCCTTTTTCTCTCTAATCTCAAAGGAAATCCTTTTCATGTTGGGCTTAGAATAGCAACGATCAAGATATATGTATATTATGAACAAATGTTTACATACATGATACATATAGAGAGAGATGTGTCCCCAAATAAAAGGGTGAAAAAATACATCATGTCCTTGAATCTTGCATTATTTTCAGCAGAGCCAATTTTGTGACATTGTGTGTGTATTTTTTATAGAATGACACATTTGTCCTTCATTCATATTGTAAGTGTATCGTAAAATTTGTGTAGCATCATAGATATTACCGACATCTATGAATGACAAACCACATTTAACTGTTTCAAACCCCTTAGATGGCAAAATATTGGGCGGCCACAACAAAAATCAGGCTAGGTCGGACCAATTTTTTATTGTAGCCGAGAAAAGCATAACTCACTTAGGGATGGCAATTTCCTCGAACCCGACGGAGGATCCGATCCCGACCCTAATGGAGGAGGGTATGGAGGGTAATTTTGTGCCCGATTAAATAAATGGAGTGCGTGGGTATGGGTATTTTTCGGGTATGGGTATGGAGGTGGGTCTAGGTACATCCTACCCATACCCTACCCGATACCCGATTAACTAATAATATTATATATATAATATATCTACATATATATGTATTTATAATATTTTACATATATTTTTTTATTTATACAACTCTATTTATTTATATTTAAAGAAAATGATTTTTTCCCCAAGTCTCAAGCAAAATCTATTAACCCACTAACACTTTTGTTTAATCCTTTTTAATATTTTGCTATATTTTTATAATATTTAGTTCGCTAATCCTTATCTGTATTCTTTTTTCTTTATTGTTTCCTTAAGAATTTAGTAAATATCTATATCGTTATTTAAATAACTCAAATTTCTCTTTAAAAAAAGAAATAACTTAAATTTGAAAAAAAATACAATTGTAAGTGGTAATAGGGTATGGGTAGGGTATGAATACCCGATCCTCCGATGGGTATGGGGATGGGTATGAAAACTGAATACCCGATGGGTATGGGTATGGGGATGGGTATGAGTATAATAAATGGGGATGCGGATGAAGGATATAGAATCCTACCCGAATCCTACCCATTGCCATCCCTAATTACTCACTCCTACATGTATATAATTATACATTTTGTATGCAAAATCAATCAATTCACGCTAAAAGTCGGGCCAATTACAATCCATTGGGCCAATCGAGTGGGTCAAGGCTCGACTCATTTTTGAGATCGGAAAACCTAGCCCGGACATACCCCCTATCCTCGCACCTTCCTTAGGACGGCTCATGGGCCGGTCAGATTTGCCACCTCAAACTAGGGGTGTCAATCGTGTCGTGTTTCGTGTCCTGACACGGGTATGACACGTTTGACATGAACATGACCCATTAAATTATTCGTGTCAAGATGCACGACACAAAAACGACTCGTTTATGACACGAGTAACCCGGACACGACACGAATAACCTATATAACACGAAAAAATAAAAAAAAAAGAAAAAAAAAACTAAAATTATAAATAAATTTACTTTAAATTATTAGAAAATGCATTCAATAATTTGTTCATCATCATATAACTAACTAAAATATCATATAACTAACTAAAACATCACAAAATATAAAAATAATATGTCACTATAAATTTAAATGGTTAAATAGGTCAATCGTGTTGACCCGCGGGTTGACCTGACCTGACCTATTTATTTCGCTTGTTAATCATGTCCGACCTGATTTTGACCCGAACCTGCTAAGGTTTGTACATGTACCTGCTAAATTCGTGTTAGGTTCGTGTCACAAACTGACACCCCTACCTCTTACACCCACCCAGATACACCCTTAAGTGGGTCTTTTAACAAAATTTCAGTGAGTAATTTAGTGATATCAACCGGGGAGGGAGAGAGCAATCTCCGTCCTATTGAGACAAAATGGGAAAAAAAATTCCCCACATCCCGTCCCCGCGGGGATCCCCATCCCTCGTTTTAATGTAGATATATTTATAATATATTCTATATTTAATATCTGGTCCCTTGCGGGAAACGAAACGGGGAATATCATGATCCCCGTCCCTGCCTTGTCCCGATCGACGGGGAAAAAAAATCCCCATGCTCATCCTTATGGGGGAAATTTTTGGGGATTCTCCGCCCAATTCGAGGCGGTTTCACATGAAAAACGGGAAATCCCTGCCCCACTACCATCTCTAGACTCTAACTTGTTCTCCTTAATTTAATTGTACCAAGTATAACTTATTATTACTTAGTATTTGCATTATTATCTAAAAAAATAAAAAAGTATTTGCATCAAATTTTCGTATTCTCATCATTTGAGACTTGGGTACAAGATGATTTTAAATTTCCAATTTCTATCTCTCTCTTCTTCTTTTTTTAGTTTCACTTTGTATTTTATTTTTTAATGTATGATATGTGTCTAAAAAATAAATATAGTTTGTTGGTTATTTGACTATGTTATAACTTAGGGACATATATCATAAAAATGTTATAATTTAGACAAAGAATGATAAATAAATAAAATAAAATAACATGAAAGAAAATTCAAAAGTATAAGGAACACACTTGACTCTTGAGAGTTGGGACCTATACTAATAATGAGTTATGCCTGGGTATTCTTGGAATCTTGCATGGTTCAGCAAATATTTAGCAAAATCAAATACCATCAGACAGACATCATGATTTCATTTGAAAATGCTGTCCGTTTGTTGGGATTCAATTTAATTCTTTACTTCTTTTTTTTTTGGAAAAAAAAGGATTCAATTAAATTCTAGATATCACAATAATCAGTTTTGTGAAGTTTGTAAAATTTGAGGCCCACCTAATATTCCTCCCATAAAAAGATATCAGGCTGGAAGGCGGAAGCCTCACTGGGCCGGAATTTAGTGGGTTCAACCAATTGAATTATTCATATATTTTAACTTTTTATATTATATTATATTATATTTATATATATAGAAATAAATTCACACATATAAAAACAACAAACATACAATATCAATAAAATGTATAATGCACATAAGAGTGAGCAATAATATACATCTAAACTAAAATAAAAGAGCTCACTTAATTGTTGAGGGGTATTTTTGGTGATTTTTGTCCTAACCACATCTATATTTTTTTTTATTAATATAGTTTCTAAATAAGTGTTTTCCACATATATTTGGATCACTTAATTTTTTTAATATTTATGATTTTGTCGTCTGGTACGACGTTTGGTTTATCACTGTCTTGGTACGGTGTTTTTTTTATGCAGATTCAGACAAACAAGTTTCCGATCCGACGACAAAAGATAACAAATCCGATTATGGTCTTCAACAGGTTGCGGATCCAAAATCATAAGTATTCAAGACAATATAAAATTTTCGGAATTATAAGATTTAATATGATTTTTGTTATTAATATAGATGTTATGAATCTTTTCATAGTTCTCTTTTATGGTTTTTAACAGATTTTCTTTTGTCTTATATCGATATATTGCTAGTTTGAATTGATTAATAAAATTATTTTTCTTGTCGACAAATAATATATGATGCACATTGAGATCCTTATATTATTATACCTAATTGCTAAGGGGAGGATCAAGTGAGACCATGTCTCTAGATGAGACACAATGGACTAATCTCAACCATCCCCCACTATTATTCAATGGGTGTGATTTAATGGATAAAAAATATATTAAAATATTAATTTAATCAATATAAGGGTAATAGGGTAAAATAACAAAACAAGATAGTTATAAAAATGGAATCAAATCTCTTTCTCTCTCATCCATCTCTCAAATCTCACGTCTCTCTCTCTCTCTCTCTCTCTCTCTCTCTCTCTCTCTCTCTCTCTCTCTCTCTCTCACTCACTCACTCACTCACACACGTCTCTCTCCATCTCTCCATCTCTCTCTCCTCTTTTTCTCGGTTCCTCCATTAATGCAAATGGAAGAACTCTAACTGTGAAAAAAAAAAACAGTGAAGAAGATACAATTTATGTTTCAAATGAAAAAACAACGATGAAGAACTGAACTCGTTTATATTTAACCTACACTTTATAAACTGATTTTACAGAGAACAAATTTGTGAAGAATAAGATGTTTTCTGTTCCAAATGAAGAAACAACCATGAATAAGACGATGCATAGATGGTGTAGACATCAATGGAGAACTATATAAATCGTCATTAACATAAGCTCTTAAAAACTCGTAATTTTCACGAATAAGACGATGCATAGATACTTATGAAATGATGTATAGATACTTATGAAACGATGCACATATCTATAGGATATTAAATATTTGAAAATATGCAACAAAAATCAACAAAATATGCATTATCTGAAAACTATCTATGCAGCGTAAGAAAAACTAATATTTGTACAAAGATACCCAACTATGCAAGACATCATAAATATGCAACAAAATCAACTAACTATGCATTATCTAGAATCTATCTATGCGAGTGTATAATAACTAAATATGCAAAGACATTATGTAACATCCAATTTTTATAATTTCCAAAAGTAACATCCCATTTTCATAACTAAATATGCATTATATTGAACATATTTATGCAAGGTAGAATAACTAAATATGCGACATTATATTCAATTATGTATTTTTCGTAAAACAAAGGCCAACAAAACAACTAAATATGCATTATTTGATGTCTAATTATACAATAGAAGAACCCTAACTATCTTTGTAAAATAAAAATATTTGGAAAGAAAACAGTTCCTTAAAATCCCGCCACAAAATCCTAGCGGTTTCAATCTCAAATAAAAATAGTTTCAAAAAGTCAAACTCACTTAAAAACCTCTTTGGGGCCACTAATTTGAATTACAAAATTACAATTTTACCCTTAAATTGGCGGAAATCAAGGAAATTAAAAAAATTATTCACATCCCTTCATTTTTTAAGATCAATGGGTAAGATGGGTCCACACTGCCTCACCCGGAGAGAGGGTGGTCATTTGAACCAAATCCTATATAAATATAATGTGAATTGTGAAAGGCTCTAAACCATAGGAGCAATTTGTTTTCAATTTAGACTCATAGCTGCCGAATAGGGTATGGTCATTAATATCCGAGTTTAAACCACATCATTGCTATTCATATGCATTGTTGCATTCGTAAATAAAAAACAAAAGAAAAATAAAGTTTTTCGTCTTATCTTCTACTATTATTTTGCCCATTTAAAATACATATTTAAAATTTAAAATTTATATCTTAAATTTTAACTATTGTAAAATTTTGTTCAAATTTAAACATGGATAAAATTTCATTTGACTTTTCTAGCGGCCGCTAAATGCTTCACAAAGCTGTGACTTGAGTTTAGAAGTGTCAATTTCGGATCCGCAAGCAAATTCAACACGATTTTAGTGGATATGGATCTAGGTTTTATGAGTCTGGGTCAAACTTGAGTCGAAATCGAATAATTCTCCAATTAAATAATTCAGGTTCGAGTCAACATGCTATGCCTCATTCAACCGTTTGGAATTTAAAAAAAAATAAATAATTAAGTATAAGAAAAACAAAAAACAAAACATGTCTTTAAAAATTAAATGCTAAAACCTTATTAATTATATATGTTGTTATTATTTGCTTTTTTTTGTATGTTGTCCTTAAAATATTATTAGTATTTATGATGGTTATGCAATTATACAATTTCTTTTGTTTGTTGTTTGAATTGTGATATTTTATCGATTGAATAGTGTGTCATTGTTCCTAATTTTAAAAAATTTAAAATTGTGATATTTTATCGATTGAATAGTGTGTCATTGTTCCTAATTTTAAAAAATTTAAATTAATTCAATCTAAAACTATTCAATTTACATAAAAGTAATTTTATTAACGAGTTAAATATGTCGAGTACGGATTACTGTGAAATAAACAGGTTGTGTCCTAGGGTTTAAGATTCTCGACACGAATAATTAAGGGAAAAGGACATAAATACCCTATTTTCCATATCCAAGCCCCCCGCACAATGTCCATTTTCCGATTTTGGACAAAAATGCCATTTTCCGCTGAATTTGGACAAAAATACCCATTTTCCACTGATTTTTGACAAAAATACCCATTTTCCGTTGATTTTTTGCGTTGGTTTCTTTTTTGTTTCTTTGTTGTTTCAAACATATTTGTTGTTTCTTTGTTGTTTCATACTGTTTTATTTATGTTTTTATATGTTTCACTTAACCAACTTTTCATTGAATTCCACATTTGCATAGAAAAATCTCGGTTGTGGTATGCCACAATGGACAATGGGAAGAAAATAGAGAGTATACCAACTTTGAAATAATAAGAATATCGATTCCAATGGATCGCACATTCAAGACCCTAAACGAAATCTTGGAACAACAGATTCAATTCGGAAAATTGAGCTTACTTGTCCATCATCGGCTACGAAAATGGACACGACTCCACTATCGCACCAAAAATACTTTGTATTAACTTCCAACATCGTAGAATTATTGAATGCATCAATCGAGCGGGGAAAGACTTACTAGTAACGACTTTGCTAGAAGACGTGAGATCTTTAGTTCAAGATTAGACATGCGGGACATCGAAATGAAGCAAAGATCAACATTTACAAGGATGACAAAAAAAAAGTCAAGAAAGTATATGGGGAAAAACTACACCATTTCTCTAAATTTAAAAGCAATACAAACTTTTATCACATGATCCCATGTTTCACAATTGTTTTTACATGTTTCAACCGATTACATCATTACTAAGATTTACATAACAATAATTCTCTAAAATCATTAGGAAGTGGAGGCGAAAACTCAATGTCGTTGTCATCGTCATCACCATTTGCTTCGACGCCCATAGCTTTCCCACCAATAAAGTGCTCGGCATAACAAGCAACAAAAAATCCCACATTCACTACAAAAGAAATAAAAAAAGATACACAGTCATATAAATAACACAACAAATCAAAAACAATAAAAAAGAATAAATAAATGGAAAATACATAAAAGAACAAAAGAAACATAAAAGAAACAACTTCGAAACAACATCGAAACAAAGGAAAAACTTAAAATCACAAAATAATAAAAGAACACAGAAAAATCATGCATCGACAACACATCTTGAAATAAACCGCGCAATCCGCCCAAAACCATACACATCTTGAAACCCAACCCACCTCAAAGATCTCCATAACCAACCACCGGCGTGGCGGAGAATCGCGCGATTGATTCCAATATGCACAAAATCCTATCATATCTGAAACGTACATAGTTTGCCATTGTGACATTTTTACAAAATTTATTTGCCAATTTATCCCCTTTTACCATATTGTCCACACAACTATATTGCATATTTTCACAAATTTAACCTCAAATTGTGGGAAATTAGTTACCCCCAATTTCTGCCTAATAATTAGCCGCATCCACCGGCGCAAACCCTAATTTCCCACCAAAGAACATCATACACCACCTCCAATGTCTTCTGCTGAGTGTTACCAAAAAAGCCCACATCGCTCGCGTCTCTGTTTTTGGCGAATGCAAGGCACGCGATCATCGAATTAACGCCAACAAGTATCCCAGAGGGATCCAAATCGACTTTCAAATTCCCGCCGAAGGTGAACGAAATGGTAGGAATGGTAATATTCCCCGTATTTTTGAAATCATAGCAAGTATCCGATGAAGAATATCTTGCAAGCGCACTCGGTACTCTTTCATCACCGCTTGAAATGCGGCGCTCATCGCGGTGTACGCCGCCGGCGGAGGCGGGTTATCACCGTCTTTAGTCGATAATGGTGCCTGCGAGTTTGAAAAATTGATTGCCTATGGATAATTGCGCGCCGGATATATAGATAATGTCGATGAAGTAGAAAGATGTGCCCGTGAGTGATCACACAACCTGTTTCTCTACTCGCAGGCTTGTCTTTGGACATGTTCTCGCACCAAATTCATCGAAGTTGCCGCTGGGGTAAAAACCTGATAAGAAAAATAAAGGGGTGAGTATATTTGGGAAGTTTAGGATCAGATGGGGTAGATTAGTGATAGGGTGGTATTTTTGTCTTTTTTTCCAAAAATCAGGGTATTTTGTGGTATTTCCTCAATAATTAAATAGGTCGAGTTTGGATTGACTTATTCTGACCTACGGCCCGTACTCATAAATTTGGACCCAACCCAGTTGGCACCCCTACTTGAGTTGTGTCCACTAATCTGCCACGTAATCAATTGGATCTAAGTCGGCTCAACACAAAACCACACCGATCACCATTTCGGCCCAATTTCAAAGAATCTCTGGAGGCCCAATTACCAAGGTCGTTGGAATTTGGACCTCAGCCATGGCGCTTCGACTCACGGCGAGGAGAACTCTCTCTCCTTCAGCGCCGTTGCTTCAGAAATCGGCGTCCGCCGGTGACATCTCGATCGTCCGCCGTGGCAGGTGGCGCTCCTCTTCATCCTCATCCTCATCATCATCTTCTCCATCTCCCAAGCCCAATAAGAAAGTGACGAACGATCGTCTCGCCTCCGTTATTGACGCCGTCAACGACCGGAAACTCCCGCCGGAGCTCCGCGGACAGCGTAACAACGTAAGGTGAATGTTTTCTCCCTTCAGCATAATTGCAATTCCTAGTAGCCAGTAGGAAACATTCGTTACATTTCTCGAGTTTCTTGTTTGAATTCCTAAAATTCGGAGAGCTTCATGGCGGTTTAAATTTGGATTTCGGGGCCAGATTTCTGCAAGAGCTGCAAATTGATGATATACTCTATTGGTGTATGATGTGTGATTTGTGAATGTTGATTCTAGGCTCTAGCTGTAATCTGATTGCTCGGTGATCTATAAGGTGAGATAGAGGGTACGAACAGAGTTTCCCTTCTGCATTTGGTTGTGACAATACACATTTAAGTTCAGTTCTGAGTAACTTTGTAGCTGGTTTTGGTTCAAGTAACACAATTGCATGCAAACATGTTAAAAATTGTTTGATTTTTGCACAACCCGAAAGTATGGCTTCTTGTTCGAATACCTAAGGAGGCCCTGTTTAGTTTGTAATCGTTATGCTTGTTGTTTGTTAATAGTTCTTACTTGTAAACTATTAACTAGCCCTTGGATCTTATTTGGTATATGATGTAATTAGATAAAATGATGTATTGATCACTTCTCTTTAGAAAAAACGAAGTTCCATTCTTTTCAGAACTTTTAAGCAGAGGGCAAGGTTTTTGTGTGTGTGTGTTGTGTGTGTGTGCAGTTGGTGTAAATTGGATGTTTTGTTGGTTGTGAAAATCGACATTGCTCGTGGACTATTAAAGGATGCAAGAAATTTGGTGGCTGCAAAGGGGACAAGGTGATCTTAGTGACCAAATAATGCTGCTTAGGGCTGAAAAACGAACCAAATTACTTGATACTCGATTCGAGATTGATCGTTAAAAGCTCGTTTGAGCTCGGTTCGTTAACATAACGAACCAAAGTTGAATACATTTTGTCGTTCGATAAGATGTAAAGCTCGGCTCGAGCTCGACTTTCGATTAGTAAAGAAATAATAAAATATGTGAAAAATATCAAGCTACTTGAGCTCGATTCGTGTTCGGATCGACTAAAGCTCATTCGAGCTCGATTCGATTAATAATCAAACCAAGCTCAAACACAATTTTTGAATCTCGATTAATATTCAAACAAGCTTGAACAGTACTATGTTCGGCTCGACTCAACTCTTTTACACCCCTAATGCTGCTTTCATCTGAATAATCAATGATCTGTAGTGTGAAGTTTGTGCGCTCTTTCATGTCTTGTGCCTGAGAACATTTGTGCCCCTGATATCTTATGCTTCAATGCTTTATTACTCTTTGAAGTAATTATCTCAGTTTTGCAAATATTTATAAAAATAATTCATATAGCTCGAGTCCAATATTCGGTGCAGCTGAAAGAACTGGGTTCAATCTGAATTTCTGTACACTATCCTGTTCCCTTTAAATTACAAATTGACAAGAAGTGCTGGTTTATGACCTTCTTCTTGGTATTTCCAGATCAGAAACTGACATTATAAATGTCGGGAGCAACGAGTATGGCATGCCATGGAAGAAGGTCAGTTTGAAAACTTGCCGGGAAAAGGGAAGCCCTTGGACCTCAATAGTAACCCTCATGCGGACCCTGCTGAAGACACCCTGTATAGGATTCTTAACAAAAACGGATGTGCGCCAGAATGGGTTGAACTTAACAAAGAGATACTTAAATAGCATTGCTGGGTGGCGAATAGCCCTCCGGAAAGCTTGGGTGCATAAAGATGGGAATGATGATTCTCAATGGTATGAGTCATCAGAGGCATTAAAACTCCGGCTGCGTGATCTAAACAATAAGGTATATTGATTTTTTTCACTTGGTGCGATGAACCTTCCATTCCGTGCAATTAATATTTAGGGATAATTACAAAAACACCTCTGAGGTTTGGGCTAATTACAAAAAAAATTAAAGGTTTTGAAAATTGCAAAAAAAAAACCATTGAGGTTTGATCATGTCTTACATTTTCTCCTTCATAAGCAAAAATATTTCAAATACCCCGCCGATATTTATATAAATATTACAGTTATCCCTTAAATGATATGATCAAATTTGATTTTTTAAAGTTTGAAACATCTCTGTCTTTTTTTGTAATTAGCCCAAACATCAGGGATTTTTTAAATTATCCCTTACTATTTATGTTGTTGAAATGTAAATCAAATTATTATAATGATACTACAACAATTGGTAGAATGAGTATTTGATGTTGACGAATTTGTCATTATCTTTTGTACCACAGTGAAAACAAAGGGTTATTTCGATAACATTACACGTCTGCTCTCTTATTATAGAATTTTATTCAATTGAGAAATATATTTTTATTCATGTTTCTTAAGAATGACAAAGATTGAGCAAGTTCGTCCAAGTAAACCTTCATGTTTCTTAAGGAGAAGCTTGATAGTATTTTATTTAATTGAGAAATATATTTTTATTCAAATAATTTTAATGAATATGAAACTAGTTACCCGCATTTTGGTTGCGGCAGACTTGATTGTAAATCCAAGTAGTTTGCTTAATGTTGATTTAATTTCTGGTTTTGGAGTTTGGTATATATGCTTATGTAGCTTGATTGTTCTCTGAGCACGTCTCATTCCTAAGACCATATGTTTTTTGTAGGTCTTTCGTTATAACCTCATTGTTCCGTTTGGCCGTCAAATGTTTGGATTTAAGTGGGAGAGAGAAATAGAACGACTGAAGGAGGAAGAAGGTCAGATGAATGAATGATATTCAGCCAGCCTTGTTCTTTTGTTTCGTTTTGTTTCTGTGCATATGTCATCCTCTGCATTTTATGTTGTTGTTTTGCCAAGCCCGACATTACCAAAATTAGAACCTCTCTATCATTCAGACTGTTGTTTTAACAGAGAAATGATGCCTCAATTTAAGGAGTAATTACAGAAACACCCCTGCTGTTTAGCCTAATTACCAAAAAAAAAAAAACAGTTATCTTTAAAAATAACAAATACCTTGAGGGTACATTTGGATGGGGGGATTTGGGGGAGGATTTGGGAGGAGGGATTTGAAATCCTTAGCTAAATCCACACCCTCGTTTGACATATAAATCCAAATCAATGGATTTCAAATCCTCTTTAACTTTTAGTTCATTTTCAAAGGATTTCAAATCCCTACCAAAACCTAGTCATTTGAAATCCATCCTTTTTTTCCCTTTATGCTCACTTGCATATTCACATACATTTACACACATTTATACACAACGCACACATTTACACACATTTACACACACTCGCACACACTTACACACACTGCACACATTTACACACACTACACACAAAATAATAAGATTATATCTTTTATTTTTATTTATTTCATATCAATTACGAAAATAAATAGAGCTTCTAATTTTTTTTTTATCAAAACTTACAATGGATTTGAAATCCTTACACAAATCTACATCATCCAAACAAGCGGTGGATTTCAAATCCAATGACTTTGAAATCCATTCATTTGAAATCCCTTGGAATTTCAAATTCCTCCATCCAAATGGGCCCCCGACATTTGTTTTTAAACTTACAAATCGCCCACAAAAAGTGGGATATTTGTTAGGTAAAAATACAAACTTCAAGGGGTTTTTGTAACACTTTAAGGGGTGTGTATAATTTTAAAGGTGACTGGAGTTTTTGGTAATTAGGGGTCAACCTGATGGGTGTTTTTGTAATTATCCCTCAATTTGATTATACGTGCCTCTTCAATTTGTTTGGCCTCGATATATCGCAGGGTGGCACTATTCACACCCCATTTTCTTCTTCTACCCTATTTTTTAAAAACAAACACCCTCAATATTCCCCAATTTACCTTTCCCTCATTAAACCATTTGGCACGATGGCATGATGGTCGTGCCATCCCATTTGGGTCATCGCACCATCAAGCCATCCCACTTGAGTCATCGTGCCATCTCGCTATCCCATTTGAGTCATTGTGCACGATCTCATTTGAGTAATCGTGTCATCGTTCCACTTGACACGTATTCATCGTACCATTATGCTAATCGTCATTTGAGACATTGTGTCATAGTGCCATCGACTATAGTAAGATGTTATAATCTTTTAAATTCATGACGTTTTTGTAATTACATGGAAGATGGTGTGAATAGTTTCACCCTATTACAAATTGCCATTTATTTTCAATTGCTTATAACTAAGGCTGCGACAGGAGAGTTAGAGAAATCAGAAAGGTGGATTTTGATGGCAGCAGTAGATTTTTATGAATCATGATCTAAATTCATTTTCTTGTTTCAATGTTTTGGTGCAAAGTTTAGGATCTCATACAATTTTAACTTTTTAAGGCATTGGTTGGACCCTCTGTTCTAAAAGACCCCGCCTAGCTCCGACAGACCCGCCAGCGCTAGACCCTCCTTGTCCGCCACGTTATTTTTCCAATTAGATCCCGCCTAATCCCGCTTAAGTCCCGTCTAACCCCGCCTGTGCTCCGCCTAGGTGCTAGGCCACGCCTCGCCTAACTAGCGCCTGCGCTTTTTAGAACACCTGGTTGGACCTAAATTCACGTCAATCATCTTAAACAAATTTCGTTTTACCCTCCTTTTCCTTCTATCACGGAAAGTTTTATCCCTTTTGTAAAGAATCCACGCAAAGTCATACATCCCTCAATTTCAGGTTTTTCTGTTTTAATCTTTCAGAATGTCATCTTCTTATGACTTATCGTTAGGGACTTAGAGCATCCGCCAAGAGACTCTTTATATTTAAAGAGTATCTCTTGCAAAATAAAGAACATCTTTAAATTTAAAGAGTGAAATTTTTGATATTTTTTAACACTCTCTTTGTATTTTACTTTTTATTTTATCTTTTCCCAACATTAATTTATTACACATGGAATATTAGAAGTAATTAATGAAATTTTGCAAAATTTGTGTTGGTTTTAGAAAGTGTCAATCAAAAAGATAATTCAAAGTGCAAGAAATATCATGCAATTAATTATAGATAGTTGTTTTTGCTCTCCAAATTTGGAGAGTGAAAACTCATTCTCTAAATTTAAATGTTAAAATAAAGTTTTTGTTGGAGATGGTTTTTTGTAGATGGCTCTTTAAAATAAAGAGGATTCTTCATTTGAAGAGTCTTTTGGGGATGCTCTTAGGGGTGTAAAAGAAGCGAATCTTTTTGATTCGATTCGATATTTGAATTCGTATATTGACATTCGAATTCGAAAAATTAGAATACGAATCCAAATAAGAATGTTTATTTAGATTCGTATATTATGCGAATACGAATATGAATATCATTATATTCGATTCGAGTATTCAAAAGAATATTCAATAATGTTTAATATATTTTTGACAAAACTCCTCGAGACGGTCTAACGGGTCAAAATCCGTTAGACGGATCCATGCCCAAATTCTTAATAAAAAAACCCGCACGCATCCCCACAACAAGCCGCACATCGTCCTTGATGAAGAGTAATGGTTCACGCAGGAACAACTGCACAGGATTATCGCCACACTACAAAATTTCATCACCTCTAGGGTGATCATCCGTAAATGGGGTTACATCATAAACTTGAATATAATCATTATGAATCGGCCAAACGAGTTTATTGTCCCCAAAAAATTACAACTTGAAAGACAAACAATATAAATTAACATATACACCGTACGAATCTGGAACCAGAGACTCGAAATCTTTCCATACCATGCATCCTAATTCGGATCAAAATAATATAATTTGATTGTCATAGTATTACTAGGGGTGGTGATATTTTTGTAATTTTAGAAAACGACATATTACTAGTAAGGGTAGTGGCATTTTTATAGTTCCCTAAAAAGTATTAGTTTTTCCCTAAAAATAATAGTAGTCTCTATAAAATGTATTAGTAATGTCACGCCCAAACGTGACGCGACAACGATCAATCACTTAAAAGAATTAATCAACAGCTAATCCAAAGGTACCAAACTCCAAGTGAAATAGAGTCTAATGCAGCGGAATTATAACAACCACGAGTACAAATTATATCTTAAGGTCTGGCAGTATCCGAATACAACCCAAAAGATTATCTTAATTAACTTACAGTCCAAACAGAAATAAAATGAAGGAGTCCAACAACAACAACAAAAAAAGTAAAAGGAAATATCGCTCCACATCGCCGATAGAGATTCAATCATGCGAGGTTCGATGTCTTCAAATAACTCTTCATCTAAAGGTTAGAAACGAGAGGGAATGAGACAGAAATCTCAAATGGATGGGGTGATCGTGTGTAAGTGTGGCGATATAATTAGTTAATGCGAGAAATTTAGTTGTATGAAAAACGCATGAGAAATGATGCATGATTTCACACACACCCACAAGCGTCCGTGATAAATATATTTAATTAATATACTTATACAATTAAGAAAATAGTTCATGGTCAAGGTGCACTATGGTCCAAGCAAACAGGAGGATTGCGTGCGGATTTGTAACGCCAATCCTATGCAAGACAAGTAGCGGTTGCGTGCGGATTTGTAAAGCACCAACCTATGCAATACAAGTAGCGCATTATGACGGATTTGTAGCGCCAACCTATGCAATACAAGTAGCGGTTGCGTACGGATTTGTAGCGCCAACCTATGCAATACAAGTAGCGGTTGCGTACGGATTTGTAGCGCCAACCTATGCAATACAAGTAGCGGTTGCGTACGGATTTGTAGCGCCAACCAAACGGGTCCGATTAACCCTAATCGTGTGGATCGACAAATGATTCCTTCGCTCTTCCTTGTAACTCCCCGAGCAAGATGGTCCAAGACCCACCTTATCGCTCCGTAGGCAAAGACAAAATCCACAAAGTGGAGCTAGCAAGGCTCGGATTTGTCATAATCATGATTATACCTCAAGTACTACGACCCGCTTCCCTTGGACAAACTCCGTCCCTCGCCATGGGGATTAGGACGATGGGGCCGGAAGAGAATAGCAAATGAGCCGAGCTGCCCGGTTCCATCCCCGACGTATCCATTCCGACGTGAGCTCGACACACCAAGTTGACTCAAGCAGAAAGTAAACACAAGTTCATGTAGTCAACCAGGCAATGAGTATTATTGATTCGGGAAGCGATTCATGAAAAGTTCTCAAAAATTTGCACAAGATAGTTATGGCGTTGGTGGAGTTATTGGGATGAAGATAATTATCGGGAGGATAAGTAGTCTTCGATATCTTAAGGATTAGGAGGAACATAAGTCCCGTTATAAATTCAAATCGCGAGACAAGGAAATCGCCCAAGATCGGGTATTAATCGTCAAAGACGATTCGATAAGTCAAGGGATTTTTAAGAAAATAAAATATTTTAATTAAATATTAAAGTCAGAGGGTCCAGGGCTGTTTTAGTAAATGAAAAATAATTTAAGTTAGGTCCTTGATAAAAAGAAAAATTTACAATTAGCCCCGTTTTGTAAAAACCAATACTTTTGGGGTTAAAAATTGAATAAATAAATATCCCGACCTTGAAAAATTATGAGGTCAGTTCCTAAAATCTCTAAATTGTTCAGAGATTCAGGTTTTTAAAGTTTTGAGGTCGAGTTTTTATAAAATTCTCACATTGGCCCCAAATTTGTTAAAATTGTCATTTCGGCCTTAAGTTTAAAATAATCGAACTCACAAACCGGGAGGGCTTTTAATGTGATTCCAGTTGGAAAATGTCACTAAGGTTAGTGGGATATTGGAACAAAAACAGTTTTAAAACTTCATAAGTATAGGTCCCTCAACTTTTGAAAATCTCATTTTTGTCCCATTTTGAAATAATTGCCTTTAAGGCTTTTAGGGGTCCAATTGTTATGAAATTTGAACCTTGGGTCCAAAATATAATTATGTTATAGGTAAATTAGTATTTCCAGGTACATGGGCTGTATAAGTCCTGGAAATTTCATTTGGGTCCTCAAGTTTAATCTTTTACAATTTGGTCCCTCAAGTTTTATAAAATTACTTTCCAAGCTCTAAACACTTGGATTTTTGGAATACACTTAAAATATGTTATTTCCAGTCCCTTAAGAGTTAAAATTTCAAATTTTAAAATTAGGGTCTGGTACAGTTTCGAAAATTGCAAAATAACCCTTAAACTTCTAGAATTTTACAATCTAGTCCTTGGGCTTTTAAGGGTTGATTTTATTTATCTAAAAACTCTTAAAACTTTATTAAAATGTCAAAACATAATTTTTGAACTTGAGTTCAGTCCCAAAATCGAAAATTACAGAGGGGTCTCTTAAGTTTTATTTTCTTGCAATTAAGTCCACCAACTTTCCATTTTTGCATTTTAAGTCCAAAAATCGAAATTTAATCAATTATGCTCGACTTGTCCAGGTTATAGGCCATACAAAACATAGATTTCAAGAGTCATCAACATACATATCCATCTCATACAAGAATTTATCAAATATGACAATAAAGTGTACATGTATGTCCTAATTTTCGGTAAATCGCATTTTTGAGCAACACTTGAGAAATTTTTCAACTTGATACAAGAAAATAGCATGCAATACATAATATATATCTCAAATGCTCAATAACAAAATACTACATGCATTTTTATGAATTAAAACACCTAGAAGTTGAAAGGATTTTTCCACCCACCTTAAAGATCGGTTTGTTGGTAAAAATGGGATAAATCTCTCTCGGTGAAGGAATGACTTAGGTCAGCCCCTAAGTCAAGGAATATCAAAAAAATATAGGAGTTATAAGAATGTGGTTAAAAATTTAGGGAAAATAAGAAGATAGTGAGAAAATTGGAAATACTACACTTACCTTTGTGTAGTGAGTAAAATGTGACTAGTAATGGCTTCCAAGTATAAGGTTTTGGTCACCCTTAATGTTAACCACCAAGGTCAGCCCCTAAAACTCCAAAAATGAAAATGGAGTGTAAAAATTTGGAAAATAGAAAGAGAAGAAGAAAGTGTACTAAAATTCCATTTCTTACCTTATAGTCCAACTTCTTCACAATTTTTCTTCAAGATGACTAGTCTCTTAACTTCTTCAAAGGTCTTCTAGGTATACCTCAAATTCAAAATCAAACTTAAATTAGAAGGTGAAAGAGGTGAGCTAGAAGGTATAAGAATAGATTGAAGAAGAAAATTTCTTACCTTGTGTAGTGTATATGGTTCAATTTTTGAAGAAAATGGGAGATGAATTCTTGAAGTTTTGGTTAAGTGTTAGTGAAGAAGATGAAGTATAGGTAGAGAGATGTAGGAGGATTTTTAGAGAGAGGTAAGAGGAATTTCAAGACTTAGAAGAAATTTGGTGTTGGTGAAATGAAATGGGAAGAATAAAAATTTTGTTTTGTTTTGATTAAATGATAAGTTAGAGTAATAATTGAGGGAATTGGGGAAGAAAGTAATATTTAGGTATCTTTATTAGGGACAATGGGCCAAAATGCTAAGCTTAGGGAAATTTTTAATTTGGTCTTGTTTGACCAATTGGATGATTGAAATGGTGGGATTAATTTAAGATGTAGGTTTGAATTAATGGTGTATAAATACACAAGAGGAATACACAAGGTGTACATGTACAAGAGTTGAGAGATATTTCTACACCAAAAATTACACCAATGCCGTCCCCCAAGGGTATTTTGGTAATTCCATATATTTTTTTCTTTCCAAAATTGATGATAATAGATGAATAAATATCAATCTCCAAAATAATTAGTGATGTCCTGGATCACTTATAAGTCTCATGATCACTTAATCTAAATCGAATTCTTAATTCTATAAATTATAATCCCTAAAATAAATAGTCTCTTAAAATTCTAAGGTGACTAATAATACACCAATAATAATAATGATGATCAACCAAGTGATCATAAATGCGAATTAAAATTAATAAATGATTATGATCACAAATAGAAATTAAAAGAATTAAATGCAAAATATATTTATCATTAATATTTACCCGTCAAAGCGACGCTGAGAATTGTCAAATAGTATAAAGACGATACGTGATACAAGTACATGTTCGAATAAAAATTCGAGGGCTTCACATTCTCCCTTCCTTAAAAGAATTTGGTCCCCAAATTCTCTTCGAGTATAGTTCCTGGTATTGATTCCTCATGTCTTCTTCCTTCTCCCATGTCATGTCTTCGTCTCGGTTGTGGTTCCGCCATACAACTTTAACCATTGGAATCTCTCTACGCAACCGACGATTCACGGTCAATGATTCTCGATTGGTTCCTGTAAGATAAATTCTCCATTGTAGAGGAGCATCACGAGTGATAATATGCTCGGATCCTCGGTTGGTACTTTTTCAATCTCGATACATGGAATACATCGCGGCATTCCCCGCGTCATCGTGCGGAACTCGAGCCGGTAGGCCAACTTCCCGATCCTCCGCAAAATCTTGTAAGGTCCAATATATCTCGGACTTAGTTTGCCTCCCTTCTTTGATTGATCAATCCTTTCCGTGGCAAGAGTCCGAGAAATACTTCATCTCCGCTTCAAATTCCAAGTCCTTTCTCCTCTTGTCCGCGAACTCTTTTGGCGCTCCGAGCCATGGATTCGTTCGATCAACTTGACCTTCTCCATGGCCTCCCGAACTAAGTCGACCTTTGGAATCGATGGTGACTTTCGTTTCTCTTTGGAGTCCATTGGTCATCAATCTCCCAAAGGTAGTGGGGATCTACACTTTCGTCCATACAAGGCTTCGTAGGTGCCATCCCAATCGTGGCCTGATAACTGTATTATAGGCGAACTCGCCAATGGTAAGTGCGAATCCCAACTTCCTTGAAATCTAATGTGCAGCTCGCAACATGTCTTCCAGGGTCTCAATTGTTCGCTCCGACCGCCATCGCTTTGCGATGTGTTTCTTGGCTGAAACTTAGCGAGGTACCCACCCTCATGTAAGCATTTTAATCGAGACAAACCTCGGTCTCTGTCGACACAATGTCGATTGGCACTCCATGCAATCGGATGATCTCTGATGTAAATTTGCGCAAGTTTCGCAAGTCGCTTCGGTTTTCTTCATGGGTAGAAGTGTGCGATTTTGTGAGTCGGCCTACGACTACCCATATAAAGATCATCGCCTCGTCTGGTCCTTGGTAGATCCGTCACGAAGTCCATCGTTATGTGTTCCCATTTCCACTGGAATTCTCAATCGGTTGTAACAAACCGTATGGTCGTTGGTGTTCACTTTTACTTGTTGACAAGTCGCATCTCGCAACGAACTCGCTACTTGGTTCTTCATGTTTGCCCACCAAGAATGTTGTTTCAAGTCCTTATACATCTTGTTTCCTCCGGGATGTATAGTGTATTTCGAACGGTGTGCTTCGAGAGAGATTCTGTTCCTAAGTTGCTCATCATTCGCACACAAATTCTATTCTCAAATTTGATGATCCCATCTTCCCCTGCATCGAGAATTCTCGATCTCTCTCCTTCGAGTATCTTCTTTTTAGTTTTTGAAGTTGCACGTCAATCCCCGTGTTACTTTGATCTCGTTTAGTAGATCGGTTTAATCAAATATTAGCACATGAAATTCGAGTCGGTTCTTGTCGATTCCAAGTGCTCAATTCTTCTAATGATCTCCACTCTCGAATCATTAGTCTAGCTATACTATACTGCTCAAGGCGCGCCTACTACGTTAGCTTTCCGATGGTATTGAATATCAAAGTGATAATCTTCTATTAACTCCATCCATCTCCGTTGCCTCAAATTGAGTTCCTTCGAGAGAATAGATACTTTGTGCTCTTATGATCCGTAAACCGTGAATGTTGCTCCGTGAGAGATAGTGTCTCCATTTCTTTAACGCAACACTATTGTTTGCCAATTCCAAGTCATGCGTTGGGTAATCGGCTTCATACGGTTTGAGTTTCCGTGATGCGTAAGCAATGACCTTTCCTTCTTGCATGAGTACGCTCCTAGTCCTTCCTTTGACGCGTCACCAGACGACAAAGTTTTCTCTTCCCTTTGGAAGGGCTAAGACCGAGCCGTAGTGTCGCTTCTTCACCTCTTGAAACTAGCCTCACACTTGTCATTCCACTCAAACTTGACTTGCTTCCTCGGTTAGTCGAGTGAGTGGTCCTACTATCTTGGAGAAATCCTGGATAAATCTTCGATAATATCCAAATAGTCCTAAGAAACTTCTTATCTCACATGACTCGTTGTTTCCATTCAACCACCTGCGTACCCTTCAAGGATCTACGCGATCCCGGTGCCGGATACTATGTGTCCCAAGAATGCGACTTCACTAAGCCAAAATTCGCACTTGCCGACCTTGGTGGCATACAACTTGTGCTCTCGTAGTGTCTCTAAAACAATTTTCGATGACGCTCATGCTCCTCTTTAGACTTAGAGTATACGAGTATGTCATCAATGAATATCACTACGAATTGATCCAAATAAGGTTGAAAGACTCGATGCATTAGATCCATAACGCCGTCAGGTGCATTTGTCGACCAAAGGCATCACTACAAACTCGTAGTGTCCATATCCGTCCGAAATGTCGCTTTTGGAAACGCCCTTTTCACGGATCTTTAACTCGATAATATCCTTGTTGTAAATCAAACTTCGAAAGTACACCATCGCTCCTCGGTTGATCAAACAAATTCTATCCCTGAGGGGATATTTGTTCTTGATGGTCACGCCGTTAAGTCAACGATAGTCTATACACGCCTTAATGTATCTTATCCGTGATACCTAAATCACAAGTCAAATTCCCTTACTTAAGTTTGTGCAAGATCGAGAATGAAAATACCGAGAATGAATAACACAAGGGTATTATCATTGATCATTATACTTAGTGATTCCCCTACTATCATTTTCCCAAAATAATATCATTAGGTGTCTAGATCCCATAATATATCACATCCAAATCATATACTCATTAAGAGATATCCTCATATTCTTCGAGTCTCACCATATCGCATTATAACTTCTAAATCACGAATTTTCTAAATCACCTAACGTCCAAATAGAGGAATATCCGGATATCTTAACACTATAATAGCCCAAAAGAGTTCAAATATTCCTCCAAAATTCAACTTAGGTCAACTAGTAGTGGTACCTAATCCAAGGTCGTAGGAACCTATCCTGGTTAAACAAAACTAAAGCGGATTAGACGAATGTAAGGAAAAGATAAGGAAGAACAAGAAAGAATGACTAAGGAAAGTCAACAGAGTCAACTAAGTCAAATCAAGTATGACTATGTATTCTCCAAGTATAAATTTGACTTAACATAAACATCAATAATACTATTTCTATGCCATTATTGAAATCGATTTCACAACTTAATTAGTCAAGTCACTTCGTATTACCCAACACACCGGTGGTCCTATCCGGTCACCTGTAAGTTTCCATCTTACTAGCCGAGCTCGATACTATAACCGCCACGCCCAAACGTGACGCGACAACGATCAATCACTTAAACAGACTAATCAACAAAGCTAATCCAAAGGTACCAAACTCCAAGTGAAATAGAGTCTAATGCAAATGAATTATAACAACCACGAGTACAAATTATATCTTAAGGTCCTAAGCAAGATCCGAATACAACCCAAAAGATTATCTTAATTAACTTACACCAAAACAAATAAAATGAAGGAGTCCAACAACAACAACAAAAAAGTAAAAGGAAATATCGCCCACATCGCGATAGAGATTCAATCATGAGTTCGATGTCTTCAAATAACTCTTCATCTAAAGGTTAGAAAATGTGAGGAATGAGACAAATCTCAGCCGATGGGGTGATCGTGTAAGTGTGGCGATATAATAATTAGTTAATGCGAGAAATTTAGTTGTATGAAAACGCATGAGAAATGATGCATGATTTCACACACACAAGCACAGCCAGATAAATATATTTAATTAATATACTTATACAGCTTAAGAAAATAGTTCATGGTCAAGGTGCACTATGGTCCAAGCAAACAGAGGATTTCGCACGGATTTGTAACGCCAATCCTATGCAAGACAAGTAGCGGTTGCGTACGGATTTGTAGCGCCAACCTATGCAATACAAGTAGCGGTTGCGACGGATTTGTAGCGCCAACCTATGCAATACAAGTAGCGGTTGCGCACGGATTTGTAGCGCCAACCTATGCAATACAAGTAGCTGCTGCGTGCGGATTTGTAGCGCCAACCTATGCAATACAAGTAATGCTTGCGTACGGATTTGTAGCGCCAACCAAACGGGTCCGATTAACTCCGGAATCGTGTGGATCGATAAATGATTCCTTCGTTTCTTCCTTGTAACTCCCCGAGCAAGATGGTCCAAGACCTGTCACCTTATCGCTCCGTAGGCAAAGACAAAATCCACAATGAGCTAGCAAGGCTCGATTTGTCATAATCATGATTATACCTCAAGTACTACGACCCGCTTCCTTGACAAACTCCGTCCCGCCATGGGATTAGGGACGATGGGGCCTTAAGAGGGAATAAAGAATGAGCCGCCTTGCCCATCCCCGACGATCCATTCCGGACGTGAGCTCGACACACCAAGTTGACTCAAGCGAGAAAGTAAACACAAGTTCATGTAGTCAACCAGCAATGAGTATTATTGATTCTGGAAGCCAGCTTCATGAAAAGTTCTCAAAAATTTGCACAAGATAGTTATGGCGTTGGTGGAGTTATTGGGATGAAGATAATTATCGGGAGGATAAGTAGTCTTCGATATCTTAAGGATTAGGAGGAACATAAGTCCCGTATAAATTCAAATCGCGAGACAAGGAAATCGCCCGCGACGGGTATTAATCGGCACAAGACGATTCGATAAGTCAAGGGATTTTTAAGAAAATAAAATATTTTAATTAAATATTAAAGTCAGAGGGTCCAGGGCTGTTTTAGTAAATGAAAAATAATTTAAGTTAGGTCCTTGATAAAAAGAAAAATTTACAATTAGCCCCGTTTTGTAAAAACCAATACTTTTGGGGTTAAAAATTGAATAAATAAATATCCCGACCTTGAAAAATTATGAGGTCAGTTCCTAAAATCTCTAAATTGTTCAGAGATTCAGGTTTTTAAAGTTTTGAGGTCGAGTTTTTATAAAATTCTCACATTGGCCCCAAATTTGTTAAAATTGTCATTTCGGCCTTAAGTTTAAAATAATCGGAACTCACAAACCGGGAGGGCTTTTAATGTGATTCCAGTTGGAAAATGTCACTAAGGTTAGTGGGATATTGGAACAAAAACAGTTTTAAAACTTCATAAGTATAGGTCCCTCAACTTTTGAAAATCTCATTTTTGTCCCATTTTGAAATAATTGCCTTTAAGGCTTTTAGGGGTCCAATTGTTATGAAATTTGAACCTTGGGTCCAAAATATAATTATGTTATAGGTAAATTAGTATTTCCAGGTACATGGGCTGTATAAGTCCTGGAAATTTCATTTGGGTCCTCAAGTTTAATCTTTACAATTTGGTCCCTCAAGTTTTATAAAATTACTTTCCAAGCTCTAAACACTTGGATTTTTGGAATACACTTAAAATATGTTATTTCCAGTCCCTTAAGAGTTAAAATTTCAAATTTTAAAATTAGGGTCTGGTACAGTTTCGAAAATTGCAAAATAACCCTTAAACTTCTAGAATTTTACAATCTAGTCCTTGGGCTTTTAAGGGTTGATTTTATTTATCTAAAAACTCTTAAAACTTTATTAAAATGTCAAAACATAATTTTTGAACTTGAGTTCAGTCCCAAAAATCGAAAATTACAGAGGGTCTCTTAAGTTTTATTTTTCTTGCAATTAAGTCCACCAACTTTCCATTTTTGCATTTTAAGTCCAAAATCAAATTTAATCAATTATGCTCGACTTGTCCAGGTTATAGGCCATACAAAACATAGATTTCAAGAGTCATCAACATACATATCCATCTCATACAAGAATTTATCAAATATGACAATAAAGTGTACATGTATGTCCTAATTTTCGGTAAATCGCATTTTTGAGCAACACTTGAGAAATTTTTCAACTTGATACAAGAAAATAGCATGCAATACATAATATATATCTCAAATGCTCAATAACAAAATACTACATGCATTTTTATGAATTAAAACACCTAGAAGTTGAAAGGATTTTTCCACCCACCTTAAAGATCGGTTTGTTGGTAAAAATGGGATAAATCTCTCTCGGTGAAGGAATGACTTAGGTCAGCCCCTAAGTCAAGGAATATCAAAAATATAGGAGTTATAAGAATGTGGTTAAAAATTTAGGGAAAATAAGAAGATAGTGAGAAAATTGGAAATACTACACTTACCTTGTGTAGTGAGTAAAATGTGACTAGTAATGGCTTCCAAGTATAAGGTTTTGGTCACCCTTAATGTTAACCACCAAGGTCAGCCCCTAAAACTCCAAAAATGAAAATGGAGTGTAAAAATTTGGAAAATAGAAAGAGAAGAAGAAAGTGTACTAAAATTCCATTTCTTACCTTATAGTCCAACTTCTTCACAATTTTTCTTCAAGATGACTAGTCTCTTAACTTCTTCAAAGGTCTTCTAGGTATACCTCAAATTCAAAAATCAAACTTAAATTAGAAGGTGAAAGAGGTGAGCTAGAAGGTATAAGAATATATTGAAGAAGAAAATTTCTTACCTTGTGTAGTGTATATGGTTCGAATTTTTGAAGAAAATGGGAGATGAATTCTTGAAGTTTTGGTTAAGTGTTAGTGAAGAAGATGAAGTATAGGTAGAGAGATGTAGGAGGATTTTTTAGAGAGAGGTAAGAGGAATTTCAAGACTTAGAAGAAATTTGGTGTTGGTGAAATGAAATGGGAAGAATAAAAATTTTGTTTTGTTTTGATTAAATGATAAGTTAGAGTAATAATTGAGGAATTGGGGAAGAAAGTAATATTTAGGTATCTTTATTAGGGACAATGGGCCAAAATGCTAAGCTTAGGGGAAATTTTTAATTTGGTCTTGTTTGACCAATTGGATGATTGAAATGGTGGGATTAATTTAAGATGTAGGTTTGAATTAATGGTGTATAAATACACAAGAGGAATACACAAGGTGTACATGTACAAGAGTTGAGAGATATTTCTACACCAAAAATTACACCAATGCCGTCCCCTAAGGGTATTTTGGTAATTCCATATATTTTTTTCTTTCCAAAATTGATGATAATAGATGAATAAATATCAATCTCCAAAATAATTAGTGATGTCCTGGATCACTTATAAGTCTCATGATCACTTAATCTAAATCGAATTCTTAATTCTATAAATTATAATCCCTAAAATAAATAGTCTCTTAAAATTCTAAGGTGACTAATAATACACCAATAATAATAATGATGATCAACCAAGTGATCATAAATGCGAATTAAAATTAATAAATGATTATGATCACAAATAGAAATTAAAAGAATTAAATGCAAAATATATTTATCATTAATATTTACCCGTCAAAGCGACGCGGTAGAATTGTCAAATAGTATAAAGACGATACGTGATACAAGTACATGTTCGAATAAAAATTCGAGGGCTTCACAAGTAATTCTCCGAAAACTATTTAGTAGTCCCCTAAAAATATTAGTTTTTTTATTTCAAACTTATTAGTAATACCGCTTAAACGTATTAATCATTTCCTAAAAAGTATTAGCTTTGCCCCGACTGATTTTTTAGTAATTCTCCTTAAAAGTATTTGTTTTTCGCCTAAAAGGTATTAGCAGCCTCACTTTGAAAAAGATTAGCAAATCACCGAAAAGTATTAGTAGTCTCACTTTTAGTTTTCCCCGAAAAGTATTAGTTTTTACTTCAAACGTATTAGTAGTACCCTTGAAACGTATCAATAATTTCCCTAAAAAGTATTAGTTTTTCCCCCAAAGATAATTAGTATTATTCTCCTTAAAAGTATTAGTTTTTCGCAGCTAAAAGGTATTAGCAAATTCCACTAAAAAGTATTAGCACCAATTCACCTGAAAAGTATTAGTAGTCTCACTAAATAATATTAGTAAAATATATTAGTTTTTCCCCGAAAAGTATTAGTTTTTTTTTCTTCAAACGTATTAGTAGTACCCTTGAAACGTATCAATAATTTCCCTAAAAAGTATTAGTTTTTCCCCAAAGATATTTAGTAATATTCTCCTTAAAAGTATTAGTTTTTCGCCTTAAAAGGTATTTGCAAATCCCACTAAAAAGTATTTGTAGTCCATCCTAAAAGTATTAGAATCTCACTAAATAATATTAGTAAAAAAATATTAGTTTTCCTCCGAAAAGTATTAGTTTTTTTTTACTTCAAACGTATTAGTAGTACCCTGAAACGTATCAATAATTTCTCTAAAAAGTATTAGTTTTTCCCCTGAAAGATATTTAGTAATATTCTCCTTAAAAGTATTAGTTTTTCGACTAAAAGGTATTAGCAAATCCACTAAAAAGTATTAGTAGTCCAATTCAAAAGTATTAGTAGTCTCACTAAATAATATTAGTAAAAACTTGTTAGTTTTCCCCTGAAAAGTATTAGTTTTTTTTACTTCAAACGTACTAATATGTATCAATAATTTCCCTAAAAAGTATTAGAATTTTCCTAAAAGATATTTAGTAATATAATTTTCCCTTGAAATGTACCATATTAGTTGTGGCATTCTTAGTGGTTCAATTCGAATCTTTAAATGTCTTATAGAGCGTGAATACAATTTTTTGTACAAGGAAGTTGATGTGCATTGAGCAGATAACATTACTCATTAATTGCAGTAAATTGCATCCGGTGGCTTTAGCAACAATACGAGGAAAACTTAGATTAACTATTTTCTTTTATTCCTTAATTTTACCAAATTCTTCTTCGAGTTCTCCTCAACTCTGGAACTCATTCTCTCTATTGCCACTTTTAGCTCCTGGTTTTCACGGACAAATTTTACCCGTCTATTTCGCTGGACAGCCAATGAAGTGCAGGGGAGAAACAACAAATTTATTCGTTTTATTTTTGGAAGAGAGAGAGAGCAACTTTTTTCTTCTTTTACATCCGGTCGAATTTTTTGATATCCGTCTAACGGATTTAGATCCGTTAGACCGGCCCGACGTTTAGACTAACTCTATTTTTATATTTATATTTATACAAAACACTTATATATAATATTTATACATATAATATATATTTATTTATGTAAATTGCTAATATATAATAAACCATACATTCACTTATAAAAAGGTCTAACTAGTAAGTCTGAATATAATTAAAGCCTATCATGCATTTTATCTAAGTTGACTTGTGATATTTTAGCTATTTCTCTTAACATAGTGACTTCAGAAGCCACATTCGAATGCATTTGCATGTTTAGAAAAGTACATTGATTTCTAATTGACTTATTTTTGCATAGGAGGAAGAAGAACAGATTGATATACAATTGCATGCAAGCATGATGTGATGTTAGCCATCATTATTATATTATATTCTTGATGGACTCGACAATAAATTCTTTTTTGTTGATATGTTTAGTATTATATGACCCAAAAATTATTATTTAGATTATAATTATTGTTGCAATCTAATCGATATTATAGGAGAAAAAAAAAGATAAATATAAGTAGGATTTCAAATACGGATATTCAAATTGATTCGTAGATATTCGAATATATTTTCAAATAAGAATAATAATTATTTTTTGTATTCGTAAATTAAAAGAATACAAATGAATATTCTCTACATAAGTCGAATAAGAATAGAATATCTTGATATTCGACTCGATTCGATTCGTTTTATACGCTTATCGTTACCTCAAAATGTCAAAAGAAGGCATTTTTTTATTTTATGAAAAACAATTAGACACATTTTACGCATTAAAATTATGGGATAATTACAAAACAAAACCTTAAGGTTCGCACTTACAAAAAACCCGAGATTTTTGAAAATTATAAAAACCCTTGAGGTTTGATTCCGCTTACATTTTTCCTTCATAAGAAAAAAATATTTCAAAAATTCCTCTAATGTTTGTATAAATATTATAATTATCCCCCTTATGTTTAAGACATAATAATAAAACCTGAGTGGTCTTTTTGAAATTTTAAAATATTTCTGGGTTTTTTGTAATTAGCACAAACCTCACGGGGTCTTTTGTAATTATCCCTAAAATTATTGGAAAGAATTACACACTGGCACCCGAATTTGGTTTCTTGAGCGATTGCGGTATTTTTGGGTTATAATTTATATTTAATGCCGGGATGACATTTCCTATTCCACTTTCCTGTTCATTTTCTTGTTCCACTCCTTATTCTATATATTGGATGAAAGACAAGTTTACAAAATGATGTCATAAATTGTATACGTGTCATTCATCCAATACGTAGAATAGGAGATCTCATCCCCTTTTTTATATGGTTCTTCAATTTAATATCACGTGTATAAAATAATATAGTTATTGTATTCATCTGGTGTGTTGAAACTCAAACGCTATTTGAAGTAAAGACATTCACATGAATTTTAGGTGGAACTACCTAACTTTTTATTACTATAATTGAATTTTAAAACTGTACTTATTATGTGATTAATTGATAATATTCGGAAACATTGGCGCATCAAAAGGCACTTAGATCATGATGGACTATAGCATATTGTTGGGACAAATATTAATTACTATTGAATGGCCATTAATTGAAGTTATATGTCCACAAACTTAAGCCGTTAAGCGTGAGTAATTTGATATTAAATTACTCTAACCTAAAAAAAAATTCCTTTTCGACATTCAACATTGCATAAACAAGGGAAGAATTAAATATACGAGGGGAAAAACTTAAAGACTCCATTTGGATGGAAGGATTTAAACTATGGATTTTAAATCCATAATAACAAATTCATTGAGGTTGTTTGGATGAGAGTCATTCTATAATGGATTTCAAATCCTTAGAAACTATTTTTGGAGTCATTTTGGATAATTTCAAATCATCCTATTTGAAGTTATTTGAAATCCTTCCCTAAATCTTCTCCCCAAATCCAAATCCTCCCATCCAAATGCAACCTAATTAGATTTCATTCTCTTCAATGAAAAGTAGGATTCAAATTTTGCAACGATAAATCAAACTTCAATAAAGTGGGTCTAATCTTGCTCCGAGTTAAAGACACATAAGAATTCTCTTATAGTTTTCTTAATTTTAATATTGTTTCATCTAGTGCTCCGATTATTAAGTGAACTAGTAGTTCCACCCGTGTGTTGCACGCGTATTAGTATTTTAATTTTATTAATTTGTAATGAAACTATTTATTAACAATAAGTTGGTATTTATTACTTTATTTTAATAATAATATTCATATAAAGTAAATAAAAATAAGTATTTGTATATCAAATTTATATATTTAATTATACTTAAATCTCAAATTCGCCGCTTATATTTATCTCTCAATATATGCATATTTCTATATTGGTATTATATTTGTCACTCTCTTTCGCACACACACTTTACCTCTATACAAAAAAAAATCCATATGAGACATATATTTTCATATTGGACTTGTATTGATGAAAAAATAATACTTGTAATTATTAATCAAATTGAATACAAAAATCCAATGTCCAATTGAAACATAAAAATCAATGGTAAAATATATATAAAATATTCCTATAAATATTACGTCGAATATAATTCGCTATTTTAATCATTATTGAGTAATAACGAAAGTTTGAATTGACCCTAATTTACATACCATTTATAATATTTTCTTAATCTAAAATATTACCAATAAAAGAATTAAAAAGAGCGGATTTTTTTGTTTCGACTTAAATTTTTATAAACATATATATATATATATATATATATATGTATAATAAAATAAGAATGTCATTTATAATATTTTCCTAATTTATATACATATATAATTTAGGAATACAAAAAAAGTCAACATCCAATTGAAACATAAAAATCAAAGACTATATATAGTTTTTTGTTAGAAGTGAACGTATATAGTCTAAGACTATATACGTTCACTTCTAACAAAAACTATATATAGTCTTTGATTTTTATGTTTCTTTTTAAAATCCTAATGATGATGCATAGGAATATTGATAAAGATGATGACTTTTTAAAATACTAACATATATACTTGTCTAAAATCATAGGAATATTGATAATGATGCATATATATTATTATGAGTAACATATCTTTTGGTAAACTTTGAATTTTAGAGCCGCTGATTTACAATAATGAATACAAGATTTGTAACATATCTTTCTTCCTAAATAATTATTGCAAAATCCTAACATTTGGTAACTTTTGGTATAAAAATAAGTAGGAATACCATTTATAATATTAATTAATTGTTGCAAAATCCTATTATTTAGTAACTTTTGGTAAAATTATAAATAGTAATACAATTTACAATATTTTCCTAATATATATAAAAAATCTTTTAACAAAGTAAGATCAATGGTTAGAATTTTGTACAATAAAATATTTCCGAATATAAGAAGTAAAATAAACGGGATTTTTTTCCTTATTTAATTTCATTTTTCCCTTTTTTTGTTTCTTTTTTTTAATTTCATTTCCCCTTTTTTCTTTATTTAATTTCGTTTTCCCTCTTTTTTTCTTAAGTGGTCATTTATTATAATTATTAAAATTATGAAATTATTTAAAAATTATTTTAAAGAGTAGTTAAAATTATTGTAGGCAAATATTTACCAACAGAGTTAATACCTACAATATTTATGTTACCGACAATATTGTTTGAAGTTGAATTCAAAAGAGAAAAAAATATAATGTAATTTAACCGTTTGACTTGTATTATGGCCTTTTGATCTTCACCATTCGAGTAAACTCTTTGATACGCTTTGATGTCAATTTGATATGGAATAGGACTTGTTCATTAAAGAGATATAAGAGTTTTACTATCCAAAAGTTATAAGACTTTTATTCAAAAATTATAATATCATTTATATTTATAATCAACATATAGTAAAAGTATAATCCAAAACAAATGCAATCAAGAATTCTAATTTAACAAAATTATACTAATTGCAATTGAACCAATACAAAACAAACATTCGTATATTTGTTCTAGAGCATGATATAAGAAACAAAAATTTCATTAATAATAATATATTGTTCATAGAAACACTCCATAAAAAAGTGCCATAAAAATATTCAAATATAAATAAAGTCTAAAACATCAATCATATATCATTCTAATCATTTTCCTTCTTGATAACCGCCTTTAGTTTTCTTCAAAGAATCCCAGACTTGTATAAGATGACGTTATTATTATACATGTGATATTCACATTATATTTAAATAATTAATTATGATCTTATCTTATACACACGCCATTCATTCAATACAAGAAAAATAGAAAAGAAAATAGATCGTAAAACATTCGGGCTTGTAAGGACATGACATCCTGGATTCTTGCCTAAGCGCTCAAATCGCTTTATATGGATCCACCATGTACGTTGGAAACCTTGAGGGTAGTTTGGACAATTGCTAAATCAAATTCACTTTCATTTCAATTTCACACGTCATTAATTAACAACAAAAAAAGAACTCCATACCGTGGGGTCCTACCATAACGACTATAGGGCGTCCCACGTAAGAAAAGCACCCACGGCTTTTAGAAACGACAGCGTATGGATCAAATTGAATTTTTAGTGTAGTATGGTTAGAAATGGCGCCTGCTAAGTTATAATGACATAGCGTTTTTCATCCCAATTTTTTAATGTGTAATTTTTTTTTAAATATGTGTCGATTTTATTATTTAATCAGGTTTTGATTCAGTAATATTTCATATTTTAGTCGCCCAAAAATTATGTATTTATTCAATATTTGAAAGAAATTTTCGAAAATATAAAATTTGAAAAAAATTAAATTACAGCGCTAATTAAACCGCACCTACAAAAATCTTTGTAAAGCGGCATCTAAGAAATTAACCCTCCTCAAAACCACCCCAATTCTGCAAAAATTTGTGACAAATACCACAAACCGTTAAATAAACTACTATAAATGGAGATACCCACACAAAAAACCGGGTGGAGCAAGTAAAAAGAAAATACTTAAATACTTTCCCAATTTTCGCGAATCTCTATTCGTTTCATCAATTTTTTCTTCTTGTCAACTTTAGACACTCCCTTTTGTACTGATCTTGATCTTGACTTTGATTGTGTTCTTGACTCCAACGACGTTTGCCACCATTGCTATGGTCGGAAAGAGGACGACGTGGCGTTTCTGGTGGCGCTCAGCCGCTCCTCCACCGCCGCTGGTGCGCCCGGCGACGCCGCTTTAACGTGTTTAACAAGACAAAAGAATTTTGCAAATCCATCGCCATTGTTCTTTATGGTCACTATGAAATTAAAATAAATTTGGTTGAGTAATAATATATTGTGGTTGTGTAAAAGGTCGTGGTTTTATATATAGAAGTTAGATTTGGTTGAGTTCTATCTGGAAAAGGATTTTTATAAGCCTCCCCTTTTGATCTTAACCGTCCGTTGCCAAAATTTTCACAAAATTAGGCTTTTGTACGTCCCCCATCCTAGATGAAACTGAAATCTTGTGTGACACTAATAATTACTTCTATTGCCTTTCAAATTTCAAAATAATATTGATAATTACAAATCCACGAGGTTCGGGACTTCGGGCTAATAAGGAAAAAACTCGAGATATTTTTAAAATTATAAAAAACCTGAAATTTGATTCCATTTTACGTTTACCCCCTTCATAATTTAAAAAAATATTTCAAAACAACCGTAATATTTCTCGGGATAATTACAAAACACCCCTGAGATTTAGGCTAATTACAAAAATCCGAGATGTTTTAAAATTACAAAAAACCCCTTGAGGTTTGATTCCCATCTTACATTTTCTCCCTTCATAAACAACAAACATTTCAAAAAACCCATAATATTTCTACAAATATTATAGTTAGCCCTTAAATTTAAGGCATAATCAAATATGAGGGGGCTTTTTGTAATTAAATATCTATGGTTTTTCTCGTAATTAGCCCAAACCTCGTGGGGCTAATTACATAAAAATCCAAATTTTGTAAATTGCAAAAACCCATTGAATCTTGATTCCGCCTTTATATTTTTCACCTTCACAAGCAAAATTTCAAAAATTCCTTTATATTTCTAGAAATATAACATTCTGATAGAATCAAATATGAGTTTTTTTTTTTTTTTGTAATTCTGAAACATCTCTTGATTTTTTTGTAATAAGCCCAAACCCAAGGCCTAAGGGACCTTTTGTAATTATCGCTTTATTTTATGTAATAACTTCATAATTTACACGCCGATTTCTCGCTTCAAGGTGAAATTGAATTGTTGTATATTGCAATAAAGTTTCAATAACTCAGACTTCTCCGTCCCAATTATATAGTTCAAGATTCCTTTTGGGATGTCCCAAATATATAGTCCACTTTCCCTATTTAATAATATTTTTTCATTCTTTTACTATTATAACCCTATTTAATATGCATTTTGTAATTTACACTATTCATTAAATGAAGGCAAATCAAGTAATTTTTCTACACATTTGTAATTTCCAATACCTTTTCTTTATCTCAGGTGAAAAGTTCAATCAGATTATATAATTGGGACGGACGGGGAGTATTTTTTGAAATTAATGATCTTGGAAGCTAAAAACTAGAGATGTCTCATGTCTTACATGTGTATAAGCCATATATGCATTGCCATGACTTTTGTCTAGAGAAGTGATACGTAATCATCAAGAACTACATAGCACAAATTGTGTTTATTTAAGAGAAGAAAAGAAAAACATCTTGTCGATATCGAACTTGTTCCACTTTCAAAGGTGTTCTATTTCATGTTTCTACTACTTGATTTACTGAAGACGCCGCTACGTTAATTTTTTAATGTATGTAAACAGGGTAGAGCTAGACTGAATATTGGGAGGGTTGGAAAATTTTGGGGGCTAAATTAATAAAAATAAATAAATATTTAGTACTAAAAATTAATATTGTAAAATAAAATATACATAAATAATTGAAGTAGTTGGATAGAAAATAGAACATTAAAAGTGGAATAAGAAATCGATTCCGCTTATAACACCCCTTATATATGAATTCAATTAGACCAAAACAAAGCAAAAGAAACACGTGCTCAAAAAAAAAAAAAACACTATTATATTACATATGGGCGTTTAATGAGGAGGGGGCAACTTCCCCCAATTTTTTTTTTTTTCTAAAAAGTTTTACTAAGATTTTTTAAGAGAAAATAGATAAGATTTATCTTATTTTTTTAGGTTTTATTGGCCCATCCATTTACGCAGATCGCCTACCCCATTATATTTTTCTCGACTATGCCACTGATAGTACAAGAACAAGACTGCCCATTAATTCAAATCGAAGCCTGCTTTTCGGGAGAAACATATTTAGCTGTAGGTGACAATTAATACATAGTATTCTTGTGGCAATGATCTAATTAATTAACTAGACTCATTTTGTACGAAAGAAAAAAAGAGAAGATAGAATGCACATTTTTCCTTGAAAATCGATCAAACAAATAAGATTTAAGATTTTGAAATAGTGCAAAATGAGAAAATGAGTTTTGAATATAAACTATACAAGGCCCACGGGTAAATTGCAATTTTAGTCCTATAACTTTGGGGTAGCTTGGTAATTTTAGCCCTTTATTTTTAAAAGTCAGCAGCTTGGTCCCGGGATAATTTTGCCTTGTGGTTAAATAACATTTTTTGGTCCTTTATCTTCTAAAGTTAGCAATTTTATAGTACGATGACAATGGGGCTGGTTATTAGGACCTGCACTGTCTCCGTGCCTCAGATCGGGCGGGTCGGTCGACTCGCCACAGTGTCTCAGTTCACCTGCTCGCCTGTTTAAAATTAAATTAAATTAAAAAAATGAATATATATATATATATATTTATAAAATATTATTTACAAAAATTATTATTATCAATTTATAAATATTAAATTTAATTATAATATATTATATATGCAAATATATATATTAAAATATATTTTAAAACCAAAAATTCAAGGTGGTAGGCTGCATTTATGCTATGATACTTAGACAATATGCTACTTTTTCAACATATTGATTATTCCAATATGTTATCTTGTCCGTCCAGGATCCATATTCTCGAGAAAATTTACCTCACCAATTGTTAATTATATAAAATAATAAATATAACTTAAAGTTCTTAATAAACATAGGCTCTAATACCATTTTTTATAGCAAAGCACTTAGTCAATTAAGCCACCTCAGGCATAAGGGTATTCTCGTATTTTGAAAATATGAAATAACCCTGTGGGACCAATTTTGCAACAACTCAAACTTACGGAGCAAAATTGCTTAGGTATAAAATATATAGGACCAATTTTGCAAAAACTTTCAAACTTACAGACCAATTTTGCAAACTCAATAGTTATAGACCAAATCGCAAACCGTATATAGTTATAGGACCAATTTTGCAATTTTCCCAAGGCCCACACTCTCTACGTACATCAGCAGAAAATTGATATAAAGGGACCAAAAGCAAACTCAAGTGGGGATGTAATATTTCAAAATAGAGGATGTAATCAGAAATTAAATATTTGATCACATCGATAAATTTGCGTTAGTCGCTTGAAAATGTAAAACAAAATTAAACTCCAAAGACCTTATAATTCTGGAAATTTCTCTTGTTTTTTTTTCTAATTACCCTAAACGAGCGAAACCATGATTTTTTTTTATTATACATCATTATATTACAGGGATACTACAATAAAACCCCCTAAGATTTGAGCTAATTACAAAAAAATCGAAGATGTTTCCCAATTACAAAAGCCTGGCCTCTCAAGTTTGCTTTTGTGATCTTAAATTAATTATAATATTTCTATAACTATCATGGCGTTTTTTTGAAATGTATTTTGTTTATAAATTGAAAAATGTAAAAGACAAAGATTAACCCTCGGGTTGTTTCGTAATTTTAAAAACCTCGGCTTTCTTGTAATTAGCCCTAACATGAGTGATGTTTTGTAATTATAGATATGTAATGTGGAGAAGTGGGATATGCCATAGGTATATCCTCTTAAAGATCCCAACACGCCATAATATTTTCAATCTTTCTACTACCTTATTGCTCCCCTTTAACCAAAAAAGTTCCCACAACGTCCTACTTATCACCTCAACCATTTTTATTGCCCTCAATTCATGACTAACAACACCCTTTATAACATCCACACCAACCATCTTCACCAAACCCTCTAAATATATATTGCCATCACACTTTATGACTAGCTAGCTAGCTGCCCGCCACTACAATGGGAGGAGAACACGCCGAGTGCTGGGAAACAATGCGGGTGGAGCGTGGCGCACCAATTCCTGTGAAGCTTGTGTAGCTATATGTATGGTCATGGGGCCTAATTAACCAAAAGTGGTGTTTTTATTTATATAGGCAACTTATCCTTTCTCTTTGGCATTTTAGCTTATCTTATATATATATAGTTTCTGTATGTGTTTCTACTTTAAAGTTTGAATAATGTATTTGGTGGCTTCTTCATAATTTGTATCTAAATGGAGGGCCTTTGGCAAAAAAAAATATACAATTTGTCTTTCTTCAATTCCATCACTTTTTGTTGATTATTTAAATGTCCATTGACTTAGTCCATAAATGTCTATTATTCCAAAATGTGTTTCATCTCATATTCCAAATATCATACTGTTACGTCAAGTGTAAATTATTGATGTTGTCAATACATTTGGCGTGTATGTGGATAATATTCAAAATACCATATAATACATGATTTTACCGGAATAAAAAAAACGTGTGTGCCATTGAATATTATAAATTTTCATGGGACTCATTTGGAAAACTTGATTGACCAGGATAAATTATTTAATATAGAATCAATTGCTTGAGAACTTTTACTACAACCATGATACTAATCCCGACCCGTTTTTGTCAGTTTTTGGTTGATAAGTACTTGTACGAAGCATGGGGAAATTATATAATCTTACGCCCCAACTCCAATCCTCATTTGTGTGTAGGTAATATTTTATATTTTCTTCGCAATTTGGTCAATTGAAAATTTACCCAGCTTTATCATCAATGTCAACCAAATATTGTTATACTACTAAAATAATCACACATTAGAATCATACTTTTTCAAAACAATTTATTGTTATGGTGGTGGAGCGTGGCGACATGACCGCGAGTGTCCACCGACAGTGTCCTTTGTAGCTATAAGTATGGTCATGGGGCCTAATTAACTAAAAGTGGTGTGCTTATTCATATATGTAGTTTCTGTATGTGTTTCTACTTTGAAGTTTGAATAATGTACTTGGTGGCTTCTTCATAATTTGTATCTAAATGAAGGGCCTTAGGCAAAAAATATACAATTTGTCTCTTTCTTCAATTCCATCAGTTTTGTTGATTATTTAAATGTCCATTGACATAGTTCGGATCCTCATATTATTTCAAATTGTGTTTCACCTTCGTATTCAAACTATGTTAATTACCAAGTGTAAATTAATGTTGTCAATATATTTGGTATTACATGAATGATATTAATACCATATAATACACGATTTGGAATAAAAGTCATGTGTGCCATCAATATTATATATAATCATGGGACTCATTTGGAAACTTGATTGACCAAAGTGTAAATTGTGTAACCTAGGTTTATCAATTGCTTGAGAAATTTACTTCACGGCCATAATATAATCCACTCCATTTTTTGTCATGTTTTTGGTTGATAACTTGTAGAGGTCGGGTGAAATTATATAATCCGATCCAACTCAATCCTCATTTGTGTGGATAGTATTATATTTCTATTTTCTTTCAGAATTTGGTCAATTGAAAATTTACCCAACTTTATCATCAATAATGTCAACCAAAATATTGTTACACTACTAAAATAATCACACATTAGAATCATACTTCTCAAACACATTATTGAACTCAATTATATTTATCCAATCAAACTTATTCAAACTATTTTATCACCGATCAACAATCGCAAAACATGCCCATGGTTAATTATATAATTTGTGGTTAAGTCTGGGCTTGAGATGTATTTGATACTTACTCCATATATATACATCAATTTGCAGTTGAGAAATTTTACATGCGATTTTGTTGTGCCCTGAATATTGGAATATCTAAGCAAACAATTTTCTTGTGATCACAGATCGTGAAGGAATCTAGTATTGAGTCGGATATGTGTTTAATATTTAAATTTATCTATTTTTTATTGACCATAAAAAGTCATATTTGAACTTAATTTACTTGTTACTTGTTTTATGATAGAGTTTGAACTAAACACCTGAGCAAGCTCAAATAATATATGTTGTGATTGGTGCATGAATGGAATTAGGAATGAAGAAAAATAGTTTTAAATATCAAATTATTTATTCTTGAATAAATTTTTTTAGATAAAATTATGTTCAATATTATATTAGCACAGATGGATTTAAGATTATTTCAATGTGTTAAATAATACATACATATATATATTATATTTATGATCTGACAACATTTTATACAATATATCTTTTTAAAATAATAATACAAAAACCAACAAATAGTCTTTATCAAGTTTTTTTCATTTTAGTTTTAATAAATATTAATCAATGAAATTGATACAGTTTATTAAAATATTAAATATAATTTATGTAATTTATAATATTACTTACAAAAATATAAAATGATATTCAATATTTTTGGTTATTTTAGGAAAGACAATTTCCATCAAAAATCAAATTAGTGTCATTCTTGACGATTGAGAATAACTAAACTCATGAGGAGATGAACAACTATTACTCTCACTTTGGTAATGCGACCATGGAAATGAATATTCTCATTACTAAATCATATCAATCATGGGCTTTACACCGGCATTTTACTTAAATTGCGGTTCTTAATTTCATTAGATGGCATCTGGTTATTGCAAGAGCTAAATTGTTTTAGCTTTGTCAGCATTGATAGTTAGCATAGCTATAATTGAGTGGCCCATTTTATTTTATTTTTTTTGTCTTTTACAGTAGCTATAGCTAACTTCTTGCTGTGTATATATCAGCTAAGTAAATACTATGTAATGTCAATATGCAGGTATTGATGCTTCGTCATAGCATTTATGCCGACTCCACATAGCTAATATCATTTGCAGGTCTATTAGTTAATATGTACAAGGTCATATTACGCCTGGGACATCGTGGGCCAGTTTTAGTGAAAAGTGCAAGATTGCAGCTGAGCGGCAGATCACAGCCTACTCTGCCATAGCTAATATCGCTTGCAGATCTTTTGTTACTCCAGATTTCCTTTAGTGTCATAAATTATAATTTTTCTTTATATGCAATTCAAGTTTCTTTTTAGAATTTCTTTCAGTAATTAAAATGCCACATTTGTCGCAACTTGTGCAGGACTTGCTGAAAAAATAAGTCAAAAGTACTTGTTTTAATTCATCAGGTTTACCTTTAAGCATTTTCCCTATTACTTGTCTGGAGGAAGTTATCATATGTCTTCTTCATAAGGTCTTTTATACCATTCTTTATCCTCTATTATTAGATTCCTCTGCTAATCAGGGTCTAGAGCCTGATAAATATTTGTATTCTCATCTTAAATAGTTTAAAGTTGTGTACAACTAGTTAACTTGTTATAAACCATTTGTAGCACGAGATAGCTCTTTTGTTTTTCCTGTCATGAATTGGATCTTGCAGTTTTGTGGTGTGTTGTTGAAAAACACATTGTTTGAAGTTCATGATGCCGTAAAATAATATTGTTGTTAAACTTTTTGATTTATTGAATCTCTGTAGTTGCATCAAATTCTTTATATATATTGTTAACTAAATTAGAGTTCGATATTTTATATTTTAGTAGTGATATAATGAGAATGTTTCTGTTAATGACTTGCATTTTTCTTTTGGTTAAAGGATTTGCTGTAAATAGTTTCTTGCATGTGGTAGGAAATTGAAACCAAAATTGTATTTAAAAATAACTATAGGCATCGGTTGTTGTTGAACTAATGCCTAAAGTAACTTTATGTGTCGATTGTTTAGGAAACCGATGCCTTTTGTGAACATAAAGCATCAGTTTTTGCTTAGCAACCGATGCTTATTGTTTATTTTAGGCATCGGTTAAAACCGGGATGCCAATAAATGTGATTATTAGCATCACATTCATAAGTCCCGTTGAAACCGATGCTTATTGTCTTTTTACATACGATGCAAATGGTCATTATGTACTAGAGGATCTCATTTATGCGTGTAAATACTATCTCACCTTGAATAAATGTTAATTATTTAGATAAGTTAGTACTAGTTACAATACAAATACATAGTTCCAACTATTTGTGCAATGATATGTTTAGTCGACACTAAATTTTAAAAATCCATGTCATAAAATTATTTTTGGTTACTACTAACAATACGCTGCAAATCGATATGTAGATACATTTTATAGTAGATTTAGAAAAATCCACATTCTCGATTATTGTGTTATATATAAAATTTTATTTAGGAGCATAATCCATGCACGATTATATCGATTTACCTAAAAAATAATGCGTATACATTGTATTTTTCCGATAATACTGAATGTTTGGTGAGTTTAATGATGTAGACAATTAATACCCAAAAAAAAAGCTATAGTAGCCTCCGAGTTTGTCGCATTGCATATATTACATTTTATTTGGAATAATATCCTACTACCAACCAACTTGATTTTAATTTTACAAATCATGGATATACAATGATCTCATTGTGGTACTACCCTGGCCTTGAATAATTGTTAATTATTTTAGATAAGTTAGTATTCAATACTACAAATATTTCCAACTATTGTTGCAAATATATGGTTAGTCAAAAAAATAAATAAAAAATCAAAAGTTTAAAAATTCATGTCATAAAGCATAACAATACTAAAAGTTAAATGATGTCGATATCTCTTTGCCAGAGAATTGTGAAAATACACGATTATTGTGTCATAGAAAATTTTATTTAGTAATAAAATCCACTAACGATTATGTTTATTTAACTTGAAAACTTGTAATATACATTGTATATTTTGGATAGTATCAATGTTAGATAAGTTGAATGAAACAGACAATTAATATCTAGAGATATGGAAAATCTAAGTAGGCTTCCAGCTTATTGTAATGCCAGATATTATTTTTTTATTTGAAATAATATTGCACTAATAACCACATTGATTTTTTAACTTTTTAATATTGCAATATGCAATGCATCTCATTGTGACAACACTATCTCGCTTTGAATAATTTCTTAATATATATAAAATATAAGATTCGTCCCACATAAATAATTATGCTCAAAACTAAATTAAAATTCAAAATTTAAGAAATCAATGTTATAAAAAGTATTTCCTGACCATACACATTGAGTCAAAATGATGTAGATACATTTTTATCATATATTTAGAAAATCGACATTATCGATTATCATGGTTATATACAAAATTTGTCTAGAATATAATCCACTAACGATTATGTCGACAACTTAAAATTATATATCCACAATAAAATTTTCTGCTTAGTTGGTAAACATATGTATAATTATTGAAAAAGAAATCCACAAATATGAAAACATGTACTTCAATTTGTCATTACATGTATTATCTTTACGAATAATATCCTCTACTAACAAACATATTGATTTTTTTAACTTTTATAGTAATGTGGCATGCAATGCATCTCATTACAGATATTATCTCCTGTCTTGAATATTTGTCAATTATATAGATAAATTTGTATTAAATAACACACAAATAGTTCCCACTATTATTGCAAATATATGGTCTGTCAATAAATAAAAACTCAAAATAAAAAAAAAAAACAAGTCATAAAAGTATTTCCTTTACTACTCACAATACACAAAGTAGTTGAATGATGTTGATACCTTTGTAAAGTAGATTTACAAAATCCATCGCTCATTGTGTTATATAGAAAATTTTGCAATATACATTTCATATTTCCAATAGTGTGAACGTTTTGTAAGTTAAATGATGTAGACAACTAGTATCTAGAGATGACAAATGAGGCGGGCAAAACCCGCCGATTAAACCCACCACGGGTCTCGAGACGGGTGGTGGACCGGCTAAAAAACCCGCCAAGTCCTTATAGACTCCGCGAATTCGCCCCATAAATTAATTGTTCTTTAATATTTAGGCAATATACCCCGCCACCGCCACTATAAATTAATTAAGTCAATTTTTTTAATTTTAGTCGCAAATCGCGGGCGTATCAACCTGGCCATCACATATATCAATTTTCTTCACAGTCAAAACAATGTACTGTAAACTCTATATTAGTCGGTTCTTTTTTATTCGGCGATTTTTTTCTCCAAGCCATTTTTACCTCAACCATTACCGGAGACCGACGAAGTGATTAAATATTAAATCTTTGTCAATGAGGCCAACTGATTCGATTCTTTCTTTAATTTTGGAAACACAAATTACATTTGAAATACGGTTCAACCTTATCGGTCCTTTACGGGTCTAATGCGGTGATGGGGTGGTCTCGGTTTGTGGTTTTTTCACAGGGGCGGGATCCTGGTTTAAGCCACCGTCCCCGCACTCCACCTTCAAGCCATCCCTACTAAGATCCAAATATGAAAAACTTAGTGGCTTCCAAATGTCGATTACGTATATTATTTTTTATTGAAAATATTCATGAAACAACCATACCGACTTTAACTTTATGATATTGCGATATGCAAAACATCTCATTAACACAATACTATTAATGTAATTTATTAAAAATAAAAATAGAAACATAATTGTTTAATATTTAGTATACTAATGTAAATAAATATTTCAAAATATGTAAATTGATGTTGAACTTTGCTTTAAAAAATTCAGATGCATTTGGATAAGGATTTGGTAGAAGATTTGGGATTTATGTGGATTTGAAATTTTCAAGAATCTTCAGGAATTTTATTTTTCCTAGCTATAATTTATTCTTATTGTCTGGCGTATTTTGATCAACTTATTTTACCACGCTACTTTGATCGTAATTATTAATAATATATATATATATATATATATATTTTATATTTTATTTCATTTTATTTAATTACTTGTGATCATGATCTTCATTAATTCTATTTTCGCATTTATGATCACTTGATTGACAATTATTACTATTTTGTATTTATTAGTCACCTTAGAATTTTAAGAGACTATTTATTTTAGAGACTTTACCTTATAGAATTAAGATTTTGATTTAGATTAAGTGACCACGAGACTTATGTTGATCAAGGAAATCACTAATTATTTTGGAGCTTGATATATTTCCCATCTATTATCATCAAATTTGGGACAAAAAAATATGCTTTAATTACCACAATGCCTTCTTAAGATGATCGTGCCATGATGATATTTTGGGAGTAAAAATATCATCCAACTTTACACCCACAATTTTATATATTAGTCATCTTTGTGTATAATTTTATACCATTAATTCAAACATTATACACATCATCTCTTACATTAATTCTTTTATTATTACTTTGCCAACATGTTGCAAAGCTTTTCCAACATTCCATTTAAAACTATCTCATGCCCATACTCTTGACCTTCAAAATGTCTCCATGCAAAAAGACAAGACACAAAGCTGAACAAAATCTCTTTCTGATATGGACTTTCTTTACTAATATGGCCAATTTACACAAAATTTTTATTTTTCATCCAACACATTCTAACTCTCAAAGCCACCTTTCTCCTCATTCTCTAAACTTCCTACTTCTCTCTACTCTTTCTTCTTACTTCTTCTTCAACATCAGAAAAATTTCAAGATTTTCCTCCAGTAGCCAAGAAATTCTAAACACCCCCTTCGCTGGGCTGTATGTTTTACCACCATCTTGAGCATCATCTACCTAATAATTTTTCTCACTTTCGATTCTAAGATAATTTTGGTTTTTTGGAGGTACATTTAGGAGGACCATTTGAAGATTGGGAGTTTTGACATCATCTTAGCATGACTTCAAGATCAAGAAGAACTAAGAGAGAATTCTGACTTACAAGGTAAGAATTACCACCAGAACCCTCTTCTTTCCTCTTCTTTCTATTTTTTTTAAATTTTAACACCCCTTTTTCATTTTTGAGAAATAGTTTGACCTTAGGTGATTTTCGAAAGGAACCAAAAATTCTCACCTTAAAGCTTCAACTACTTCAATCACCTACTACACATTTGTGTTAGTCTTTCTCATTTTTCTTCTTATCTCCTTCTTTTCTCCTTAATTTTTCTCTCATTTTTCTAACTTCAAAATTTTGATATTTCTTGACTTAGGGACGACCTAAGAGGCTTCATCCAAAATTCGCGAAATTTATCCTTTTATTTCACACTAATTTTGCTGCATGAAAAATACTTTCCAACTATTGTTAGCTATTAAAATGCATGGTGAAATTTTGACTACGAGCCTTAGAGATATATGCAATCTATGATTGCATGTCAATTTTACGATCAAATCATGAAAATCTCAAGATTGCCCAAAACCCAGCTATTTATTGAATTCTAATGATGTGCAATTTAATGTTCTATTTGATGAATTCTTGTATGTATTGGATATGCGCCTATGATCTTTAAAATCCATTATTCTGATGACTTATAACCCCTGGACAATTCTGAGAATTGATTAAATTTAATTTGATTGAAAAATATAAAAATGGAAAGTTGGACTAAATTGCAAAGAAATGAAGTTAAATGACCCTCTGCAATTCATAATTTGGGACTGTACTCAGGTTCAAAAATGACTTTTGGACATTTAATAAAGTTTAAAGCGTTTCAAGATAAATAAAATCAACCTTTAAAAGCTTCCAGGACTAGATTGTAAATTTCGGAAGTTTGAGGGCTACTTTGTAATTTTGAAACTGTACCAGACCTTTAACTTTAAATTTGATATTTTTACTCTTAAGTACTGGAAATTATATATTTTAAATGTATTCCAAAATCAGTGTAATTAGGGCTTGGGATAATTTTTCTAAATTGAGGGGACTAAAGTGTAAATACTAAACTTGAGGACCTAAATGAAATTCTAGGACTTAGAGCCATGCACCTGCAGATACTAATCAACTACAACTCAATTATATTTTGGACCCAAGGTTTCAAATTTCATAAATAATTGACCCCTAAAAGTCTTAAAGGCAATTATTTCAAAAATGGGACAAAATGATATTTTCAAAAAGTTAAAGGACCTACACCTATTTATTTTAAAACTGCTTTTATACAATATCCTATCAACCTTAGTGACATTTTCCAACTGGAATCACATTAAAAATCCCTTGATTTGTAGTTTCGATTATTTTAAACTTAGAGTCCGAAATGACAATTTTTACAAATTTGGGGCCAATGCCAAAATTTTTATAAAAATCAACCTCAAACTTTAAAACCTGAATCTCTGGACAATTTGGAGAATTTAGGAAACTGACCTCATAAAATTTCAAGGCCTATTTATTTATCTATTTTTAACCCCAAAAGTCTTGGTTTTACAAAACGAGGCTAAATTGTAATTTTCTTTTACAAAGGACTAACTCAAATTATTTTTCCTTTCACTAAAATAGCCCTGGATCCTCTGACTTGGAGATTTAATTAAAATATTTTATTTTCCCAAAAACCCGACTTATCTTTAATCGACACAATACCGATGAGCGACTCCCCGCCCGCCGCTTGCGATGTTGAATCTATAATTTAGATTATTTCCACCTAATCTTTCAAGATATTGAAGGTTGCTTATCCTTCCGATAATCATCTTCATCCAACAACTCCACCAACGCCATAAATGCCACTCGGCTTCAAAAAATTTTCTCAATCGTTACAATCAATAATACTCATTTGCCTGGTTGACACCAACTTTAGATTTACTTCCGCTGGAGTCAACTTGGTGTGTCGAGCTCACAATCAGGAATGAATACGTCGGGATGGAACCGGCAGCCGGCTGCTATTCTACTCTTCCTACCCATCGCCCCAATCCCAACTGAGGGACGAGTTATCCAAGAGGGAAGCGTCAGTAGTATCGAGGTATAATCGCGATTAATGACAATCCGGCCTAGCTAAGCTCTCTTTATCATGATTTATCTTTTGCCTTACGGGCCGATAAGGTGATTGTCTCGACCATCTTGCTTTCGGGAGTTGCTGAGAAGAACAAAGGAATCGTTGTCCGATCCACACGATTCCGAAGAGTTATCGAACCCATTTGGTTGGTGCTACAAACCGCACGCAACCGCCTACTTTTTACATCGTCGGGCGCTACAATCCACATGCAATCATTATCGCCTCGCATGGATCGGCGTTACATTTAGACGCAATCCTACCCGGCTTCGATAATCGCATCGCATGTGTGACCATAATTATTTCTTGAATCGTATAAGTATATTACTTAAATATATTTATCACGACGCTATTGATCTGGGTGAATTCACGCATCATACGTATACTCTTCGTTTTATAATCGCTTTTCTCATTATCTATATATCACCACGCTTGCACACGATCACCCCATTCAAGATTTCTGCCATCCCCACCTTCCGTTTCTAACCTTTAGCATTTATGACTTCGTTTAAGACGCCGAACCGGCCTGAGTTGGGCTTTGTACTCCACATTATTGATTTACTATTTCTTATTATTGATGGACTCATTTCTTTTGCATTCTTTGTTGGACTATTTTATTTTCTTTTCATTCCGTTTGTAAATCATGGCGCGTATGACCCTTTGACTTTTAAGTTGTTATCACGTTGGTTTGATTTTTGAGGATTTTAATTTGGATTACGGATTGTAGATACGAATTTGTACCTATATTATTTATTTCCTCGCCGCTATTTTCGGTTTCTGTTTCATCGGATTCGGCGATATTGCGCTTCAGACCGCTTGCTATTTCATTATTTAGAGATTGATGCCGTCGCGTCCGTTTCGGGCGTGCTGGTTAAAGCGGTATCGTAGCCTGGGCAGCATGGAAACTTACCACCTAAGGCTGGCCATTCGGATAGACTCCGATGCTGTTTTTAGAGTGGAAATCTTTATGACTGACCAATTATGTGAAATCGATTTCAACGCATAAATCGTCTTGTCATTTTTTGGAAAAGAGAATGATATTTTGAGATTCCATATCCCCATACTTGTCTTGACTTAGCTTGATTCTTAGTGACCACTTTCTTTTTTCATTCCTTTCCTTACTCTTTATTCTTTCTTTGTTTTCATCATCCGCGCCAGTTTTGTTTGGGATCGTAAAGTGCAAATATCGAGGCGTGGAGACTCGCCGCGTTCACGGGATGGATGATGATGTACCTGGGGTGACCCCAGTACCTCCCCGACCATTACCACCGCCTCCTCCACCCCGCAGTGGGGACAAACTGATCACAAGCAGCCTCAACAAATACTGGTTTTCATGAGCAATGCAGAGCCCTCAACACCGCGCCCCCCGAACCCGCTAGGGAGAGCGTAACAATCGCACGCTGGAGCGATTTCTAGCCACCCACTAGCCTTCTTAGAGAGCGGATGATTTGAAGGCGTCAAGAAACGGGTAGAGAAATTGAGAATATCTTCAACGCTTTTTCCAATACTCAGATGAGCGTAAAGTCACACTTTCGCCGATATTTCCTCATTCGAATTGAATGCTAGAGACTAGTGGAGGATAGTTGAAAAAGATGGAATAGACTTGGAGAAATGTAATAACGGGGAAATTTCTTAGCCGAGATTTAATGAATAGACATCTCCACAAAGTTGTAAAAGAGGCGCACGAGACGGTTCCGCAGTTGAGACAGTGAATATGACCAGAGCTCAAAGACGAGTTCGTTCACCGATTGGTCAAGTATGCTCTGGGGGACAATCGCAAAGATTCGAAGAGACAAGCTTTATGCTCACTGAGGATTGAAACTGAACTCTCGCAAAACAATCTGCTGATATTGAATCGTAACCTACTACCAGCCATGATGGCAGAATTTCCGCGACGTAGTGGATCGGAACGTGATGGAGCAGATATAAGCAGAGTAAATATGAACGCTTCTTTAAGAGGACAAAAATGTGGACAACCATCTAAACCGTCATAAGTTTCAAAAGACGATTAATAAGACAGATAAAGAGTGGACTAGTGATGAGAAAATAGCGAAAATTGTGTGCATATTGCCGTAAAACCAGGACATACCGCCAATTCTGCGAAATGGGCGCAAACAAGGAAGATGTTGCTGTTGCGGGTAGAATCATCACCAAAGATTACTTCAAGATTTGGATCAAATCAAACAGATGCAAAATCGTAGGGGTGCCCAGAAATGGCTGCGAGGGTAATCGGCAAGGATGCCACTTGAGCGTTGCACTAGCAGGATAAGGCTCCGGAGGCAATAGGCGTGGTGGCCATGTACACTTACTATCTAACTACTACGCTAAAATATTGTTCGATCGATCAATGCATTCATTCGCTGCGACCGCATTTGTACACTAAACGCATCATGCATAACATATGCCTATATATCTTGTAGCACCAACTCCTATAGGTGCAAGTCGATACCGCGATATTATCTATAATGCATCACGAAGTTAAGATTGTTGAGATAAACTTTTCTCGCCGTTTAATCCTATTACTATGTCAATATCGATGTGATATTGAATGAATCAATTATCACAACTACGCACAACGGGATTTTGCCATAACAAGGCCATTAAGCTACGCTGAACCCAAAAGAAACCGAAGTGGAAATTTCTTAGGAAGGAGCCGCGTAGGATTAAGATTTGCCCCAATCATTTACGACAATGAAAGCGAAATAATCACCAAGAGGCTCGAGGGTACTTGGCGTTGTAATTAGCAAACCCAAGGTTGAGTCACAAAATCAGCCAGTACCTATAAGACGGAATATACGAATGTATTTCCACAAGAACTCACCACTATCCCTCTAGATAGGAAAGTCGAAGTTCACCATCGAGGTGTTACCAGGGACCGCCCGATTGCCAAAAACACCGTATAGAATGGCTCACGGTTGATTCGAGAGGCAGAAAATCACGATTATAGAAGCTGATGGATGTGGTATTTATCAATGGGTCGTCTCCGTGGAAACCTGTCTTTGATACCGTCAAAAGAAAGATGGCATAAGGCTATGTATAGATTGCCGTGGTGTTAATGGGTACGACCATCGAGAACAAATATCCACTCCAGGATAGGCGAACTATTTGATCGGCTTGAGGCTGACGGTGTATAGAAGTTTACGATTTACATAAGGATATTACCAAGCTGAAGATCATGAAAAAGACATTTCCATTGCATTTTGAACAGGTAAGACCGCTACGGTTTGTGTGATGCGCTTTGATCCCAATGAATGCACCGAAAGCGGCGTTATGGATCGGTGCGCCAGTCTTTCCAACACTATTTGGATCAATTAATAGTGATATTCATTGATGACATACTCGTATACTCTAAATCTAGAGAAGAACACGAATGTCATCCTGCAAAATCGTTTTGGAGACACTACGAGCATAAGATGTATGCCAAATTCGGCAAGTGCGATTTTGGCTTAGTGAAGTCGCTCTTGGGACATAGTATCTATCACAATGCGATTGCCGTAGATCATTCGGGCGTACAGACCAATGGTTGAATGGAAACAACCGAGTCAGAATGTTAAATCGGAGTTTCTTGGGACTAGTGGATATTATCGAAGATTTATCCGAGGATTTCTCCAAGATAGCTCTGACCACTCACTCGACTAACCCGAAACAAGTCAAGTTTGGTGGAATGACAAGTGCGGCCCGAGTTTCAAGAGTCGAAGAAATAACTTACTACAGACTCCAGCCTTAGCCCTTCCAAAGGAACCGAAACTTTGTCGTCTCTGACACGCATCAAAGGAAGGACTAGGAGCATTCTCATGCGGGAAGGGGAAAGGTAATCGCATGCATCACTTAAAAAACTCAAACCGTAAGCCAATTATCCAACGCATTTACTCGAATCGGCGGCCGATAGTGTTCGCATGAAGAAATGGAGACACTATCTCTACGAGCAACATTCACGGTTTTCACGGATCATAAAAGCTTGAAGTATATATTCTCCCGAGGAAAGACCTCAACTGCGAGGCAAATCGGAGATGGATGGAGTTGATTGAGGACTATCACTTTGTTATTCAATACCATTCCGGAAAGCTAACGTCGTAGCGACGCTCTAGTGAAGGCGAGCTTAGCGGGGGCTTATGATTCGAGAGTGGAAATCATTAGAAGAGCTGAGCAATTGGAATCATGAGAACTATACTCGGTTTCATGTGCTTAACATTTTAGGTTAAACCCGATCTCGGCCGAATGAGATCAAAGAAGCACAAGGAGAGATGCACATCTTCAAAGGGGAGAAGATACTTAAGGAGAGAGAGAATTCTCGGTACACGAAGATGGGGTTATCAAATTTGAATCGGGTGTGTGTCACGAGATAGCGAGCGGTTCCCGAATAGAATCGCAAAGGCACACCGTTAAAGAATACTGCCTCATCCACGGAAACAAGATGTATAAGGATTTGAGCAGGTTATTGGTGAGTAAACATGAAGAACCAGTGATGGAATTGAATTTTGCGAGATCTTTGACTTATCCATGAGTAAAAGCGAGAACACGGCGACCATCTGCGGTTACTACAACCATTCAAAATTCAGTGGAAATGGGAACATATAACGATGGACTTATTGGCCGGTCTGAGACGAGGAAAAGAGGCCATGATGTTATTTGGGTGATTGTAAACAGGCCTCACGAAATCGCCATTTCTTACCCGTCAAGGCGATAGCTTAAACTTTGCACATGCGGTATATCCGAGAAATCATTACTGCCTTGGAGTACGATCGATATAGTATCGAAAAAGGGCCGAGGTTTGTCTCAGTTTTGGAAGTGCCCCACGAGGAGTGGAGTCCTCACTGAGTTTAAACACAACAACACATCCACAAACCGACGGTGATCGAAGCGAACAGTTGAACCATGGAAGATATGTTGCGAGGCTAAAAACATTGGATTTCAAGGAAGTTAGGATTCCGCTCTTACCATGCTGTCCGAGTTCACCTCGATACGGCTATTATCCACGATTGGGATGGCACCTACGAGGCATTATATGGCGAAAATGCTTAGCAGATCCCACTCCTTTGGGAGATTGATGACCAATGGACTAGAAAGCAAAAATGCGCCCTCAATTCCCGAAGTTGACTTAGTTCGAGGGAGAAGGCCATGGGGAAAGTCAAAAAGAAGCGGCGTCAAGGCGTAATTCATACGGCTCGAGAGGCCTTAAAAATGATTCTGCGGACAAGAGAAAGAAATGATTTGGAATTTGAAGTCGGAGATGAAGTATTTCCGGACTCTACTTTGGGAAAGGATTGGTCAATCCGAAAGAAAGGGAGGCAAGATTGGTCCGAATATGTTGGACTTACGAGATTTTACGAGGAGGATCGGAAGTTAGCCTACCGGCACGAAGGTTACCAACACCATATCGCGGGAATGCCACGATGTATTCCATGTCGAGGATTGAAGAAGTATCAGCGGATCGAACATATCATCCTCAGGAATACTCCGCCTCTAATGGAAATCCACCCCATGGAGTAAGTAGATCGGATCGTTGGTCGTGAGATCCCGTGATTCGTAAAGAGAAGTGGATGGTTAAAGTGGTGTAGCGAACACAACAGAGCGAAGGCGCGCGTGGGAAGTGGAAGAAGACATTGAATCAATATCCAGACTGTTCTGAAGAATTTGAGGACAAATTCTTTTTTAAGAAGGAGGATGTGAAGCCAAATTTTTACGAGCTTATAATTGATTCTTATTGTCGTATGTATTTGATCGACTATTTTACAGCATCCTTTGATGGGTAATTATTATTAATATATATATATATATATTGTATTTTATTTCATTTTATTTAATTCATACATGATCATGATCTTCGATTGAATTATTATTTGCATTTACTGGTCACTTGATTGACAATTATTACTATTTTTGTATTTATTAGTCACCTTAGAATTTTAAGAGACTATTTATTTTAGAGACTTTTACCTTATAGAATTAAGATTTTGATTTAGATTAAGTGATCATGAGACTTATAAGTTATCAAGAAAATCACTAATTATTTTGGAGATTGATATATTTCATCTATTATCATCAAATTTGGGACAAAAAAATATATGGAATTACCACAATGCCCTTAGTATGGGCCGGCCATGATGATATTTTTGGAGTAAAATATCATTCAACTCTTGTACACCTACACTTATATTAGTCATCTTGTGTATAATTATACCATTAATTCAAACATTATACACATCATCTCTTACATTAATTCTTTATTATTAATTTTGCCAACATGTTGGAAGACTTCCAACATTCCATTGAAACCATCTCATGCCCATACCTTTGACCTTCAAAATGTCTCCCCTGCGAGGCAAGCGAAGACACAAAATTGAACAAAAATTCATCTCTTCCCCCATGTGGTGGGCGGCCAATATAAGCCAATTTTACACAAAATTTTCATTTTCATCAACACATTCTAACTCTCAAAGCTAATTTTCTCCTCATTCTCTCTAAACTTCCTACTTACTCTCTTTTCTTCTTACCTTCTTCTTCAACACTTAGAAAAAATTTCAAGATTTTTCTAATAGCCAAGAAATTGAACACCCCCCTTCACAAGGTATGAAATTTTGTTCTCCGATTAAATTGATATCATCTACCTACCTTTTCAACTTCTTGACTTAAGATAATTTTGGTTTTTTTGGAGGTACATTTAGGCGACCATTTGAAGATTAGAGCTTGACATCATCTTGAAGAAGGACTTCAAGACTTGAAGAAAGAAGAACTTAATTTGAGGTAATTTTGACTATTTTAATGGACAGAACCCTTTCTTTCCTCTTTCTTTTCTATTTTTTCAAATTTTAACACCCCTTTTTCATTTTTGAGAAATAGGGGCTGACCTTAGATGATTTTGGAGTTGAACCAAAATTTTCAATTTTAAAGCTTCAACTAGTCTCAATCACCTACTACACAAGGTAAAATGTAGTCTTTCTCATTTTCTTATCTCCCTTCTTTTTCTCCTTAATTTTTCTCTCATTTTTCTAACTTCAAATTTTTGATATTTCTTGAATTACGGGCTTGACCCTAAGTGGCCCTCATCAAATTGTGAAATTTATCCTTTATTTCACAATTTCCAATTAAGGTTGGTGGAAAAATACTTTCAACTATTAGGTGCTTTATTAAAAATGCATGTAGAAATTTTGATCATGAGCCTTGAGATATATAATCTATGTATTGCATGTCAATTTTATGTATCAAATCATGGAAATTTCTCAAGAGTTGCTCAAATACACCTATTTATTGAATTTAGGTGCATGCATGTGCAATTTAATGTTTATTTGATGAATTCTTGTATGTATTGGATATGCTTGTGTATGATCTTTTAAAATCCATGATTTGGATGACTTATAACCTGGAAAAGTCGAGCATAATTGATTAAATTTCAATTTTGGACTTAAAAATGTAAAATGGAAAGTTATGGACTAAATTGCAAGAAAATGAAAGTTAAAGGACCCCTCTGCAAATTTTAAAATTTTGGGACTGTATTGAGTTCAAATGACTTTTGACATTTTAATAAAGTTTTAAGAGTTTTAAGATAAATAAAATCAAATTTTTAAAAGCCCAGGACTAGATTATAAAATTTTGAAAGTTTAGGGCTACATTGCAAATTTTAAAACTGTACCAGACCTTAATTTAAAATTTGAAATTTTACTCTTAAAGGTACTGGAAATGACATATTTGAAATGTATTCCAAAAATCCAAGTGTTTAGGCTTGGAAACAATTTTTCTAAAATTGAGGACTAAAGTGTAAAATACTAAACTTGAGGACTCAATGAAATTTCCAGGACTTATGCAGCCCATGCACCTGGAAATACTAATTTAACTATAACATAATTATATTTTGGACCCAAGGTTCAAATTTCATAAACAATTGGACCCTAAAAGCCTTAAAGGCAATTATTTCAAAATGGGACAAAATGAGATTTTCAATGGTTAAAGGACCTACACTTATTTATTTTTAAAAACTGCTTTTGTCCCAATATCCTACTAACCTTAGTGACATTTCCCAACTGAATCAATAAAAGCCCTTCGGTTTGTGAGTTCTGATTATTTTAAACTTAAGGTCCGAAATGACAATTTTTACAAATTTGGGGCCAAATGTGGGAATTTTATAAAAACTAAACCTAAAACTTTAAAGACCTGAATCTCTTGGACAATTTGGAAAATTTAGGAACTGACCTCATAATTTTTCAAGGTCGGATATTTATTTAATCAATTTTTAACCCCAAAAGTCTTAGGTTTTACAAATGTAGGCTAAATTACAATTTTCTTTTATAAAGACCTAACTCAAATTATTTTACTTTACTAAAATAGCCTGGATCCTCTGGATGGAGAGATTTAATTAAAAGTATTTTATTTCCCAAAACCCTTGACTTATCTTTGACTGTTGTGCAAGTTAATGCTCATCGCGAGCGACTCGCCTCACTTGCGATATTGAATCTATAACGGACCTATGTTCCACCTAATCTTTCAAGATATCGAAGGTTGCTTATCCTTCCTATAATCGTCTTCATCCAAATACTCCAATTAACGCCATAATTGCCACTCGCGTTTAAAAATTTTTAAAATCGCCTTTAATCAATAATACTCATTGCTCAGTTGTTGCACAGACTTGTAATTACTTTCCTGCCCCGAGTCAATTTGGTGTGTCGAGCTCCACGATTCGGAATGGATACGTCGGGGATGGAACCGGGGCGGCTAAACCACTATTCCACTCTTGACCCTACATCATCCCAATCCACTAATCCTGAGGGGCGGAGTTTGTCCAAGGAAGCGGGTATTCTTGGATAATCATATTATGACAACCAACCTTGCAAGCTCTCATGTGGTTTGTCTTTGCTGTGGAGCGATATGGTGACAGGTCTTGGACCATCTTGCTCGGGAGTTACAAGGAAGAACGAAGGAATCAACATCGATCCACCACGATTGGAGTTATCGGGACGTTTGGTTGGCGCTACAAATCCGTATGCAACGATTGACTCGTTTTGCATTGGTTGGCGCTACAAATCCGTCGCAACCATTATTTGCCTGCATGGATTGACATTACATTTCCGTGTGAAAATCCTACCATGTTGGTGGACCGAATATTATCGCCGTGCGAGCAATGGCGTTTTCTTGAGGTATAAGTATATTAATTAAATATGTTTATCCGGCGCATGGTATGTGTGAATTCATGCATCATACTCATGCGTTTTCATATAGCTGTTTTCTCGCATTATCTACATGTGCGCCACACTTGCACGCGATCACCCCATCCTTTAAGATTTTATCCTCATCCCATGTTTCCTAACCTTTAGATGAGGACTTCGTTGAAGATGTTGAACTGCCGTAGGTTGAGGCTTTTGTACTCAACATTTAATTTCTTATTCTTTGTTTATTGATGGACTCATTTTCTTTTGTTCATGTTGGACTATTATATTTTCTTTTTTCATTCCGGTTTTATGGCGGAAGGGCGTAGGACCACTGACTTTTAAGTTGTTATCGTTGGTTGATTTTCGAGGATGTAATTTGGATTATGGATTGTGGACTATAATTTGTACCTATGTTATTTTATTTCAAACTCTTTATTTTGACTCTGTTTCATTGGGTTCTCGATGATATTCGTCTGGTATTTAGTTTATTTGTATTTAAGTTGTGGATCGTCGCGCGTCCCGTTTGCAGGCGTGACAAATCTTACCTTGTTTGGCATATAATTCCAAATCAATGGATTTCAAATCGTCGTTAAGTTTCCGTTCAATCTCAAAGGATATAAATCCTCTTGGCTGCCAGTCATTTAAGAAATCCAACATTTTCCCCCCTCACAACATGCTCGATTTACAATTTACACACCTGCACATCTTGCATGTATTTACACACACTTACAGTACACACATTTTACATACAACGCACACATACACACATTGCACATGCACACACTACACACATTCTGGACATTTTCACATTTACACACAACTTTTACAAGTACGCACTACACATACACCGCTATGAACACACTCCGCATACACTCCCTCACATGTTGTGCACACTATCTTCTACATATACGACACATAATCAAAGTTATATGTTTCATATTTTTATTAGTGTATAAGATTATAATTATTTATAAAATAATAAATTATATCTTTTATTTTTTTTATTATTAAAAATCGGTTAAAGAAAATGAATAAAGTTTTAATTTTTGTCAAAATTTCGATATATTTGAAATCTCTACACAAATCCACATCATCCAACAAGTGGTGGATTTCAAATCGAAGGAAATTTGAAATCCATTCGTTTGAAATCCTTGGAATTTCAAATCACTCTATCAAATGGATCACTCAAATTATTTCATATGTTTTAGCTAATTATTTGAGAATAAAGTATCTGATATGTGGAAATAGATTTTTTAGAGCTTATAATTGATTCTTATTTAATATCACAATATATTTATCGACTATTTTACCGCGCCACTTTGGCGGTAAATATTAATAAAATATATATATATTTTGTATTTTTATTTCATTTCATTTATTACTTTGTAATCATGATCTTTATTAATTCTATTTTGCATTTTATGATCAACGATTGATCATTATTACTATTTTGTATTTATTAGTCACCTTAGATTTTAAGAGACTATTTATTTTGAGACTTTTTCATAATAAATTAAGATTTTGATTTAAATTAAGTGATCACGAGACTTATAAGTGATCACGAGACTTATAAGTGATCAAGAAATCACTAATTATTTTGGAGATTGATATATTTCATCTATTATCAATCAAATTTGGGACAAAAAAATATATATGGAATTACCATAATGCCACTTAATATGATGACCATGGTGATTTTGGAGCAGAAATATCATCAACTCTTATACAACACTACCCCTTAAATTAGTCATCTTGTGTATAATTATACATTAATTCAAATATTATACCGCATTAAATACTTATCAAATCAGTGCTGTGTTAATTTTGCCAACATGTTGGAAGTCTTCCAACATTCCATTCAAACAATCTCATGCCCATACCTTTGACCTCAAAATGTCTCCCCATGCGAAAGAGAAATCTGAGACACAAATTAATCAAGAATTTTCTCTCCACCTCCTCAAACACGTGGATGCCCATGAAGGAAAAATGAACAAATTTGTTCATTTTTCATCAACACACTTCATCTCTTAGCTAATTTCCTCCCTCAACTTCCCTCTAACCTCTCTCTAAATTCATTCACATCTTCAAACATTCAAACAAAATTCAATTATATCTTCAAATCTTCAAACATAAGCTATTTACATCTTCAAATCATAGCATAAGTTCCTAATATCTTCAAGTACCACTTCTTCATATCTTCAAATATTCAAACACAAGTCCTTCACATCTTCAAACCCATCTTCATAACTCCAAGAACATCTTCTTCCTAACATCAAACATACTTCCTTTCTTCAAACATCCAAACCAAAACAAACAATCTTACCACTTAAAACTCAAAATTCGAACACCCTCTTTCTCAAGGTAAGAAATTTCACTCCTCAATTCCTTAAATTCTTCCTACTCATCACCTTCTTTTTTAACTTAACCACTTGGAGACATGCATGCATGGTGGTGAAACTTGAAGACTTGAAGAAGAACTAGTAGAAAATTTGGACTACAAAAAGAAGCTGGACCTTTAGAACCATCTTTCCTCTTCTTTCTATTTTTTTCAAATTTTAACACCCCTTTTTCATTTTTGAGAAATAGGGGCTGACCTTAAGTGATTTTGGGAGTATGAACAAAAATTCCAAATTTAAAGCTTCAACTAGTCTCCAATCACCTACTACACAAGGTAAAGTGTAGTCTTTCTCATTTTCTTATCTCATTTTTTCTCCGTAATTTTTCTCTCATTTTTCTAACTCCAAATTTTGATATTTCTTAACTTAGGACTGACCTAAGAGGCCTCATCAAAAATTGTGAAATTTATCCTTTTATTTCACAATTTCCAATTTTAAGGTGGGTGGAAAATACTTTCCAACTATTAGGTGTTTTTATTAAAATGCATGTAGAAATTTTGATCATGACCTTGAGATATATAATATATGTATTGAATGTCAATTTTATGTATCAAATCATGAAAATTCTCAAGATTTGATCAAAATTGCTATTTATTGAATTTTAGGTGCATGCGTATACAATTTAATGTTCTATTTAATGAATTCTTGTATGAATTGAACATGCATGTGTATGATATTTGAAATCCATGTTTTGGATGACTTATAACCTGGACAAGTCGAGCATAATTGATTAAATTTCAATTTTGGACTTAAAAATATAAAAATGGAAAGTTGGTGGACTAAATTGCAAGAAAATGAAAGTTAAAGGACCCTCTGCAAATTTTGATTTTTGGGACTGTACTCAGGTTCAAAAATGACTTTTGGACATTTTAATAAAGTTGTAAGATTTTTAAGATAAATAAAATCAACAATTTAAAAGCCCAAGGACTAGATTGTAAAATTTTGAAAGTTTAAAGGCTACTTTTGCAAATTTTAAAAAATTGTACCAGACCTTAACTTTAAATTTTGAAAATTTTATTCTTAAGGTACTGGAAATGACATATTTTAAATGTATTCCAAAAATCCAAGTGTTTAGGGCTTGGAAAGTAAGTTTTCTAAAATTGAGGGACTAATGTAAAATACTAAACTTTAGGACCCAAATGAAATTTCCAGGACTTATGCAGCCCATGCACCTGGAAATACTAACTTAAATATAACTTAATTATATTTTGGACCCAAGGTTCAAATTTCATAACAATTGGACCACAAAAGCCTTAAAGGCAATTATTTCAAAATGAGACAAAATGATATTTTCAAAGGTTAAAGGACCTAAACTTATTTCTTTTAAAAACTACTTTTGTACCAATATCCTACTAACCTTAGTGGAATTTTCCAACTGAATCACATTAAAAGCCCTTCCGGTTTGTGAGTTCCGATTATTTTAAACTTAGGTCGAGTCAACAATTTTTACAAATTTGGGGCCAATGTGATAATTTTACAAAAACTCGACCTCAAAAATTTAAAACCTGAATCTATGGACAATTTGGAGAATTTAGGAACTGACCTCATAATTTTCAAGGTCGGGATATTTATTTATTCAATCTTTAACCCCAAAAGTGTTTAGTTTTTAAAAAATGGGGCTAAATTGTAATTTTCTTTTATAAAGGACATAACTCAAATTATTTTCCTTTTACTAAATAGCCCTGGACCCTCTGACTTGGAGATTTAATTAAAGTATTTTATTTTCTCAAAAAAAAACCGACTTAAGCTTACCGATTCGATCGATTAATACCGATCGCGGCGACTTCCATCGTCTTGCGGTTTTGAATCTATACCGGACTTATGTTCCAACTAATCTTTCAAGATATAGAAGATTGCTTATCCTTCCGATAATCATCTTCATCAAAATAACTCTCACCAACACCATATTTCTACTGCGTGAATTTTCAAAAATATTCTGAACTCTGCTTCCCACTGAATCAATCATACTCATTGCTGGTTATTTGCATACTTGTATTTACTTTTTTCTTGCGAGTCAACTTGGTGTGTCAGGCTCACGGTCGGGAATAGATCGTCGGGATGGGCAAGGGCAGCTCATTTGCTATTCCACTCTTGAGCCCCGCCCTAATCCCGTAATCCATGGACCGAGGACGGAGTTTTGTCAGGAGCCGGGTCGTAGTACTTGAGGTATAATCATGATTATGACAAAGGCCTAGCTAACTCTCATGGATTTGTCTTTGCACATGGGAGCGATAAGGTGACAAGTGTCTGACCATCTGCGCTTCTGGGAGTTACAAGGAAGAACGGAAGGAATCATTTATGCGATCCACACGATTAAAGTTATCGGACCCGTTTGGTTGGCGCTACAAATGCATGCATTTAAATCGCTCTTGTTTTGCATTGGTTGGCGCTACAAATCCGTGACGCAACCATTATCACTTTTACATGATTGGCGTTACATTTTAAAATGCAATCTACTGTCTTAGTTGAATCACATAGTGCATGTATGTGACCATGGCTGAATCGTATAAGTATATTACTTAAATATATTTATCACGGCGCTTGGGATCGGTGTGTGAATTCATGTATAATACTCACGCGCGTTTTCATATAATCAAGTTTTCTCACGCATTAACTATATCGCCACACTTGTACACGATCACCCCATCACTCGAGACATTTACATCTCACCATTTTTCTAACCTTTAGATGAGGACTTCGTTGAAGATCTTTAACCTACTTGGATTGAGCCTTTGTACTCCGCTTTGTTGGATTTACTATTTCTCGTTGTTATTGATGGACTCATTTCTTCGATTTCATTTATTTATTTTCTTTTCATTCCTGGTTTTGAATCGGGCGTAGGACCACTTTAACTTTTAAGTTGTTATCGTTGGTTGATTTTTCGAGGGATGTAATTTGGATTATGGATTGTGGTATAATTTGTACCTATGTTATTTTATTTTGCACGCTATTTTCACTTTCTGTTTCATTGGTTTCTCGTTGATATTACTTTATCGTTTTGGTTACTTGTATTTAGTTATGGATGCGTCGGCGTCCGTTTGGGGCGTGATAACATATTTCGATTTATAAAAAAAATTTCCTCTTGTTTGCTTGCAATAATATTATTTCGTTTAAATATCCTAGAAAATGGAAGTAAACAATATGATTAAAATTAGTCGGAGGGATATTCTAAAGCAATTTTGAAATGAAATAATGAGCCTTTATAGGGTATAGTACTATCTCATCTTGAATATTTGTCAATTATTTAGATAAGTTAGTATTAAATACCCACACAAATAGTTAAAAATACTTTTTTATTTGCAAAATATGGTTTATCAATAAATAAAAAAAGTCAAAATTTAAAAAAGCAGTCATAAAAGTATTTCCATTGTTACTCACAATACACTTAATCAAGCGATGTAGATGCCTTTCTATCGTAGATTTACAAAATCCACATTTTCGGTCATTTGTTTTATATATAAAATTTGCAATATACATTTTATATTTCCGATAGTATGAGCGTTTGGTAAGTTAATTGATGTAGACGATTAGTATCCGAGAAATATGAAGGATTTAGTGGCTTTCGAGTTGTTGTATTGCGTATATTAATTTTTATTTGAAATATTATCCTACAACAACCGTGCGAGTTTAACTTTTATAATAATCGTGATATACAAAACATCTCATTGAGACAATACTATTAATGTAATTTATTAAAAAATAAAGCTAGAAAACATAAATGTTTAATATTTAGTATAATAATGTAAACATATATTTCAAAAAAATGTAAATTGATGTTGGAACTTTGCTTTAAAAAAAATTCGTGCATTTGGATGGGGGGATGCGATGAGGATTTAAAATCCTTACCTAAATTCATACCCTTGTTTAATATATAAATCCAAATCAATTGATTTCAAATCCATCTTTAAGTTTTGAGTTCAATCTCGAATTTTAAATCCTCCAAAACCTAGTCATTTAGAATCCATCATTTTTCCGCTTATGCTCGATTGCAATTTACACATTTACTACGCATTCGCTGCACATTTACACACACCGCACACACACACGCACATAAATACACACACACCCATCGCACACACATCGAAACATTTACACACAATTACACACACGCACACATAATGTACACACTTTCACCCACTACACACACACACAACAATCACGCCTAAATGCGACGCGACAACGATCAAATAATCACTTAAATGTAAATAAATCAACAAATGAAACCAAAGATACAAAATTCCATGAAAATAAACAGCTTCTAATGCACGAATTTTAAAATAACCACGAGTACAAATTACGTGTAGTGCAGCGATTATAGATACCTTTGAAAGATTATCTTAATTAGCTTTACAGGTCTGACGGAAATAAAATGAAGGTACAGTAATGAATAAAGTAAAAATGTCAAATACACAGCCTTTATTGATTCAATGTAGGTTGGGAATTGCCTTGACACGTACTCTTAAATCTAAAAGGTTAGAAAGCGAGGAGAGATGAGACAAAAATCTAGGTGGATGGGGTGATGGGTGTGCAGTATGGCGATATGGAAATGGTTAGTAAAGGCTGGTGTGTGGCGTGCTTGAGAGATGATCAAGATTTTGCGCGCGATCAGCAGCGTCGTGATAAACGCCTTCAAGTAATATCTTATCTGATTTGAAAGCGATTCAAGTGATCCGGCGGTAGCATGGTACGAGTAAACGCGAGGTTGCATCCTGGTTGCCGTAATCACAAGACAATGGCGGTGCATCTGCGGATTTGCCAGCGCTTAACCTGCGTACAGGGGCAATGCTATGCACGGATTTGTAGCGCCAACTAAACGTCCGATTAACCCTAATCGCAGTGGGATCAGACAGCGATTCCCTTCGTTCTTCCTTGTAACTCCCCGAGCGCATTTCGCCCACACTGCCACCTTATCGCCCATAGGCAAAGACAAAACTACAGCTGAGCTAGCAAGGCTCTGATTTGTCATAATCATGATTACAGCCTCAAGTACTACGACCCCGCTTCCCTTGGACAAACTCCGTCCCTCAGTTGGGTGGATTGGGGACGATGGGGCCAAGAGTGGAATAGTGTGCCGAGTCGCCTTGCCCATCCCCTCGACGATCCATTCCGAGACGGGTGAGTTCGACACACACCAAGTCGATCAGCAAAGAAATTGCGACACGCCAGGTAGTCAACCAGGCACAAGATACTGCATTCGCCAGCTCATAAAGTTTTCAAAATTTATGTAGCAATTATGGCACATAGTTTATCGACAAGAAGGACATTTTATCATAAGCAATCTTCGACATTCGAAGACAGGCTTTAACATGTTCGCTTATAGATTCGAACGCAACACAAGTCACTCGCGATTTGGGGTTTTAATCGGTCAAGACGATCCGATAAAAACAAGTAGTTGAGAAAATAAAATATTTTAATTTTAAATTCAAAGTCAGAGGTCCAGGGCTGTTTTAGTAAATGAAAATAATTTAAGTTAGGTTCTTGATAAAAAGAAAATTTACAATTAGCCCCGTTTTGTAAAAACCAATACTTTTGGGGTTAAAATTGAATAAATAAATATCCCGACCTTGGAAAATTATGAGGTCAGTTCCTAAAATCTCAAATTGTTCAGAGATCTGTGTTTTTAAAGTTTTGAGGTCGAGTTTTTTATAGAATTTCACACATTGGCCCCAAATTTGTTAAAATTGTCATTTCGGGCCTTAAGTTTAAAATAATCGAACTCACAAACCGGAGGGCTTTAAATGATTCCAGTTGAAAATGTCACTAAGGTTATGGGGATATTGGAACAAAAACAGTTTTAAAACGCTATAAGTATAGGCCTTTAACTTTTGAAATTCTGTATTTTTGTCCTATTTTGAAATAATTGCCTTTAAGGCTTTTAAGGTCCATTGTTATGAAATTTGAACCTTGGGTCCAAAATATAATTATGTTATAGTTAAATAGGTTTGAAAAGGGCTTATGAAGTCCTGAAATTTCATTTGGGTCCTCAAGTTTAATCTTTTACACTTTAGTCCTCAACTTTGGTGTACCTACTTTCCAAACTCTAAACACTTGATTTTTGGAATACACTTAAAATATGTTATTTCCAGTCCCTTAAGAGTTAAAATTTCAAATTTCTAAATTAGGTCTACACAGTTTCTGAAATTTGCAAAATAGCCTTAAACTTCTCAAATTTTACAATCTAGTCCTTGGGCTTTCAAGGGTTGATTTTATTTATCTAAAAACTCTTAAAACTTTATTAAATATTATCAAAACATAATTTTTGAACCTGAGTTCGTCCCAAAATCGAAAATTACAGAGGGGTCCTTTAAATTTTATTTTTCTGCAATTAAGTCCACCAACTTTCCATTTTTGCATTTTAAGTCCAAAAGTTGAAATTTAATCAATTATGCCGACTTATCCAGGTTATAAATCATTCAAAACATAGATTTCAAGAGTCATACACATATACATATCCTCATACAAAAATTTCATCAAGTATAACAATAAAATGTGCATGTATGCCCTATTTTTTCGATGTAAATCACATTTTTGAGCAACACTTGAGAATTTTTTCCAACTTGATAAGTAAGAAAAAATAGCATGTAATACATAATATATATCTCAAGTGCTCAATAACAAAATACTACATGCATATTTTCAATTTAAAACACTCTGTGTTTGTTAATTTTTCCACCCACCTCGTAGAGTTTCTACATCTAAAATGTGGTCTTCTTTCCTTGAATCAACTTCTGACTAAAACTCTTGAAGATCAGCCTCAAATGGTATCCAACCATATTTGGGTGTTAAAATTAAAGTCTCAAGTCAAAAGAAATATACTAAAATAAAATTGTTACTACTCACCTTAATATTTTCTACAGTTCAAAATGGAAATTTTCCTTCAAGCCTCTAACCCACTGAGACACAGCCACCTCTGCAACTCCGTGTAAAAATTTATATTCTTGAGTCAAAAATTAATTCTTCATGTTGTCAAGAGAAAATAATAAACCATAATTTTTCACCTTTAATAATAGTAGTCTTAATTTCCTTCAATAGAATAAATCTGCGCTTCTTAATTCTCTTTTTCAATAGTTTTCAGGAGTACCTCAACAAAGCATGATTCAACATTATTAGATGGCTAAGTATGTTGAGGATTACAAAAATGAGTCAGAGAAATGAAGATATTCTTACCTATGTTGAAGAATTTGATCCTTTAGAGAGGAAAATGGAAGCAGTTCAGGTTTTTATGATAATTATGAAATGACAATATTGGTAGATAAAGAAAAAATAACAAAAAATGACGATTCCCCACATGTGCGAGCCAAAAAGTCAAGATGAATAATAATCATGGTGTTGGTATTTTTGTTTATTAGAATTTTGTGGAAAGAAAAGTTTGTCCATCCTTGAAGATGTGACCAAAAAATAATATATATATGTAAATAAATATATATATATATATATATATATACATATATAATTGTCTTGAAAAGAATATGAAACAACCTCCCCATTTATGGTAATTTGAAATTTTAAAAATATAAAAAATATTTTTTTTTAAAAAAATTGATTGGGAAATTGGTTGGGATGAATTATAGAATAAGATTTAAATATTGTGGATGTTGGACTGAATGTACTCTAAATTGTCAGAGGCTCCAATAATCCTAAAGAGGTAGTCATTCGATCAAGTATTAATAATACTAGAGGAAGAATATAAAATCGTTAGGCTCGGGAACAAGAAATGCACTGATGTTGAAAGAAATAAATAAAATGTCGCGGTTCATTACGTGTTTGTGGATACATAAATCGAATAAATAATCACTACAACATCGTATCTCACGCTGTTAAAATTCTACCTCACATTCACCTTCAAAGAATTTGGTCCCCAAATTCTTCGCGTAACAACTCGATATTGATTCTCATGTCTTCTTTCTATCTCCCACGCTGCTGCCTTCAGACGGCTGCGGTTTCGCCATACCACTTTAACCATCGGTAGACCTGATTACGCGAACCGGCTGCACTGGCCGTCAATGATCCGATCAAGCCGGCGTAGATAAATTTTCCATCGTGAGGAGGAGTATTTCGGTGATAATATGTCGGATTCGTTGATACTTCTTAACCTCGTATACATGGAATACATCGCATTCCCACATATCAGGCCGTAACCGAAATGGTAGTTAACTTTCCATCCTCCGCAAAATTTTTTGTGTCCAACATATCTCTAGTTTAGTCGCTTCTCCCTTTCTTTTGGATTGATTAATCCTTTCCGTGCGCAGTCCGAGAAATACTTCATCCTGGCTTCAAACACCCCAAGTCCTTTTCTTCTCGTCCGCGTGAGAACTCTTTTCGCGTCTCTGAACGCGTATCCGCTCAACAACTTGAACTTCTCCATGACCTCTCCTCGAACTAAGTTTCACCTTTGGAATCGAGGGCACTGCTTCTCTTTGGAATTCATTGTCATCAATCTCCCAAAGGTAGTGGAGATTTACACTGCCTCGCATGCTGTAGGTGCCACATCCCACTGTGGGCTGATAAACATGTACATTATAAAGTAATGTGCCAATGGTAATGCGCATATCCTAACTTCCTTGGAAATCCAATGCAGGCTCGCAACATATCTTCCAGGGGTTTGAATCATTCGCCGCATCGCCATCGCTTCGGATGTCACAGTTAAATTTAGCGTAGTACCCAATTCCTCGTGGCAAGTACCTCTGCATCCGGAGACAAACCTCTGGTTCTCGGTTTCGACATTAATGTCGACCGCGCACTCCATGCAACAATGATCTTCTGTATAAATCGCCAGCTTCGCAAGCTATCGGTTTTCGAATGGATAAGTGCGCTGCGAGCTCGCTTACGCATCACCCATATAACATTAGCGGCATCATCTACCTGTAACCACGGTTCTTCATTGTTGTTCCCATTTCCACTTGGGAATTCTCAACCCGCTTGTAATAAACCAGATGGTCATTGGTGTTCGCTACTCATGACAAGTCAAAAACATCTCGCAACAAATTCGCTATCTCGGGAGTTCTTCATGTTTGCCCACCGCACGTTTTCGCTTTTGTTCTTATACATTTGCTTCATTCGATGTATAGTGGTCAACGTAAAGCTCGCAGGATTCTGCTCTAAGTTGCTCATCATCGTACACAAATTCTATTCCGCAACTGGCGATCCCATCTTCCGCACGCACTGACTTCCTTCGGTGCATCTTCTTTAAGCTTGCCACGCCAATCCCCTGCGGTTACTTGATCTCGTCAGTGAGGATCGGTTTAACCGGAAATATTACATGAAATTTGAGTATTGGTTCTCGCCGATTCCGCGTCCATCTCTTTTAATGATTTCCATTCTCAATCATTAACCGCTAAACTCGCCTTCGCTTGGGCGCGCCGCCTAATACGCTAGTTTTCCCGATGGTATCAATATCGCCGATAGTCTCAATTAACTCACCCACCCTCTCTCGTATTCAGATTGAGGTCTTTTCAGAGAATAGATACTTCAAGCTCTTTTTGTGATCTCGTGGAAATCGTGAATATGTCCTTCCGTAGAGATAAGTGTTTCCATTTCTTTAACGCGAATATCAAGGCTTCAATTCCAAGTCATGCTGCACCGCCTCATACGGCTTCGATCTTCGTGATTTACAAGCTATGACATTTCTTCCTCGCATTGAGCACCGCTCCTACCCTTCTTGATGCATCATCAGACTTGTTAAAGTTCTTGTTCCTAGTGGCTAAGACTGAGCCGCAGGTGAGTCGCTTTTTCAGCCTGAAATTGGGGAACACTTGTCATTCCACTCAAACTCGACTTACCTCGGTTGCCGAAATAAAGGGTCCCAGCTATCTTGAGAAATCTTCGATAAATCTTCGATAATATCCAAGCCTAGTCCTAAGAAACTTCTAATCTCCAAGGTTACGCACTGTGCTGTTTCCAGAATAACCACCGCCTCTGCACCTTCAAGGGTCTACGACATCCTGGGCTGGCTGACAATTACGCGGTCCTAAGAACGCGACTCACTAGTCAAAATTCGCACTTATCGAATTCCGCACATGCCTGTGCTCTACAAGATTCCAAACAATTCTTCAGATGACGCTCATGCTCTTCTGGGACTTAGAGCATACTTAGCATGTCATCACCTAATATCACTACGAATTGATCCAATAAGTGCTAAAGCACCGATGATCGTATCCATAAACACTTCTAGTGCGTTCATCGCATCGAAAGACATCACTACCAACCTCGTAGTGTCCATATCTTGTTCAAATGTCACAGCACACAACTGGAACGAAGTACACTG